>VONZ01000222.1:600000-981172 GCA_012976165.1 Labeo catla
CAATAAGAACATTTTTCTTATTTTGTCTAAATATCATATTTTTTTGCCCTTCAGAAGCTACAGAAGATAGTTACATGTTTCCTAGATGACAAAATAAGTTAAATTTACCCTGATCTTCAAATTCAAAAAGTTTTCACTCCCAGCTCTTAATGCATTGTGTTTCCTTCTGAAGCATCAGTGAGTGTTCGAATCTTCTGTAATAGTTGCATATGAGTCCCTCAGTTGTCCTCAGTGTGAAAAGATGGATCTCAAAATCATACAGTCATTGTTGGAAAGGGTTTAAATACACAAAATGCTGAAAAACCAAAGAATTTGTGGGACCTAAATTATTCTACTGAAGAACAGTGGGCAGTTTAACTGTTCAGGACAATCAATGGACTCATGAACAACTGTCACTAAACAAAAAACACAGCTGTGGATCATTCAGGTAACAACACAGTATTAAGAAGCATCTAAGTGTATGTAAACTTTTGAACAATGTAATTTTTATAAATTCAACTATTATTTTCTCTATTATTTTGTGGAATATATGTAAACATCTTTTATGTGAAATATCTTATTCAGGTCGATACTAAATAAACAATAACATGCATTTTGCATGATCCCTCTTATTTTGGTAAAATAACTAACATTTTGCAGATTCTGCAAGGTGTATGTAAACTTTTGACCTCAACTGTATATATTCTAAATATCTGATTACGTTCTTGTTCTTAAATAACTAACGATCAACTAATAATCTTTTTCATTCAGAGTTTGTGTGGACACTACAAGCTACATGGCATCTCGTCCACGTTCGTTTGGACATGGACCCGGAGTTTGACCAGCCCGTGTGCAAGAAGAAGAAGCTGTGGGAGACTGTGGCTGAGAGAGTGACTGCAAAACTGAGAGCTGAGGAAGGCACCGATGTCTCCGTCAAAGCCTTCGAATGCGACCTGAAGTGGAGAAACATGTTAGCGACGTATCGCAAAAATGCTGAGCGAGCCAAAAGACTGGGAACCAATAGTGTTCACTGGGAGTTCTTCAAGGAGATGCACGAAGTGCTGGGAAGGAGCTACGAGGAGGTCGAGGCTCAGCGCAAGGCCAAGCTCAATGGCACCAAGCTGGGCAAGGCCATAGCCAGCAAACGATTCACCCCGATACTTCCCACACCCGCAGCTACAGCGCCACAGTTACCCAACGCAAGGCCTCCTCAGGATTTGCTGCAGTTGTACCTGGAGCTGCAGGAGAGGAAGCTGAACATGTGGGCTCAGCAGAAAGCTCTGGAAGAGAGGAAGATCGAGGCTATCAATAATTTGGCACGTGCCATTACTTGCCTGTCCCAGAACAATACCATACCAGTGCCCAAAGAGTGTTTGACAGACACCCCTGTTTCCCCAGGAATTCCCAGGAATTAGTTGTGTGCTAATCATTGTCTTTTTGGATAAGAAATTGATTTTTATTTTTAGAGAAATGTGAAATATGTTGCACCCTTTTCAGAGGATTGAAGAGTTGAATTGAACAGCGACGTTGAAATATGCTTGGTTTTCCTTTCCTTCATTATTAATTGTTGCCACATTCATGTAAAATGAGTAAAGGACAAGTTGTACATAGTCTTTTTGTGTTTTAATAAAAGAATGTTTATCACAATTTGTTTCTGCTAAAGCTTTTTTCATACTACCAAATATACATTAATTACACAGAATCTCAAGAGCTGTAAAAGGATAGTTCACTCAAAAAGAACAATTCCCACCATCATTTACATATTGTTCCTAAGGTGTTTTGTTTTGACACGAATGGACCTATGTTATTATCATTAACTTGGTTACACTTTACAATAAGGTTTCATTAATTAATGGTTTAACTAACATGAACGAACAATGAACCATATATTTATTACAGTATATATGGGCCATAATATAGAATTGGTCCAAACTGCTGTCCCACAACCAAAAAAAAAAAAACACATTTAAAAAGCATTTACGTATTTAAAATGTAGATGTTTACTAAGATCTTTTTATTATTTATCGAAACCCACAATAATATTTAAAATATCAGTAAGGTTAATATATATAAAATCATCATTTAGAGGGTACTTGCAATTGGAAGGTGGCTGTCCCAATCCCTAGCCCCTAAATTTCAACTTAAAATAATATTGAATTATTTTTGTATTTTTTCACCATTGTTATTTTTAAAAATATCTTTTTAAACCCTTTTTTAAAAAAATATATTTTCTTATATTTTTCTTTTATTCTATTTTCCACTGGCTGAGACTGATTTTAACTACACCCCTACATTTATGATCAGGAAATATTCCTTTGTCCCCCTCTCTCATAGCTACGTGTTGAATAGATACACTGCCAAAAGTTTGGAAACACCCCTAGCAAAGTGTGGTTTTGGATGATATCAGCATAAATCCTTATCATTTTTTGGTGCAAATACATTAAAGTAACTTGACATTATCATTGAAGACCAGCAATAATAATTTTCATTTTGATTACATAATAATGGCAATATATACAAGTCAAAGTCAGACATGCCCCTTTGTCAGCTGTGATGACTGGTTACTGGTTTAAACTTGGCCCAGGTTTTTAAAAGATTTTTGGGTCAGTTTAGACTACAATGATTAAGGATTAAGTTTAGAATACAATGAATTTAGGCCCAGATTATGCAGAGCTGTAATAGCTGCTAATGCTGGATATTTTGATGAATTGAAAGTATAAGTTTTTTCTGTGTATAAACAGTTTATGTAATAAAATATGTTTTCAT
Source organism: Labeo catla (assembly GCA_012976165.1). Taxonomy (NCBI): domain Eukaryota; kingdom Metazoa; phylum Chordata; class Actinopteri; order Cypriniformes; family Cyprinidae; genus Labeo; species Labeo catla. The sequence continues at coordinate 602,746 of VONZ01000222.1, forward strand.
AGTTTGTATTGTTCCTTATCAGTGCAAAATTATCACAAATTAAAAAGGATTCATGCCAATATTGCCCAAAACCCCACTTTTTTAGGGTGTTTCCAAACTTTTGGAGGGCAGTGTAGGTCCCATCATTTTAAAGTAAATGTGTTCAAAAGCTTGAAAAATCTGTGTAACTAAGGAAAAGCACACTTTTTTTGGGAGTTATTCCATAACATTTAGTTTTATGTGTGTACAGCTGTTCAGAACAGTGCTAGCTGATTAGCATCTTTGAGCTAGCTTTAAAAGTAATCTAAAATTGTGATAATGTCATAATTGTTTTGGTAGTGACAAAAGGAAACGCATACTTTATTTGGGGGAAATATACTAAATTTTAGTACAGTTATGCAATTTATTTGTATTTTAGTATGTTTCAGTAGTGTTTTAGTATGCAAGTTAAAAATTCTGTAATCATTACAGAATTTTTAAATTGCATACTAAAACAGTAATATTTTGGTAGTGACCACAATACCCATTACGGTCACTACTGAAACATGGGATCTTTTGTCAAAAATAAAGTATACTGAACTATCTACTTAGATGTTATCATAGTGTTCGGTTCTGTGTATATTAAAACCAATGAATCCTTAAGTTTGAAATCAGTATGACCAACTTTTTGCCTTTTACAAAAAAAAAAAACTGCATTCAAAATACAACAAACGTTATAAATCACATATACATACAAATATATATATATATATATATATATATATATATATACAGGGTGGGCCATTTATATGGATACACCTTAATAAAATGGGAATGGTTGGTGATATTAACATCCTGTTTGTGGCACATTATAAGTGGTCAGAAACTTGTAAATAACTCATGAAAGAATAAAGTTACGTTAAAACCAAGCACACCATTGTTTTTCTTGTGAAATTCCCAATAAGTTTGATGTGTGATGTATCCATATAAATGGCCCACCCTGTATATATATATATATATATATATATATATATATATATATATATATATATATATATATATAAATATATATATATATAAATATATATATATATATATATATATATATATACACACATACACACCCATATACATACATACACAAAGGACAAATTGCACATTGTAGTTTTATGTTTTAATAAAAAATGCATACAAAATGTGTATATCATTTTTTTCTGCAAAACTTCTTTATATCAACAAATATCTATTAATTACACACTCAATCTCTAAGCTTTAAAGTGATTTTAAAGTTCATCCAAAAATGACAATTTAATCTATTTTATAATTTAAGTGTCCCGTAAGATATTTGTTCAACACAAATTAAGGTAATTTTAATCAAACTTTGGTCCATTCGAATAAAACGTTGATTCATATGGATTATTTTGTTTTGCACTTTTTGATGAGTGAAAGTTTTGGTTTCAGTGAATGGATAAAAATGATGAAAGAATATTAAAATCTACATTTGTTTTCCAAAGATGAACGAGTCACATGGGTTTAGAATGATGTGTGAAGGACGTCTTTTTTGGGTGAACTATCCCTTTAAATATGTAAATCAGTGTCAAAATCTTATTGTGGAGCTGCTTCCAATGTGCTGTAAAGCAGATTCACTATAGTCTCCCTCATTTTCACCCCAGCAGCATCTTCATTTACCTCCTCAAGATCTTCCGGTGTGCTTCTGTCTATCAGTCCCTTTGTCACATCCCCCATGTCCAGAAAAACATTGTGTAATACGCAAGCAGTCAGAACCACTGCTTTCGCTCTCTCATAATTTCCCATGTCCAAATATCTCAATTTCTGGAATCGCTCTTTTAAGTCCGCCACAGCTTGGTTGAATCGGCTCAAATGGCTCCTCACTGATTTGTTGTAGAGGTTTTCCTGTGGGTTTCGACCTGCTGAAAACGGAGTAAGTATTTGTTCTGTGAGGGGGTATCCGACTCTGGCTATCAGGCAGGTCCCTGGAGGCAACATCTCAGGGTTTTGCCGAATCCTTTCAGCTAATGCGCTTCCTGTGTCTTTTTCTGACCCTTTGCTAATGTGGCAGTAAATGAAGCGACCCTTGTCATTGCACACCAACTCTAAGTTCAGCCATGAATCTGGATGTGCTTCGTTCTTAGGTCTCTTGGCTTCCGGAGCGTCGCTCTCGCTGTCCGGTTTGCCAGCAGGCAGGCGGATGGGGATGCGCGTGTCGCCCAGCACCCCGAGCACTCGAGGAAGACCTCTCTCTTCCAGACCCTCATTGCGACTCAGCCAGCTGGAGAAAGGAAGCAGATGCCGTAGGACCTCCTGTCCTACAGGGCGAAAGGAGAAAACAGCTGTACAATGAGTAAACCTGCTAAATAACTTCAAAGTGTTACTTATTATCATTAATAAACTATTATAGTTTTTGTTCATATTTTGAAATAGACTTGATTTTTATATTTCCTGTTTTTATTTGATCTCTTTCTTGCCATTAAAATAGCCATAGATTCTGAGTTTAAATAATTGTACCTGTAGGCCACTGAATGACCTGATCCTTTTGTGCGATCACTTGATCACAGAAAGAGAAGAAGATCCTGTGAATATTTCCCTTTTCCAGATGGAAACTAGAGGATACGCTGCGATAGCTGATGCGTCTGGACAGGAGGGTGAGGGACAGGAGGACAGTGTGAGACAAGGACAGTCGAGCTCTTCCAGACAATCGGTTCTTGCTGTAGCTTGTGTTGGAGCTTTGCAGGAAATTTGTCACATACTGCAAGAAATTACAAGACATTTTGATGTATACTGCCATTTAAAAGTTTGGGATTAGTAAGACTTCATGTTTTTTTTTTTAAAACTCTCTTATGCTTAGCAAGGCTGTGTTTTTTTTTTTAATTAAAAATACAGAAAACACAGCAATATTGTGAAATATTATTGCAAATTTTAAAATAGTTGTTTTCTATTTTAATATACTTTAAAATGGAATTTATTCCTGTGATGAAAACCTGAATTTTCGCCATCATTACTCCAGTCTTCAGTGTCGAACGATCCTTCAGAAATCATTCTAATATGCTGATTTATTATCAATGTTGGAAACAGTTGTGCTGCTCAATATTGATAATAAATCAGCATATTAGAATGATTTCTGAAGGATCGTTTGACACTGAAGACTGAAGATTTCAGTAATGAGGCTGAACAATCTGCTTCGCTTCACAGAAATAAATTATATTTGAAGTATATTAAAATAGAAAACTATTATTTTAAATTGCAATAATATTTCTGTATCTTTGATCAAATAAATGGAACTTTGATGAGCATAAGAGACGTTAAAAAACATGATAAATCTTATTGATCCCAAACTTTTGAACAGCAGTGTAAAGCAGTGACTTCTTGTTTATGACTCGCTGCGTAATGATTAAGAATAAGGATTTTACAAGTATTTTTTACTCACAATTTCTTCTTGATAATTCATGCAAGTTAAATTTGATTTGTGTTTCAACATAAATATTTAGCTGATAATAAGAACCAATGATCATTAATAATAATTGTGCACCAATAATAACTGATCAAAAGCATATTACAATGCTTTCTGAAGGATCGTGTGACACTGAAGACTGGAGTAATGACAAAACAGTTCAGCTTAGCCATCACAGGAGTAAGTTACATTTGAAATGGTTATATTTTACAATATTACTTTTTTTACTGCATTTTTAATCAACTAAATGCAGCCTCATGCAGCAAAAAAAGTTTTTATTGTTGTTCAGAATATGAGACTTAAAAACAAGCTGTTATTTTTGTATTATTTCTTTGCACGCAAAAATTATTCTTGTAGTTTCATAAAATTAAGGTTGAACCACAGATGTCACGTGAACTGTTTTAACAATGTCCTTACTACATTTCTGGGCCTGTCTATGCAGGGTCAGAAAGCTCTCGAATTTCATCAAAAATATCCTAATTTGTGTTCTGAAGATGAACGAAAGTCTTATGGGTTTGAAACGACATGAGGGTGATTAATTAAATACGGAATTATTTTTCTGTGAACTCTTTAATGCTTGTTTTGTCTTATTTTAAACCATTTCAAGTCATACAGCGGCCACCTGGTTGAGAAATACCGATGTAAAGTGAGAAAATGAATCATGAAAATTGCTATTACATATGAAGTGCATAAGATAACTGACTTACCTGTACAGTAGGATTTGCCTCCATGACTTCAGTAGCATGTGCACGCTGCAAGGCAGACTCCTTAACAGGCTTCCTGGACTCCTGAGGAGTTGCTGTTTGTGCCTGATCTGATGGCGTTGAATTCTCCTGTTGAGATGCTTGCATTAACACAGCTGCCTGCTCCTGGACCTGGGCCACCAGGTCGGCCTCTATCATTTCTTCCACTGCACGGTCCAGTCGCTGGTCAAGCTCCCAATGAGACAGCGGCTCCCATTCAGCCTGGATCACGTCCATTATCACCCGTCCTGCGGCCGCCACGTTACCTTTACGAAGGTCCATCTAGATGCAGTTTTTGATCGGATTAACATAGGAGTAACGTTACACGGATGAAGCTAGCCAAGTAAGTTTGTCTCTCCAAAAACGTACGTTAAACGTTGCTAAGTGCTACTACAATAGATACGGCAGAGTAACTGAAGTAAATATCTCAGTTTAAACAATAGTGAAGGTAAAACCAGTAAGATATGTCAGTAGATACTACCGCTATATATATATATGAATGAACTAATTGTTATAGCTTACCTAACGTTACTGATTGAGTAAACAGACAGATGCGATTTTGAAATTAAACAAAAGTCTTAAAACTTAAACTACTTCGTGGCACGACCGTATTAATTCTAACCTGAAACCAAAACACGGAGAAGATATTGGAATGGACAAACCTTTAAAACGATGCTCTCTGTCCATTAGCTTCTGTTGCTAGATAGACGGATCTACTGCGCATGCGCACATTCAACAACTATGATTGGTCCTATGATTTCAAAACAACATCCATTAACTAAATCACGCTTAAAGATAGTCTTATTAGGTATTAATTGGTTATAGACAACAGCAATATGATAAAATGGTCATTGCGTTAATATAGTGACAGAAATATAATGTTTTATAGCAAAAAAGGTACTTAACTTAATTAAATGTCTCTTTATGAATCCTTATTTTTATGGGCTACCCAGTATTCATAGAAAACTGTCGATATATCAGTTATGACCTTTTTTTCTTTTAACTTGTTCTTTACGAGATTTGTCATGTTTATAAAAGAAAATTATACATTTTATCGATATTAGTAGTGATTGGAGGTCCGACCTGACATCTCAACAGATTTTAATTTTTTAATGACGATGTTTAATTGCAGTTCCGTGCAAATAATTTAAACAAATTCATGTAAAACATATAAATATAATTAGCATCAAGCAATACTGATTACTGAAACTCATATTCTTAATTAGAATTTAAAGACGTTTTAATAAAATACGTTGATTTAAACCAACTGTTTCATATACCCTGCTTGTTGATCAAGTTGTAAACATATTCCCAGTGTTATATTTCCATTCCTATATGCAAAAACATTTGCCAATGAATTGGACGAAGGGTGGGGGTGTGTGTAGAGTCGTAAATGCCCGGTGTGGTGTAGTGTGTTGTGTGTGGTGGGGGGTGTGACACAGTGATTGACAACAGAAAGGCGAGGTGGTTATTCTCTCTAACCAAATGAGCTTTAATGGTTTATACCAACCCCACCTGATCCCGCCCTTCATTAATAATGGTTGTTAATCACTGTTAACACCACATTTATGAGTAGATACACATCAAATTCATATTCAAATAATGAGGAAAAAAATAACTAAAGAGTTCAAAACACATTAAATGATATTCAATCAAATGCAATAAACTCAGAGCTGAAACTGATTATTGTGTTGATTTTGTCTTGATTTAAACACTTTAAACTCATGATTCAAATTCAGCAAGATGTGATGCAGCATCCAAAGACTATAGTGCAGGTTTAACTTACATAAACCTGAAAATATAGTAGACAGAATAACTCCTCCACAGACTGGACTGCTGTAGACTAGGCCAGTAATAGGACTATGTTCAATGATATGGAAATCAGTGGCATAGCAACAGTAAGAGAAATTGTTTTATCTACCTTTTTCTTATCATGAGAGTGGGTGCAACCATTTGCAAATTTTATGGGTCAGGCTTCCGAGTCTCATCCAGGTCCAGTTTTTTTTTAGCTGTAAAAAACTTGTTTTGATGCTTCACATTGCAAATGAGTATACTGGTCTGTAGTGCAGATAGTTTTGCCGTTTACTGCACAGTGTTATTCTTCTCGTTATTTTCCTATAGCAGATAATGAACCAGAAGTCTCGCCCATAGGCTTACTTCCACATTGAGGAAAAAGGTGGATAAAGAATCCTTATAAGTCCTCCAAATACACTTCTAGGCTAAATGAGAGACAGTTCTCGGTTGAATGAATCATCAGTGATCCAATCTGAATCGTTCAGGTTTTGTGAATCGGATCAATCGGTTCCTTTAAAAGTTCCAGAGCATCTAAAAGCCCAGATATTACAGAAGTATTTAAGGGAAGTTTTTGCACGACTGTGATTATGTGTGCTGTTTTCTTAATTCTGGAAACTTCAGTTGCTTGGTTTTACTAATAAAGAAACTGAAACAGAATTTAATCTTATAAATCTTTCACTTTTAAGTTTCAAATGCATAAATGCAAACTTTTAAATGTCAAATCACATTTTCAAAAGTAAACGCTGAAGGGAGGAAAGCACTGTCTTCATGCTTTTGCTATTTCTTGTTAATTTTCTTCTCTTTTGTTGCTCTTTTTTTTTATTCTATTGCTGGTTGTTATTCTGTAACATAGCAATTACATCTGCACGTTTACAAATAATAAAAGCAAAAAACTAAAACCCCAGAAAGGAACAGCATTAATAAACAGACGTTGAACATTAGACAAGGAGTGGAAAAGGGCTGATTTTAATTCATTTAAACGCAGTTACAGATACTGCAGCATAATTGTGTTTTTAACTTTTTTGTTTGTTTTTTTTTTTGCAAGAGCACTGTGAAGGAACACTGCCATCACTGAGAAGAATAAGGGTGAGTTTGCAAAAACATTAGGATCTTCGGTTTTTTTTTGGGATGAACACAATGTCAGCATTTGTGTTAAAGTTAAACATTCACTTGTTCAAGCAACTGCGCCGAAAGGCTTCAATCTTATTGATCTCTTTACATTTTAATTGATTCTTTCCACCATTTTAAAATGCCATACACACGCACGCACACACACAAAGAAAAAAAAAACTGACTAGCATTTACACTCCCCTTTGATTTAAATACAAAATCAGGGAATTAAATGTCAATACTTAGGCTTCCAAACAAATATTGAAAAAAGAAACAAGCGGACGCTACTACTCTCCTCCAACACAAGACTGTAAAGAAAAGCAAAACACACTTCAGGAAGCAACAATGTGAGTGGAAAAATGTATTTACAATGAAACCACTGTATGTCAGAATTCACCTTAACCATGTGCTGTGTATTCATTTGCAGGTATAACCTGACGGCATCCATGCCCATTCTGATGCTCAGTAAGTTCCATGTGCATTTACACTATATTAAAGTCGGTAACGTAAAACGAGTCAGCCTATGGCCTTTCGCACCCCAATAAAATTATGCAGGATCTAAATAAGAATAATTATAATATCAATACTCATTAACACACAACAGCGTACTGTAAATGCGATCAGTAAAGTGGGCATTTGTAAAACCTTACAGCCACAAACACAAACCCATCCCGGCCCCCAACAGATCGAAACGCACAAAAATCACAAAACATTTAACTCTTCAAACATAACATCTGCGTGAATTAAATAAGAAGCACAGGTTTAAATACTCAGATATCTAACCACCTCTGATGGGCGACTAACAGCTGTCTGACAAATGAGCAAATTCATTCAGAAATCAGGGAAAACATTACCAAATCAAAATGTGCCTGCGGCAAAAGGGACGTTGTGATCGGTGGATTAACCTGTAGATGAGCAGACACTGAACATCGGAAGGGTTTGCGACAATACAGTGAGAGTAAGCTGCTAGTGCTCGATGGGACGCGTGGAGTAACAGGGAGAGCGATTCAAATTTCTCAGCAAAGTTACAATATCACACAAGATCACTCTCACTCATGCTTCCCCCCTCAAGACGCACCACCATCTTAAAACACGTGTGTTTTGCTCGTCCGCTGTTCTGGACACTCTTTAACCCGCCCCGCCCGCTGTTTCCAAACCCCTCCCTCCCAACCCTTTATCGCCAGTTCCTCCTTCACTGCACGGCTTGTTCATTGGCAGTGCTGCCCGAGTCTTGAGGCTTCATCACATCAGGAAGCTCAGGGGGGCTGGAGAAGGCCTCTATTCTTAGAGGCTCAAAAGCATCATCTGTGATGAAAACAGAGACAGGAGGCAAATTCAGATGACTACATATCATGTAGCGTGATACGGGGCAAGCGATCAAAACAAGAGCTCACCGCTGATGCGAAAAGCCAGTCCTACTGTGGCTGGAGCCTGAGGCCTGGCTGTCTGGTTTGTGAACCCACAGTCTCCAAGAGTCTTACTATCTTCTAGCAGCATGTCATCCTGAGGGACATGAAGAGATTTTTTAAGTTTAATAAAGGACATATCAAATCACTTTAACTCTACTAGTCCATTTGAGCGAGGTCATTCATAAATTGGTCTTTTTTGTTAGATAACATTCCCACTGTTATTGTCGTAATACAATGGATAAAGTGTTAAACTCTCAAGTTTTTCATTCTGTTAATCCTGTAAATGTGTCTTATAAATCTACAGTTTAAAGGGACAGTTCACCCAAAATGAAAATTCTGTCATTAATTAATTACTGTTGTTCCAAAGCTGTAAGACCTTCATTTATCTTAGCAACACAAATTAAGATATTTTTGATGAAATCTGCATGTTTTTTTTTGACCCTGCATAGACAGCAATGTAACTGACACGTTCAAGGCCCAGAAACGTAGTAAGGGCATCGTTAAAATAGTCCATGTGACATCAGTGGCTCAAACGTAATGTTATGAAGCTACAAGAATACTTTTTGTGCACAAACAAAACAAAAAGAACAACTTTATTCAACAATTTCTTCTCTTCCACATTAGCCCGTCGCACGTCTACGCAAGGTCAGAAAGCTATCGGATTTCATCAAAAACATCTTAAGTTGTGTTAAGAAGATGAACAAAGGTCTTACGGGTTTGGAACAACATGAGGGTGAGTAATTAAAGGATTAGTTCACTTCCAGAACCACAATTTACAGATAATGTTACTCACTCCCTTGTCATCAAAGATGTTCATGTCTTTCTTTCTTCAGTTGTAAAGAAATTATGTTTTTTGAGGAAAACATTTCAGGATTTCACTCCATATAGTGGACTTCAATTGTGCCTGCAAGTTTGAACTTCCAAAATGCAGTTTAGATGCAGCTTCAAAGGGCTCTGAACGATCCCAGCCGAGGAAGAAGGGTCTTATCTAACCAAACAATCGGTCCTAAATGTATATTTATACACTTTAACCACAACTCCTTGTCTAGCTCTGCGATGCGCATGCGTCCGGTTCAAGACAGTTAAAAAACTTCTAAATCGTTCTACATTGCTGCAGAAATAACGATCCGGTGTTTACAAAGTGAATGTGCAAAGATCAAACAGCAATGTAGGATGATTTTGAAGTTGCAGGAGGAAATGATATGGGAGTTTTTCAACATACTCTAACTGTCTTAAACTGGACACATGCGCATCGCACAGCTAGACAAGACGAGCATTTGTATTTAAAAAAAAAAAAAAAAAGAGAAGTATAAATATTCATTTATTTAAGAAAATGACCAATCGTTTCACTAGATAAGACCCTTCTTTCTCGGCTGGGATCATTTAGAGCCCTTTGAATCTACATTTAAACTACATTTTGGAAGTTCAAACTCGCAGCCACCATTAAAGTCCACTATATGGAGAGAAATAATGAAATGTTTTCCTCAACAAAACAATTTCTTTACGACTGAAGAAAGAAAGACATGAACATCTTGGATGACAAGGGGGTGAATTATCTGTAAATTTTTATTCTGGAAGTTAACTACTCCTTTAAAACTGTGTCTTAAGAATTGGATTGACCAACTAGCAGTTAACCAAGAGGTAGTCAGGCATACTTTTCAAATTACAATTCAAATTAGACCAATCAAGCATTTTGTAACTGTATATAATAAGTTAACGACCAGTCTTGAAGAAACAAATTAGATGACTAACTTTTTAAGACTAGTCCAATCAGTTTATGCAACTGGCCTCAGTCTTCAGTGTCATGATCAGTGTCAGTCACATGATCCTTCAGAAATCATTCTAATATGCTGATTTGCTGCTCAAGAAACATTTATTATAATTACCAATGTTGAAAACGCTTTTGCTGCTTAATATTTTATAGTGCGATACATTTTTCCAGGATTCATTGATTAATATAGTTCAAAAGAACAATATTTATTTGAAACAGAAATCATTTGGAACATTATAAATGTATTTACTGTCACTTTTGATCAATTCAACACATCCTTTCTAAATAAAAGTATTAATTTCTTTTTTAAAAATCTTACCAACTCTAAATTTTGTAAAAGCAGTTGAAATTACATGACTCTGCATGCTTTTATTTCTACATAACAGGAGCGATCCAACTACATACAACCTATACTAAAAGAGCTGTAACATTAATCATTTAGATATTAATTAATAACCACCATCATCATCATCATAAACACTTTCTTTGCTGACCTTATAAAGTCTCTGATCCTCTGGCGCTCGCTTTAGGATGCCCTCCACAATCCGCTTCAGCTCATAGACTGTGGTAGACTCCTTAGCATCTGTGAAGATGGTTGTCTTGTGACGTCTGATCATCAAAAAGACATCCTGAGGAACAAACAGTTACTCAACTTTCAATCCAATCTCATTATCAACACATCTTGAACTACGCAGAGTTCAACTCATGGCTCATTTGAGCCTTACAGATCATTTCTTGTCCTCCATACAACAAAAAGAAATCATCTTAGAAAAATTATCCTCAACACCTTAATCCGTTACTCACAACTCAACATGTATTTTTCATTTTTGACATAGGGATGTACCAGTATTATCAATATCGTGGTATCGTGATAGCAAACCTGTCTTGATGTTATCGTGGTCACATGATGATATGAAACGATAGGTCTTCTAGGCAAAAAGTGTCATTTTTAAAATATGTTTAAACTTCTTATTCTAACATAAAAGGTCTTTAAAGTTGTGTTTTGGGCTATTATGCTTTGGCACAGTATCTGTCAAACGAACTAAAACTGAAAGCACAATATGGCTTAATCCCTTCATCAAGTCCATTTCACTGCGTATTTCAAAACGAAGCGCACACTTCGTTCAGGCTATCAGCTTGTGATCTGGTGATCTTCAAACTATCTCTTGCAAGTGTAGAAATTAGGAAAGAAGTACTGTAATTTCCCAACTGTAGTGTACAGCAAAAATTATATACCTGTGAAATATTCATTTTCATTTACTTCACAGTGCAGCTGTTTTATAATATATGGCTATTACTGTCATAGGAAGAACAATAATGTAAAATTGTTGTCATTATTATTATAATACTCTAATTTGTTGGGCTTCCTACAACACCAGTGTGAATGTAATTTAGACTTAGACCGTATAACACAAATAAAAAGAGCATTGAGCCCCCTTTAAAGTTCAGGTACAAGTCAATTCACGGACTTAACTTTTCTTAGTTAAGAACATGGGTTGGAGCTCTTCATTTTGAACTCTCAAAGTGCATTAGATAAAAGAATTTGCCTTTAAAATGTACAAAATGATTTTTTTTTCCAGTGCTCATTTTTAAAAAAAAATAAACATCGCAATAATATTGTATCGTGAAGTTCATATCGTGATATTATGGTATTGTGAGATTTTGATATCACTACATCCCTACTTCTTTGTATTAATCTCTTCTGTCGCCATCTCTCTTACCTTATATGTACCAAAATATTTTATTTTGTTTACATAACTTCCTATTATTGTATTTTAGTATGATTTCTATGTGGAATCACGTACTTTATATTTATACTTGATTTTTTTTTTTGCGTGTGTAAGATACTCTGTTTTATTTTTGCTTTTAGGGTGACTTTTTAATATTCTGCCAAGTGCCTACAGATGAAAAAATAGCCTTTTTGGTCAACTGTGGCGTATTTACGACCATGTTTATTAATGTGCATTGCCTCTGTAAACAAATAACCTAAACTAAACCAAATCCACCGAAACGGCTTAATGATAACAAACAACCAACTTCTATAACTCTTGACTCATTTACAGGAGAAAACAACCACTGTCTTTTTAAATCAAATAAAGAAGAGGGAAGCAGATGGTGAACAGCTGAAACATGTCAACTACACAACTGCAACGCTCTCTATACAAATAAAACGCTGACAGCTGCAGTTGTGTTATGTTGTTGTTGACTTAGTTACTGGCAACACCTAGGAAATGTAGCGAGTTGCCGTGCGGTTTGTTTACAGCAAACAGCTAACCAGCGTTATGAATGGCTGAAAATTTGGTCAAACTAACCGTAACGTTAAACGCGGCTAAACAAACTACAATGACGCCGGGTTAGCAGAGCGACTTATCTTTTAAAAATGGACGTGCAAAGTGCAGCTAGTAACAACGGCAGGGTAGAAACACGTAGCAACCAATCTGCGCTCGTTAGTGTTTATATTATTCATCCACGTTTATTGCGATTAAATGACTAACGCTAGATGAGCATCTGAAAGGCACAGCCCAGAATGATCAATGACAGGACTACCCCGTTCCTACATTATGGAGCTGTCATGAAATCAACACCGCGATTAACAGCCCCGTTTCGGCCACAGACGGTGCGCAGCTCGTATACAAATAAACAATATGAAACCGTTTGGCCCATCGGTTTTTAATATTGACTGAACAAACCGGCCGTCGAGCGCAGTGTACTCCCAATCTAATTAGTAACACAGTAAACTGGGCGGATTTAGCAGGGAATGTTAGCCGGGCTGCTAAAAATATTGCGAAACAAAGAGGACTGTGTAAAAGCTTCGTTTACACACGCTAGCCACTTCAAGTAGCGGCTAGTTTGCTTATAATCCATCACAGTTACATTTTCAAACTACAAAACGAATAAATACATTTGATCCAGGTTTCATTTGCTTCCTCACTCACCATTTCTCTACGACTGTTTCGCTGACTTCTTCCACTATCCCACGCTGCACTGCGGAAATCAAAGCGATCGAGCCAGTCCTCCACAATCCCAGATGTCTTTGCGCGAACAGCGTGAACTCTTTTCTGTGCCGGAGACGGTCGCGCCCTAGTGGCCTCATATAATTCAATACATTTTTAACCAACACTTGTTGCTGAGGCACAAACCTTTTTTAATACAGGTTTAATGTACAGCTTTGGCTATTTCTGTGAAATGAACACTACCAGTCAAAAGGTTTTTTTAACAATTTAATGATTTTCAATGTTTTTTTTTTTTTAAGAATTCTCTTCTGCGCACCAAGCCTGCATTTATTTGATCAAAAATGCAACAAAAGCAGTAATATTGTAAGTATTTTTGCTATTTAAAATAACTGCTTTCTCTTTGAATATATTTTAAAATGTAATTTATTCCTGTGATCAAAGATGATTTTTAGCATCATTACTCCAGTCTTCAGTGTCACGTGATCCTTCAGAAATCATTCTAATATGCTGATTTGCTGCTCAAGAAACATTTATTATTATCAATTTAAAACAGTTGAGTACATTTTTCTTTCAGGATTTTTTTGATGAACAGAAAGATCTTTCTATTCATGACCTTTCTATTATTATATTATAAAAGAAACCTGAAAATTTTTACTCAGCTGTTTACAAAATAGTTTTTTTGAGCAGCAAATCATAATATTAGAATGATTTCTGAAGGATCATGTGACTGGAGTAATGTGTTCTGCAGTGAGGGGCTGCTGAAAAAATCAGCTTTGAAATCACAGGAATAAATTACATTTTTAAAACTGCATTTAAACAGAAAACAATTATTTTAAATAGAAAAATATTTCACACTTTTACATTTTTTTGCTGTACTTTGGATCAAATAAATGCAGGCTTGGTGAGCAGAAAATACTTTTTAAAAACATTAAAAATCTTACTGTTCAAAAACTTTTGATGCTACAACATGCATGTACTTCGTAAGCATAAATAATAATGTATGCACTAGAATACACTACGTATTCTAGTGCATACATTATTATTTATGCTTAGGAAATAAATGTCTGTTGTAGCACTAAAAATGTTTTCATTGGGATTACTGGAATGGCTAAATCTGATAATTAGAATAGGATGTCCACATACCTAACTATTTAGTGTACAATCTACAGGGCATCTGGGACTGTGTGGCTTGCAAATACAAATATATACAAAATAAACAAAGACATTACATCAAAAGGAATATAAACGGTTTATTCTGAACAAGGCGTTGATGTCGAGTCAACATTACGAAAGGTTTATCTGAAAAGAAAAACTATTTAAACATGCACATTTAATTTCAGGCACCCCACAATATCCTTTAGGATTGCCTGCAACACACAGGAGTATTTGTGGATTTATTAACATTAGATTATCTTTGCTGGCTCAATCTGCTTGAATCAGTTATTTACCAACACTACAAAAACATGTTTTTTCCCTACTCCTTTCCAAGCAGTTTATTTTACAATTAGCACTACTCACTTAAATACCTTTAATGGTATGTATTCATAATGCTGCAAACAATTTCAATATGAAAATCGCAAATAAATAACATCTCAGTCAGAGTCTCTATGACTTCAGTGGTTTGCTATTTTTCATTCTTTGCCCATGCAGTCTGTACTGAGCTTCATCCTCACATGACCTTCAGTCTGAAGTCACACACCGGTTACAACAGGCACACTAGCAACAGAGGAAACAAAAAACATGTTGGTTTAATAGCAGCATATTTTTTCATTAAAATTTAACAACAACATAATAGTATTATAAAGTAATACCTGGATTTCACTTTATGAAACGACAATGCAGTCTGCTGATTCTCCTGTGTTAACAAGGTAAATAATAATGATCACGGATGTGAAGGAAATGCAGACAGACAGGTAAATATTTGGATATGAGATAATCACACTCACGGAATATTCGTTTCAGTGCCTCGATTTCTTTAAAAGGGTTTGGTTTCTGGATTTTGAAGGTGTATTTTGCAAGGTCATCTTCACTGAGCTTGATTTGGGCAAAAACAAAACACTCAAATTTAATAACATACTTTATGCATACACTACCATTCAAAAGGTCATTAAGATTTTTGTAAAATTTCAGCAATATTAGAATGATTTCTGAAGGATCATGTGACATGTAAAATAAATTTAGTTACAAAATAGAAAACTTATTTTTTTAAAAAAGCTTTTTATTTCAGATAAATACTGATCTTTGGATTTTTCTATTAATCAAAAAATCCTGAAAAAAGTACTCATCTGTTTTAAAGGAGAAGTCCACTTCCAGAACAACAATTTACAAATAATTTACTCACCCCCTTGTCATCCAAGATGTTCATGTCTTTCTGTCTTCAGTTGTAAAGAAATTATGTTTTTTGAGGAAAACATGTCAGCATTTTTCTCCATATAATGGACTGATATGGTCCCCCGATATTGAACTTCCAAAAGGCAGTTTAAATGCGGCTTCAAATGGGGATCCCAAATAGAAAGTCTTATCTAGCAAAACAATCGGTTATTTTCATTTAAAAAATACAATTTATATAGTTTTTAATGCCAAACGCTCGTCTTGTCTTACTCTGCTTGAACTGTTTTTGTTCCGTTTCATGAAAATAACCAATCGTTTCGCCAGATACGACCATTCTTCCTCGGTTGGGATCGTTTACAACTGCATTTGGGATCATTTGAGCTGCTTTTTGGAAGTTCATAGCAGTTCATTATATGGAGAAAAATGCAGAAATGTTTTCCTCAAAAAACATCATTTCTTTATGACTGAAGAAAGAAAGACATGAACATCTTGGATGACAAGGGGGTGAGTACATTACATGTGAATATGTTTTGGAAGTGGACTTCTCCTTTAAACATTGATAAAAAAAATGTTTCTTAAACAGCAAATCAGCATATTAGAATGATTTCTGAAGGATCATGTGACTGGAGTAATGATGCTGAAAATTTAGCTTTGATCACAGGAATAAATTACATTTTAAAATATATTCGAATAGAAAACACTTATTTTAAATAGTAAAAATATTTTTTAATTTTACTGTTTTTACTGCTGTACTCTGGATCGAATAAATGCAGGCTTGGTGAGCAGAAGAGGCTTCTTTAAAGAACATTAAAAATCTTACTGTTCAAAAACTTTTGACTGGTAGTGTACATATATGTGCAGAATCGCAAAACAAAATTTTACTGCATTTGTCCAGATCTATACATAATTTCTCATCACAGAGCAATTCCACTGCTGATTCTTGACACAATCATAACTTATAGCTGCCAGTGTGAACAAAGCTGTTGCAATATCACAGTACATACTGGCTGATCTCTGGGTGACGTATAAGGTTTAGTTCCCTCACTGCGATGAAGGGACAGAGGTCTGTGTTTGGTTTCTGGGTGAACACTGCAGTTGAAGCGCAGCACGCTGACGGGCAAATGCACATGCCAACTGTCTGGATACTTCTTCACTAGATTTTCCACCATGCTGTAGAGAAACCATACCACAAATGTTTCAAAATAACACTACTCTCTGTAAAAAACTGATTTGTGTCCAAACAATTCTGAACTTACTTAACAATGTGGTATTGTGTGTGAGGCTCTAGCTGTGAAGCCTGATGATGCCGAGAGACGAGTGAAATGTCCTTTATCATCAGAATATTATTGAGTGCTCTGTTAACCTTGACAAAAGAAAGCAAAAAGGGAAAAGATAAAAATTATACTGTACTGAGACATTTTAGCACATTTCAATGAATAAAAATGCAATTTACAATTATAAATAATTAAGCCTGCACTAATTGCTCCGACATTATCCGGTGAATCATAATGCAAGACTTACCGTTCTGACCTGAATCCCTCTAGCCCCCCAAGGTGTGAGAAACCCCAGAGGAAAACCGTATCGGGAAATGGCATCGCACATAAGCAGGGCAATGGAATCAGAATTAGGCTTTTCTGATGGAAAGATTTCAATCCACTTGGTGTAATAATCACAGATGACTACGATGTGGCTATAGGGGCCTTTGCTTTCTTGAAATGGCCCTGTTACATCTATACTCAGCCACTGCCATCTCTCTGTCACCTAGGAAGTGGAAACATTACGATAAAAGTAGATTAGAAGTATCATGGCTACTACTTCATGTCTTCACACAGAAATTAACACTATAAAAGAGAACGAAAAACACAAATCTGGAAAGGCATACCCTGATAAACGGTGTGTTTGGATTTTCAGGTGTTTCAAGAGGTGCATCGTCATCATAGGCGACATCATTTCCGGGATCCTGTACGTATGTACAATGAATAAAGTAAAAAACGACGCTCAAACACCATTCAGGAGACTATTTCTAGATTACAGATTGAAATATTGTCTACATACACTAGAGTCATTATCATCCTCGTCGTCACCCTCCGACAGCTTCATCCAGTGAAAGCTCTGTGAAAACACATTGAGTGGTGTATAATGTACAAGTGTATAAGATGCTATACAAAAGGAAGTCAAAAAAACAAAAATTAGCAATTGTTAACCTGTGGTTTGCAGTAGTCATCATGGAAGCTGCCAGCATGCAAAGGGCCACGGCTGGAACCGTCAGAATCCACAGGCACATGGACAAACTTCCCCTCAAGCCTATCAAACCCATGAACAGGTGATTTTAAAATTTAACGTATTTGCCAAAAACAGTAACAAATACACTGCCGTTCAAAAGTTTGGGATCAGTACGAATTTTTAATGTTTTTCAAGGCTGCATTTATTTGATCAAAAATACAGAAAAACTGTAATATTGTGAAATATTTTTGCCATGTCTATTATTGGTTTCCTATTTTAATATACTTTAAAACACAATTTATTTCTGTGACGCAGAGCTTAATTTTCATTAGCCATTCTACTCCAGTCTTCAGTGTCACATGATCCTTCAGAAATCATTCTAATGTGCTGATTAATTATCAATGTTTGAAACAGTTGTGCTACTTAATATTTTTTTGGACCCTGTTATAATTTTTTTTATTCCTTGATGATTAAAAAGAACAGAAGCAAATTCAAAATAGAAACATTTTCTAACAATATACGTCTTTCCTATCACTTTTTATCAATTTAACACATCCTTTCTGAATAAAAAAGTATTAATATCTTTAAAAAAAAAAAAGAAAGAAAGGAAAAAATCATATTAAATTGATTTCTAAGTGATTATGTGACATTGAAGACTGGAGTAATGATGCTGAAAATTTAGCTTTTCTTCACTTTAATAAATTGTATTTTAAAGTATATTAAAATAGAAAACTGTTATTTTAAATTGCAATAATATTTCACAAAATGACATTTTTTTCTGTTTTTGATCAAATAGATCCAGCCTTGATGAGCATAAGAAACTTCTTTAAAAAACATACATTTTAAAAATCTAACTGATACCAAACTTTTGAACGGCAGTGTACATGGGCTAATAAACACATTACCGTGGTGTTGCCGGTGCTGACACTGGAGTTGGTTTTGGTTTGATGGGCACTTCAACTGTCTTACGATTCTGAAATACACAAAATTAAATGAATAACAGAATCAGAAATATTTAAAAAAGACGGAAAGACTTCCTAATAGAGCTTTAAAACAGTGGTTCTCAAGTGGTTGATCTAAGGAACCAGATTTTACACTGAATATTAAGTGGCGTCCCAATAAAGCAGAAATTCTTGAAGTACCTCCTGAGATTTTAAGTTAGTATTTCAATAATTTAACATTTTTATGATTTAATTAATTCTTAGCTTTATAACAAACTTTTACATCAGCTTTATATGTGGTTCTCTCACAAACTCCAGTTTGGGATACCCTGAAACACAGCATAAAACTATTTTATTATAATACAAAAGCTGATATTGTTTGAAGGAAATGCAAGAGAGCGGTTGGTAGTGGATTTAATGGATTAAACTGATTTCTTTATATATATTACTGTGGATGATGATTTGTAATGTGTAAGGAATGTTTGGGGTTGAGTTAGTTGTCTAAACTTGTGTAATTTTATGTTTTGCTGTTAATGTGTGATGTGTTTTTAAGTATTAATATGGATGTATTTATGTCACCAGTGTCAAAGTCAAATGTTCGCTCTGTGACAAGCACAACAGACAATAAAGTTAAACAAAACTAATATATTATCAAACATTTTATTTATTAATATGACCATAAACTACATACTTTATATACAAAATAATTCTAAAATTACTAACATGACTTAAAAGCTTAAAAAAACTATCAATGCTGCATTATTTGGAAATGCCTTGATGTAAAGAACCACTGCTGGAAATGCATCAAAAAAATTGTTATGCATACCAGAGATCGCCTCTTGACAGCTGGTACCTGTGTGTGGACATTTAAAAATGAAAAGACAGAAACATATTAACAAAAAATGTAATGAAAAGAACATCTGGACTATACAGTAGCATCGTATCTGCATAACATTTTAAAGACATACAATAACTGTTGTGACTTGCCTTCCACTGCAAATGTTTTGGGAAATTAAAGATAGTCGGGACAGCATTTTTGCGCAATCGTTTGTGACTGCCCACTTGTTCAAAGCAGTCCTTCTCAAAATGATCCGAGCACAGGACTGAGTTTCCAGTTGGCCACCAGTTTTGCCATCTCATCCGACGGAGCCACTCTCTCACTCTCAACCCATCAGCTAACGGGAATCTGTATGATGGACACATAAACAGCGTGTTAATACATGCTATAACAATGTTGGACAAATAGGCGTATGTTTATATGTAAGTATTATAGGGGGTTGTCTGGAGCTTCTTTGAAACTTTACGAACATGAGATATATATATATACAACTTACTTGTGAAAGGAAAACTCGCCCCTGTTGTATGCCTCTTTATACTCTCTATCTGAACGCTTCTTACACTTATACGCTGAACACACTGGCATTTTTATTCAATTTCCATGCAATTTCAAACGTGAAACACACAGCATCATATTTTGTATTTCCGGAAACCGTTCTTCGGGTGAGATTTAATGTGCAGACTGAACACTGGGAGTACTGCCACCTACAGGACACTTTCAATAACCCTGCGATGAAGTCCTATTTTCTTCCTTTGCTGAGAGCTTTCTGTTCTGCTCTTTTGCACATCTCTCCGACTCTCCTTATTTTTTAGCCCTGATTACACTATAACCAAGGCGTATTATTGGTAAAGAATGTACCCCCAGTGATGCTTTAGCAACACATCTGTGCATTCAGCGAAACCTTTTATGTGCACAAATCGTTCTCAGTCATTTACAAGGAAAGTTTGGCCAAAAACAAAAATTCTGTCATTGTTTACTCACAATCATGTAATTTCAAACCCATTTAAGTGTTTACAAAAACCTCTCAGGTTTCAAAAATAAAACAATATGTTGTATTTTGTATGTTGTAACATTAATGTGTCTAATGGGTTTGAAATGACATAAGGCTGAGTAAATGATGACAAAAATTTCATTTTTGAGTTTTGGGATTTTTGAACTATCCCTTTCTATCTTATAAGTGTAATTCTGTATGTATAAAAAAAAATTATTTAGACTACTGTCCTATTCTACAGTTTGACATCTGAAGCCAAGATCCACATTTAACAAAAATGACAACTCACCTACCTGTACTCACGCATTTTAAATGCAACACCAAAAGATGTTACAAAAAGATTTAAATGGTAAACAACTTGTGTTTTGAATAATTTGGTTGAGTAAATGACTCACTCATAGCACACTAATAGATTTGCTGTAGCGATTAATCGCATCCAAAATAGTTTTTGTTTACATAATGTGTGTATACTGTGTATATTTATTATGCATATATGAATACACATATACAGTATATATTTTTAAAATATTTACATGTATTTAAATGTTTATATTTCTATTCATATAATTTATACTATATATGTTTGAAATATACGTGTGTATTTATATAAACTAAATAAATATACACACAACACACACTTATGTAAACAAAACATTTATTTTGGGATGTGATTAATCGCGATTAATCATTTGAAAGTACTAATTTGTTGTCATGTACAAATAACCTGCAAAAAGGATCATGAATGAATCTCTCTGATGAATGGGTTTCAAAATATTCGAGTCACTGGAATAAATAAAGTGAACGTTAACAGCTCCTCAAAATGGCAAATAACAGCATTATGATGACAACAGTCCTGTAAATGATTACAATTACAATACTTTTTAATTTGTATGACTGCATGTTGACTTCAAACACACCGCATTTATTATACAAGAACAAACGTCTCTAAATGTACGTTTCTGATTAGCAGCTACACAATATTAAAACAGCTGTTATACACGTGTGTATGTTTTGATTAAGGGACTTTACATCTGAGGATTACTTGGTTGGAACTTGCCATAAACATCTAAAACTTACGTGTGGAAAGAAAAATCGCCCCTTTTGTATGCCTCTTTATATAATCCATCAGAGCGATTCTTGCACTTATAAGCTGAACAAACGGGCATTTTCTAACAGACTGCGTTACTACTCCATTCAGTTTCACCAGTTTCGTCGCATAGGGCAACACCAGCAAGCGACTGTGAGTGTTTTGTATTTCCGGATGCTGTTGTTCAATGGGAGACGTGTTACCGCCATCTACCGGACATGATGTGTTACTACAGTCAGGTTCACAGGCGGCCCTCTATGCTAAAGAGTGTGGAATTGGATTGGTTTTGGAATTTCTTTCTTTCTTTCTTTCTTTCTTTCTTTCTTTCTTTCTTTTTAAGGAAACGAGAGCATTGTGCATTTATGTTACGATATTTTTTTTATTTTGGTGTGATTCAACTTTTTTTTTTTTTAAAAAAGAATACAAACTCTGAAATGTAACTTACAAAACAAATGTTTTTTTTTTTTAGTTAATAATTATGTTGAATTTAAAATATGGTATATTATATATGTACTTATAAAATATGGAAAATCACAAAATCTAATTTTACTCATTTTAAAATAGAAATAGGTCACTACCTTAATACTAAGATACATCGAAGCAAAAAAATTGTATAAGTTACTGTAAAGACTTTATTTTGTAACTTTTTTTTACAATTAATATTCTTATGTTTATCTCAGTATTTGTTTTGCTATGGGTGCTGCTTTTTAATGTCCCCCTTCATTTATTGGTTCATTGCTCTGAATGTTGCATTTATTTATTTATTTATAAATATGTTATATTTCTAAATATATTGTATATTAAATATATTGTGGAAATTTTCTGTAAAGCTGCTTTGCAATGATTTGTATCGTGAAAAGCGCTATACAAATAAATTTAAATTTAACTGAATTTATTCATTTAATCATTCATTAATTAATTCATTTACTTACTTACAGAAAGATGTTGGAAACAATATCGAATTACACTATCAGTCAAAAGGTTTTGAACAGTAGGATTTTTTTAAATGTTGTTTAAAGAAGTCTCTTCTGCTCACCAAGCCTGCATTTATTTGATCCAAAGTACAACAAAACAGTACAATTTTGAAATATTTTTTACTATCTGAAATATCTGTTTTCTATTTGAATATATTTTAAAATGTAATTTATTCCTGTGATTTTAAAGCTACATTTTTAGCATCATTACGCGCACGTTACGTCACATGACCATGCCATGAATATTCTGATTTTCTACTCAAAAAACAATTTATTATTATTACTATGTTAAAAATAGTAGAATTTTTCAAGTTTCTTTGATGAATAGAAAGTTCAGAAGAACAGCATTTATCTGAAACTGAAATTTTTTGTAACATTATAAATGTCTTTATACATTTAGAAAGACATACTGGCACCAAGCCTTTGAATGTTATAGTGTATAATGTTACAAAAGCATTTTATTTCAGATAAATGTTGATCTATTAATCAAAGAATCCTGAAATCCATATTATAATGATTTCTGAAGGATCACGTGACACTGAAGACTGGAGTAATGATGCTGAAAATGTATTTAAAATTATATTCAAATAGAAAGCAGTTATTTTAAATAGTAAAAATATTTCAGAAATATTAACTTGGATCAAATAAATGCAGACTTTGTGGGCAGAAGAGACTTCTTAAAAAAAAACATTAAAATTCTTACTAATTAAAAACTTTTAACTGGTAGTGTACATGTGAAAGTACTGAGCACATATAATTTGCACAAGTTTGGTATTAATGGATTTTTAAAAGTCTGTATTGTTTAAAATATTATTTAAATATTTTATAGTTTAAATAAAAAGTTAATTCGATAAATGAATGAATGAATGAATTAATAAACAGGCAGTCCACAAGAAGAAAACGGCGATAAAAAAAAAAAAAAAGTTTTGTTTTTTTTTCAATTTGACATTCCGTCCTCCAGTCCAGTTAGCGGCAGCGATGCTCCAAAAAAGTGGCTTGCCAACCTTACAAGAAGAAGACGATGACAACAACGCAACGCAACCCAGTAGTTGACAGGTTATGTCCCTGGATACAGATTTCAAAACACAAATTTTGACATCAGACGTCTTTTAAGTTAGCAGAAAGATACGAATGAAGATTAAATTCAGTAAAATGCCAAAAGCATCACTGTTATCTTTGTTATTAGCATAAAAAGCAGGAATATCGAGGTATTATGCAACTTTAAAGATGATGTTTATTAAGGAGGAGAGTGAGGACAATTGTGATTCAGAACCCTGCAGACTAGAAAATGAGCACCAAGAAGGTTGGTGTCCATTTTTGATTATTTTTTTTCTTTTTAATTGTTGTGGTGCATTAATGTAACCAGTTAAGACCTGATTAGACAACTTGATACTTGATACTTGATATGCATAAATCTCTGTTTTTAATAAATTATTGTTGTCCTTTCAGGCCTGATAGAAGTGAAAGAGGAAAGTCAAATGGAAAACAATTTGTCACAAAGCAGCACTCAGACAACAGTCAAAAAGCCTTTCACCTGCTCTCTGTGTGGAAAGCAATGTGCCCATAGAGGCCACCTGAACGATCACATGTTAACGCACACCGGAGAGAAGCCGTTCGCTTGCCCTCAGTGTGGAAGGAGATTCGCACGCAAAAGAAGCCTCAGTGATCACATACTAATTCACAATGGACAGAAGCCTTTCGTCTGTCCTCAATGTGGAAAGAGTTACAAACGCAATGAACACTTTCAGTGTCACTTACTAAGTCACGATGGAAGCAAACCCTTCACCTGCTCTCAGTGTGGAAAGAGTTTCAGTTATAAGCGAACCCTTAACGACCACATCAAAATCCACACTGGAGAGTGTCTTCACACGTGCCTTCAGTGCGGAAAGAGTTTCCTGAATAAAGGACACCTTAAGGAACACGAAAAAATCCACACCGGAGAGCGACCTTTCGCCTGCCCTCAGTGCGGAAAGAGCTTCATCAGTAAGCGAGACGTCACGTCTCACATGAGAATTCACACCGAAGAGAAGCCTTTCAACTGCCTTCAGTGTGGAAAGGGTTTTGCATGGGCAAGCTGTCTGAAAATCCACATGCGCCACTCTCACTCTGAAGAAAGAGGGTTTACCTGTGAGCACTGCAGTAAAACATTTGTTTTAGAGTCCTATCTAAAGAGACACTTGAAGATTCATCAGAACGAGAAACCTCATGTCTGTTCGGTTTGCGGGAAAAGTTTCCTATGGCTTCTGTGTTTCAAAGCGCACCAGAAAATACATGAGGGTGTGAAAACCCATGTGTGCTCGCAGTGCGGCAGGGCCTTTGCTACAGTCGACTATTTGATAAAACACCAAAAAATCCATACGGGAGAACGGCCGTACGTGTGCTTGCATTGCGGAAAGAGTTTCGGTAAGAAAGCAAACCTGGTAGATCATGTAAGACTGCATACTGGAGAAAAGCCGTACACCTGCGCTCAATGTGGAAGCAGTTTCACCTCAAGAAAAGGTCTAAGCTATCACAGAGAAAAGCAGTGTTCTCAGAGCATGCCAAATTCATGCTCGGTTGAAATCCAAATAGAGCCAGATACGCCCATAGACAGTGTTTCTACCAAAAAAGCAATTACATCTACACTGTAAAAAAAAAAAACAATTAGTTTAGTCAACTTACAATAATTTGTAAAAAAAAGGTTTAGTCAACTTTAAATGTTAAGTTGTACTAGGTGACAACTTAGATATTTGAGTTCATTCAACTTAAAATTTTAAGGCAGCTGGGTAACAAGCACAGCTTTTAAGTTTAACAAACCATTTTTTGTTAAATCAACTCAAATAGTTTTCACTTAGTACAACTTATTTCAAGTTAACTAAACTTATTTGAGTTGACTGAACTTAAAATTTGAAGGCAGCTGGGTAACAAATTATTTTAAGTCGGCTCAACAATTTTTTTTTGTTTGTTTTTTACAATGTACAACCTTTAGTGGTGAATAAGCTCGCATTCAATGCAAATATCAGCAGAAAGTTGATATTTAGTACTTAAAAGAATAGTTCACCCAAAAAAGAAAATTTTGTTATCATTTACTCACCCTCATGTCGTTTTCAAACCTGTATGAGTTTCTTTCTTATGTTAAACATAAAAGAAGATATTTTGAAGAATG
Organism: Labeo catla; assembly: GCA_012976165.1. NCBI lineage: Eukaryota > Metazoa > Chordata > Actinopteri > Cypriniformes > Cyprinidae > Labeo > Labeo catla. The sequence goes on from VONZ01000222.1 coordinate 628,484, forward strand.
CTGCTAATCAAACTGTTGATGGTGCCTGTTGACTTCCATAGTGTTTATTCCTTTAATATGGAAGTCTATGGGGTCCAACAACTGTTTGGTTCTTCAAAATATCTTCTTTTGTGTTCAACATAAGAAAGAAACTTACACAGGTTTGGAACGACACATGGGTGAGTAAACGATGGCAAAATTTTCATTTTTGGGTGAACTATACCTTTAATTGTCAAAGAAAATCTAACAGAAAACCTAGGGAGTGAGAGTGGAGCCTGGGACACTGTACATTTTTTATAATATATAAATGTTACATTATAGACCTCATGTAGCCCCGCCCCCTTTTCAGCAATGCGCTTATTTTTGTCCGTCTTCCGTTTGTATTTCCACAGCATGCAGATAAGGTCGTATGAATTTCTGAATGAACTGCTGATTTTAAAACATTCCCGGTCTACTGACATTTGTTATGACATCCTTCTTCAAACATTACATTGCTCATAATAACTTTCATTAACTCTACAATAGGTACAGTGCACAGCACCCCCAGTTTATACCCCCTCTGAATAAATATAAAAGATGTGAAGAAAAACCAAAAAAATATATGCCAATATTTTCAGTAACATAAGTAAATTAGCCAATTTTGTTTAAATGAAGAATTGCGGAAATGAGTACACCCTAGATTTAATTCAGCAAATGTATAATATTTTAGTACTTAGTATGTCCTCCAGAACTTTAAATACACTGCTCTGACACTTCTTGGCACTGAGTGTACAAGTTTATGACAAAATGTCACATCTGTCCTGTTTAACTCCTGGAGGACAACCTCCTTAAATGCCCTGGTCTTCATTGGGGAGTTTTGCTCAGCTCGTCTCTACAGAATCCCCCACAGCTGATCAAGAGTGTTAAGATTGGGTGAAATAGATGTCCACTGAAGGATTTTCACCTTGGGAAAATGAATATTTTCATTGTCGTGCTGTAAAAATGCCCAACAATGCAGGGAATGAGAAGAGGGTAGCATCTTCTGTTTCCAGTTTTTGTATTACATCACACAGTGGTGTGTGAATTGATGACAGCATTGATAAAGCACAACTCCCTCACACCTTCAGTACTCATACATCCCAGTGTAAGAGCTTTCCTACCACTGAACGTCACTGTGGGAACCAGGCACTTCTCACTGTACTCCTCCTCTAGCAACACCAGAACGTTTTGGATGCTTTTGGATCCGAAAGGATTGACTTGGTCTCTAGACCAGAGAATGTATTCCTAGAAGTCTATATTTTGTAAATATGGTCCTTGCAAGAGGTTAAATGAGTTTATTGTGCTTTGGCTACAGTATGTAATTCTAGTGGTGACAACAACCTTGCATGTCACTTCTGCAGGCTGTGTCGTACTCTGTGAGATAAAGTGTCACTCTTTTCATAGCTTTTGCCGGCTCTGAGACACTTGCGTGGTATTTCTCCTGCTCTTTTTTCCAGCAAAATTTCACTTATCACTAAATGAAAACTTACAGTGAAGAGCTGATTATTTCAGGAGCCTTGTCACAAGTCCATTGTTTTTGAATGTTGGTGTTACTTTGCTGTATTTTCTCACTTAAAACAATAATTTGGTATTCCTCTTGTACCACTGTTCTCTTTTATGCTAAAAAGTGGTTCCGTTGCTGCCAGCATTAAGTCTTGAGTATGATTCAGTAGGCTATATAACACTTTTAACTGTCAGGAAATTACTTGTCTTTAAAAGTTTTGTTCCATATACTTACCTTTTGATCAAAAATCGTCTTAAACATACACTTTTTATTTTGTAACTTTCAGGAGGGTTTACTCATTTTTGCAACAACATTTTATCACTTTGATAAGAAAATCAAATTTTGGCATTCTTCTTTGGTAAATGATCAAACAGACTTGTTCGAACATTATATCACCAAAGAACCTTAAGTTGACTTCTAAGTAAAGAGTAATTGCTGAATTTGTTAAGTTTTAGAGGGGGTGTACTCATTTATGCTGTGCACTGTAAATTCAGTAAATTACTCTTCAACAGTGATGTTATCCTGGGCAAAAATGTATATAACCTATGTTGATGATTTAGTCAAACAAATTCAAAGACCTTGTGAGACTGCTGGTATAGAAAATAATATACTCTGCATTAAAACGAGATTTTAAAGCATGTACACAAGCACACAAACATGCCAACTGAAGTGGACTTTGTTTTTATATACTTTGATTTCCTCTCACAATTTGATTTTTTTTCTTTTGGTGCTACTCTTTTCTAGAACTAAATGTAAAAATTATTGTATTTACAAAACATGATTACTTACACTGTTTGGCATGTTACACAAAATTGCTCAGTGTGTTTGTGAATGTTCAACTGACAGTAATAAAAACAATTGACTGCAGGGTGACGCGTGTGTGGTTCATGCTAACAGTAGGTGGCGCTGTTGAAGTTTTTAAGTCCGCCACTCCCTCTTTCTATACAAAAGGGGACTTTACACCCGAGTCTGGTCAAATCCCACTTTATGACAGGATAGTGTGTTTTAATACACACTCTAAAAGTTTTTCAATTACTTATACTTTCAATTAATTTTAGAAAAATACTAAGTAGGATTAAGACCAGAAAAGGCCTGTGAATCTCGAAGTGTAACAACTGAAGTGTTTGATCTGCTACTGTAAAGATGATTTTTGTCAAAAAGCAGAATGAGGACATGTGTGATCCAAAACCATGCAGAATAAAAAATAAAGAACAAGCAGGTTGATGTCCATTCCTAGTTTTACTTTGTTGACTATTTTGGTACAGTGTTCACTAGATTTACTGGCTGTATGTATAAAATCATAGGAGTGGATTAGAAATAAACACATGAAGAGAATACATGATTTAAAAATGCAGCTAAATAATCTCTATTTATACCAATTGATTTTTATCATTTTAATGTTGTTATTTTAAGCCTGGTGGAAGTGAAACAATAAAGTCAAGATCTGAATGGGGGAGAAACATCAGCATTAAAAAGCTCATGATTCCAATGGAAAAAAATCGTTGACTTGCTCCAAACGTTTCTCACAAAGCAGCACTCAGAAAGCAGAAGTCAAAGGACCTTACTCATGTCCTCCACATGGAAACACTTTCACAGATAAAAGAAGCTTTACTGAACACACAGAAACTCATAATAGTGAAGACCTTTCACCTACCATCAGTGCGGAAAGAGATTCACAAGTAAAGGAAACTTTAAAAGTCACATACTAAGTCACTATGCAGAGAAGTCTTTCATTTGTCCTCATTGTGGAAAGAGTTTTATAAATAAAACTCAAGCTGAATCTCACATGAGAATTCACACTCATGAAAAGCTATATAGAGTGTTTTCACGACACGCCATCAATCGGCCATATTGGCGGCACTGAATGTAAACAATGCCACTGAACAGAATAAAAAATTGCTGATTATTGCTGCTGAAAACTGTCAATTATTATCATGTTTCGGGCTGTACTAATAGGTTGGATTGGAGAAAACATTTGGAGTGCTATAGACTGCAAAAAGTTATAACAAATCATGGAGAAGAGTGCAAAAAACTGTCTGAGGAACAAAAGGTGTTTGTTACACACTTAAAAGACAACTCAACACTGAAGAAAACCATCACGTGTCCTCATTGTGGAAAGATGTTTGAGCGAAAAGGAAATCTTAATGATTACATGATAATTCACACTGTACAGAGACCTTTCACGTGCCCTCAGAGGACACTTTAAGAGGCACATATTAAGTCACAAAGAAAAGAAGCTGTACACTTGCTTTCAATGTGGAAGTAGTTTTACCTCAGCGAAAGGTCTAATCTGCCATAGCAGAAAGCAGTGTTCTCAAAGCACAGCATTCATGTTCAGTTTGAATGAACATTATGTCAGATGAGCTCAATTACTTGTACTGTGAGTAAATATATCAAAGGAAATATGGCCATTTTAGTTGTGTAACTACATCAATATTGTAATTCATACTAAAATTGTTTATTGAATCCAATCATTACGTTTGAATCTTTTAAGCAAGGCCACTAATGTGTGTGTGCTGAATGTACATTATAAAGATAAAGATTTTGTTGAAATTATGTGTGATCACTGTTTAATTAATGCAATGAACCTGATCATTTATGAACAACTGTCAATTGTTTTATTGCTTATGCTGGCAAAATAGTGCTGTTATTCTTATCTAGTAAATCATGTGTTGGGGCAGGTAGAAAGGTGACATTATGTACATTTTATACTGTATGGGGCAAATATATTTATATATTTAAAAATAAACATGTCAGATGTGTTTGTTCACATGCTTATTTTTGCTCATACAAGCAGCATAGGAGATCCTTTAACTGAAAATTTCTGTAAACACTGATTATCAGTAAAATGTTGTGGTAAAGTGGTAAATCTTGTTAGAATATTATTTTTGTGTGGGTTGGAAATAAAGGAGACAGCAAAGAAATGTATCTGCTGTTGAATGTGATTACAAGTGATATCATAGTGTTACATTGTGTAAATCTGCAAAATGTACATATTATACATATTTTAACCTATAGACACATCAAGGTCACGTCTTAATAGATAACCAAAATCTGTTACTCTCCTCTACTTCACACATAATAGCTCTAATATTATTCAGATTCACTCTAGTGTTGTCTAACTTCCTCTTTTTTTATCATACAGAGCATTTGGGTCTGACATGAATAGCTGCAGATTTAGGCCTACAGCAGGGTCACTGAATAGAGCGTTTTCATGATGTGTCATCAGTCGGCCATATTGGTGGCACTGAATGTGAACAATGTCACTGAACCGAACGAAACTTGCATATTTTGCTGATTATTGCTACTGAAAATGATCAATAATTGTCATGTTTTGGGCTGTACTAATCAGTCGGACCAGGTAAAACTAAAGACTGGCAAAAATGATAACAAATCAAGGAGAAGAGTACAAAAAACTGTGATGAACAAAAGGCGTTGTGGTTGGCAGATCTAAACCAGGATTTCCAGGGCAAGAATCTTGACAACATCTGTGTTTGTTCTTATAATTTCCGGTCAGGTAGGTGAAATATTAGTCTAATATCTTATAGAATACCTTTCCTGCTTACAAAGTCCTTCTCTATATGATTTAGCAGCTTCTACACATTTTTTTTTTTTGTGGTTTAGACAGCATAAATTAGCAGAGCAACGTATTCAGTAGTACATTAATGTGCAATCCATGCCGTTCTTTACATCTGAGTATTTCTAATATGACCACGCATCCGGGTAACTGACCAAACTGATGGAAGTGCAGCTTTAATGTTACCCAAATTCACTCAGGTGATGTATAACCTCTATTTTATATCATATACAGCATTCTGGTCTGATGTAAAAAGCTGCAGATAAAAAGCAGGGTCACTGAATCTGACAACACAACATTAGAGGTTATAGAAATTTCACTCTTTTATACAGAATGGCTTACTTTTTTCCCTTTTAGACATTTTTTTTCTAGTTTTTTATTATTGTTAGTATTATTATTTTTTAAAAAGTAGACTATTGTTAACATGTAAATACATTCTTACGCTTGTACTTGAAGATAAAAGTCTTTTGTTTTGACGTTGCTACCAGCGCCTGTTGTGAATCAACAGAAAATGAGTGTGAGGATGAGGATCACAGTGGAATAGTGTAAAGGCGGCAAGCGAGAAGAGCGTATACCATACCGTGATTTTCAAAATCGTTTTATAGAGTCGTATCATCTCTGAGGAGAAATACTGCAAGTTGTGTCTCTGGGATGTGGTAAAGGCAATCATCAAATGACCTCAATCAAAGAGCGTCCCGCCTGTACATCGACACCGTGTGTACGGGGCAAACGGCCAATGCATCAAAGCACACTGACTCTTGGCGATCAGACTAAATCCATTTATTCTACAACACACGCAGAGGTAAGAGCACACTGTGAGCGCGCATTTTAACATTACATAATCGCGTCCTTTTTTCCAACAGTGAGCATTAGAAACATCATTGATGCTATAAAATTAGTCTTAGCAGTTCAAAACAGCCATTTTGTTCTATAAACGAATACTTGCTCAAGTCACTTCACAGGGAAAAATGTTGTGGGAGGCAAATGTATCCCTGGTTTCACATAGCAGACAAATTAAAGTCTGAAATGTGTGTTTTAGGTTGATTTAAATTCATACAAGTCTGCAGAACCAAGTACTACAATATCAGAATATTGCACTCATAATGCTATTGCTTCATCATTTTGTATCGGAAAACTTTACCACTAATAAGGCCACTTGAAAGGATAAACTAAATAAATAATTTTGATAACAGAAACTAATGTTTCAATTCTGTTTCTTAAAAGAGTTTTTCTGGAAGAGGACGTGATGGTCAAGCTCTGGTCTTTCTGCCCCGAGATCCAAGTTATCCCTCTCAGCACGATGGAAAGCTGGACCTTAGTAACATCCGTGTGTCACAAGGACAGACACATTCCAGAGACGTACATGGCCCGAAAGACATCGTACCAGTAAGCCTAAAGTGTTTATTCAAAGTTTTTAATGCAGTAGCACATTTTCACAGTAGGTGGAAAGTTTAAGAAGAATCATATAAAAACATACTGATAAACCACTTAAGTACCTCATTATTACTTACGATGTTGTGTTATGTATGTGTACAGCATTACGTCCTACACAGAGTAGGGGTACAGAACAGGACACAAAACCGTGAGGGTTTTGTGATGAAAGAGGTCACCAACCCCGCTGAGGCCACACTGTACCAGACAACATATCAAACAGTGCACTGCACCAATTCTGACAGATGTCAAACAAGTGAAGCAAGTGGACAACCAGTCCCCTGGCACAGGCATAATATTATCACAGGTAATTCAACCACTGCATATGCACACAAAGGGTTCAACAAAACTCACTTCAACATACGCAGTTAATGTTTGTGTAGAAGTATGCAAGTGACTCTCATAAATAGCCACGCAAAGAGCCATTTTGCTATTTTGGGCTATAGGAGAGGAGAAGGCTGCAGCTGGGCCTGGACAGGCCAGAAGAGAGTCTGGGGAGAGCATTCTGTGGGCAGCTCGGCATTGGGACATGCACAGTGACTCTTTTCGTTTGTATTGAACATGACACTAATAAACAACCAAAAATAACTTAAGATACTTCATTGTGCTGGTTAGGAATCAAACAAAGTTGTACACTGGATGTGGATCTGCTTAGTCCTATCTGAAGCTATCGTAACAGGAGTTGAAGGAACGTTTTTTTAACATATTTCATAAATTAATTATATTCTAAAGCACAAATGAGATTTGAAAAAGAACTGATCAAAATTAGAGAACATGCCTCAAAGTTACTGGTGTTAATCTGGCACCTGGTGCTAGTTTTCTTAATTATATGACAAACTGGCAGCATTCCTCCAATTTTCACTGAGATTGCAAGATGGCGGCCCGCTCTTAAAGTGACTGAAAGCCTGCGTCCAGATGAAGGCCAAAGCGATGACCCTTTCAGCCATTGCAAGAGAAGCTGGTCATTCTGAATCTGTGGTTTACAGTGACACTAATTAATTCAAGTCCCCCAAAAAGGCTGGTCGTCCACACAAGACAAATGCACGAGAAGACAGGATAATGCAGAGACTGTCAATGGGGAATGGGTTTAGCACTGCAGCTGGAATTGCTAGCCAGTTCAGTGACGAACAGGGTAAAGATCTGTCTCGGCATGTTTTAAGAGAAGTTGGACTGAAAGCACACTCTGCAGTGACCAAGCCTTTCATCAGCTGAAAGAATCAAAAGATTAAGCTCACCTTTGCTGAGGAGCATGTTGTGTGAAGAGAGGAGAACTGGTCCAAGATTCACTTTAATGATGAGTTAAGGTTGTATTCATACCCGTCTTGTTTGGTTTGACTGAATCGAACTCAAGTTCGTTTCCTTCCTTGGTGCGGATCTTTTTGGCAGGTGAGAATACAGCAAATTGCACTCAGGTGCGGACTAAACAACCATACCGAAACCCAGCTGAACAGGTGCTCTCGGTCTCGGGATAGTGTTATTTACAGTGTTCCCACACCTTGGTTAACTTCAAATTCAAGGACCTTTCAAGGACTTTCCAGGTCCAATACTCTCAAATTCAAGGACTTAATGTGGGGACACATTTCAGGTGAGAGTAAGGTTACATCGTGTTACATTGTTATAGTTTCCATGTGTTAAACACAACTATGCAAAACAGCATTTTTTTGGCCATATGACAGAGATCTGAAATTCCATTTGTTGTATTTCTGTTTTGTATAAAACTGAAGAATATTCAGCTCTGCACCTGGCCAAGTGATGGTCCTTTGGAATTCTGCCAAGCCATTCTTAATCTTAATTATTATAATTAAGTCCCCAAAGTAGCGCAGTGACCATATCCCATATCAAAACTCAAATTATTTCATTTCCATACCAAAAATGTATACTTTACAGTCAACCTTGTGCAGATTGATCATAAACACACTTCCTTACAAGTGGCCATCTCAAAACTTAACATCTTGCACAGTTTTAACACAGGTAGAATGCAAAATGTTTCAAGACAAGCATTTCAGTCAAATGTAATTTATGCGGTATTTCAAACATTTAACCCATGGGAGAAAATCAACAGTTTAAAATCAGCCCAATTCCATGCACAAAATGTGGATTTGGCAACCCTGCATCCAACACAAGCTGCAGGAATCAGTTTTAAACGATCATGGGTCAAGACAAGAGTAAGGAGAGATGACTGACAACTCATGCTGGAGAATTTGCTGCTCAGCAGATAATTGGCTCATTTCTGATCTTGTAAGATGTGCTCCCTTTACACAGAGTGGTGTGATCGCGAAATTGAAAGTGAAAGTGAATAGCGCTCATTCAAAAGAGATTTAAATACTCCGTATTTGATAGCGGTTCCCTGATGCGCAAAATTATATTCAATATTAGCTGCGTCCGAAAGCTCTAAAATGCTGCCTCCAAGGCAGAAAGGCATCAAGGCATGTCCAAAGTCTAATTCTGCTTCACTTCCTGTCTCCGGAGGTACCTTCTTCTGATGGAATTTTGAAGGCAGCATAGATGTATCCTTCGCTGCCTTCGATTTCCCACAATCCTGTGCGTGTGCGTCATATAGGCTATATAAATAAAGATACTCTGGTGAAATTAGACTTGTTACTTTATATAATAGATGAGATCTTGACCATGATATACTTTATGAATCATAATAGTGTAAAAAGCATAATAAATATTGTTTGTAATAATAGTATTTCATAAAATGTTAAAAGGGAGTACATTTCAAATGAGTAGTGAATAAGAATCATAGTTACAAAATACTACCAATAATAACGAAACAGCCACTAATAACAATGACCTGTTCTGCAATATTACTTGCATCAGTGCTTTTATTTTTTCAAGCAAAAAGTAGCTGCCATTCTCAGTCGTCTTCTCCGACGCACAGACCTTAGGTGGGTAATGACATTGAGGTCTTTATGTATTATTAAAGCATTTATATATAACTGTATAAGATCGTTTTTCTACAAAATCTACAACTTAACCGTTAGGTAACCTAGCAACGGCGTCACGTTCTGCTGCCTCTGAAGTCCGTCCGAAACTGTTTCTAGAGTTGCCTTCGCAGCCTTCGAAGTCAATAAATAATAATAGGGACTTTAAGCAGCAGCCACGGATGGAACGGGAACGTCTACTACGGGAGAACAGCTGGTTTGCCATAGTCTTTACAACGTCACACCTTAGGTAGATAAACGTTACATTTTATAGTATATACCACTGTAATTGCATCAGTATACGATTCTACCATTAGTCTTTCATTTAATCTGTGTTGATATGTTTTAAACTTAAGCCAATTTTAACGATGTTTTCATTTGTACAAAGATATGTCTGCTGTTGGCGTCAGCACCTGGCTGCTTAATGATTTTTACGTTCTCGGCTACGGCGGAGTTACAGCCTACTTCCGGTCATCGTAGCCGTTCCATTGGAAGCTGTTGCTTAAAACCCCGCCGTAGCCGAGAACTTAAAAATCATTAAGCAACTAGGTGTTGATGTCAACAGCAGACATATCTTTGTACAAAAAAAACCTTAAAATTGGCTTAAGTTTAAAACATATCAACACAGATTAAATGAAAGACTAATGGTAGAATCGTATACTGATGGAATTACAGTGGTATATACTATAAAATGTAACATTTATCTACCTAATCTGACACGTTGTAAAGACTACGGCAAACCAGCTGTTCTCCCGTAGTAGACAGCTACAGTAGAACGTCAAGAAGTGGCAGTTAAAGTCGTGAATGCCGTTGCCGTTCCATCCGTGGCTGCTGCTTAAAGTCCCTACTGCGAGGCAGCAAGTCAGCTGACTAGGCTTTCGGACGCAGCCTAGAATGATTGCGTGAGCATGCGATTATGGCCCGAAATTCAGCCCGAGCAGGATCAAGAAAACAGTCCCGCGTAGGGCTTTAATACTAAAACGCACACAATGAATAGGGACTGTAGAAAGCAAAAGCCGAATTTTGGGTGATTTAGAAATCCCGGCCGAACCCATTGTTTAGGTCCAAAAAGAGGACATTTCCAGGAAACAGAGGATGTATGGTCACCCTAACTACAGCAAAATTAAGCAAGCTAATAAGGCACAACGTGTTGGCGAAATAACACGTTAGCGGACCTGAGGGAATAATATAGTTTTTTTCCAGAAAACTTCTTGCATAAAATAAATTCAAGCACTTTCAAGGACCTGTATCCATGTTTGTTTATTTTCAAAAACTTTCCAGGGCCTTGAAATTGTTTTTTCAGATTCACAAACTTTCAAGGATTTTAAGGACCCGTAGGGCCCCGGTGAGTACTATATACTACTACTATACTTTAATTTCATTTTAGGTTTTTTCTCTTCATGTTAAAATCTCACGTTTTTAAAAATATACTAATCATATTGTATTTCAGCTTTATCACCAAAAATTATTTTTTAATAGTTTTAGTTGACACCGACAATGATTTGGGAAACAAAATTAGTTTTAGATCAGTTTATTGTTGTGCTGACCACACTCAAACACAAAATGACAGTTAAAAGAACAAGGAGAGAAGACAAACTTAAGATAAGCCAGTAGAAACACAAAGAAATACAAGGAGAGAAAATGAACATGTATTTACAGCCCAGCAACAGGTGTTGGACTGGGAAGTGGCTAGAGCTAGAGGACATTAAATGAGGTCCACACAGCACTAGTACAGCAGTACGGGGCAAAGCTCCCCGACACAAACACACTCCAGTTCTGTTTTTTTTTCCAGTGCAATTTTCAGAACAGTGCAGAAATGCATGATTCCAAGCCATCTGAGGAAGAAAAGGCTACATTTCAAGACTTCTGATGATGTGTTCTGTGCATCTAATTGGTTGAAGTAAATGTTCAATAGTTGCTTCACAATTAAAAATGAATTAGAAGAAATTAAGCGCTCTTTATATTTTAACACATTTACTATGACAAGCAAATATACACAAATGTAAGACAGCTGAAATGAACAGAACATTTCAGTGTTGGAAAAAAAAATACTTCTGATGGAAAACAAATGTATAATTTGAACTGAAACCTAAAAACAAAATATTACATATGAACCGCAGGAGATATCGGCATACGTTTAAGCTGTTTACTAGATGTTACTTTCACTATCAGCTCAGGCTTTACATTGGTCTGTGGAGATCTGACAGTAAACAGGGGGAGATGACCATTTTTAACTTTTAAGTTGATCAGAATTTCACTTTTCACTTAAGCCTACTCTTTTACTCATTCTTCTTCTCCTTCTGTTTAAGAAGTTTGTTGATTTCTCTCTTCGCCATGCCAGCGTATTTGGTGATGATGCCATGCTGGTTTAGGCCAGGCAGAAGCAGAAGGAAACTCACTGCGGATATAAAACAGAAAATGATTGGATAATAGCCCAGTGAAGGTATAAACCCAACTGACCTCTTCATATAAGTACTATTCATTTCATAATGGACAACACTTTTATGACTTGCATCAGAACATTTTACCTAACTGGTACAAACAGATTTAACAAACTTTGTGTGTGTAGGGAGGATAAGTGGCAGCATATTTCTGGATTGAAACTGTGGCTTTCCATGACCTAAATACAATGGCCTCTTTGTTGCGCAGCCTAGTCGCTGTTTGCATGAGCTAGGCTTTGATGAAGGACAGTGACTTCTCTACAGTTTGTACACTGATAGATTCATAAATCTTACAGTCCTTTTTGCCTGCTAGTTTGTGATTTAAAAAAATCTGAATGCATTTGTGACGTAAGAGGCAGGAAATGTGCAATGTGTTGCTCTAATGTTATACGACATGGTTTCAACACAGGGAATTTCTTCATGTAGTTTGCATAACTTAGTTAACTTTTAGCCTAGATAAACAGTGTACATACCGATCAAGTAGGTGAGGAAGAGGTTATGCACTTGTTGTCCGATCCAGGCCACAGCCACAAGACTGCTGATGACGGAGAGGAAATACTGTAGAGAAGTAAAACAAATGTGTTACAAGGAGTACAAATAGGCGGAGCCTGATTTCTACAGAAGTTGCAATAATATACAAAAACGCTTTCAATTGCACTATTTGGTTTGAACAGCATCCGATCAATGAATTTATATTTATTGATCATTCATTCAACCATTAAGAAAACAAGTGACTGTCTTTAAGAATGGGTTATTAAATCATTGGCTTAAAGGAGAAGTCCACTTCCAAAACAAAGATTCACATATAATGTACTCACTCAGTCGTAAAGAAATTATGCTTTTTGAGGAAAACATTTCAGGATTTTTCTGCATATAATGGACTGCTATGGTGCCCATATCCAAGCTGAGGAAGAAGGGTCTTATCGCGTAACGATCGGTTATTTTCATAAAAAAAACAAAAAACAATTTAAATGCTCGTCTTGCCTTCCTCCAAATGAACTCTTGCGTATTCTGGTTCAAGACAGTTAGGGTATGTCGAAAAACTCCAATCGTATTTTCTCCCTCAACTTCAAAAATCATTTCAAGATCATCCTACATCACTGCAGAAGTACCGACCCAGTCTATGCAAAGCGAACATGCAAAGATCATCAAACACCCTTAACAAAAAAGGTAAAACAGCGATATAGGGTGATTTTGAAGTCGAGGGACAAAACAAAAACACTCCAGGCAGAGTAAGACAAGACGAGCATTTGGCATTTTTATTGAAATAACCTATCGTTACGCTAGGTAAGACCCTTCTTTCCTGGCAGGGATTGTTTACAACCGCATTTGGGATTGTTTGAAGCCGCATTTAAACTGCTTTTTGGAAGTTCAAAATCGGGACACCATATCAGTCCATTATATGAATAAAAATGCTGACATGTTTTCCTCAAACAAAAATTTCTTTACAACTGAAGAAAGAAAGACATGAATATCTTGGATGATAAAGGGGTGAGTACATTTTTTGCAAACTGTTGTTCTGGAAGTGGACTTTAATTGATTTGTTTGAAAATGTGGGTTAATTAAAGGGGACATCGGATGCAAACTTCTACTTGGTGTTTGGATATAAATGTGTCTTAGCAGTGTGTGGACACAGCTGTCGCACAATGATAAAAATTCATTAAATTTATTTTCTAATTTTTTTTTCAAATCCCCCAAAAAATCTAAACCATCTTAATTATCAAGCCGTTTTAATTTTCTGAGCAGTATGATGTCATATTGCTCAGGCCCCACCCACAACCGCTGATAGACTGTCCTTTATTAGCATATCTCCACCTTTAGCCACTTAAAAGTATTTTCTCTGCACTCAAGCAGCTGTAGCGACAATGTCTCATAAGCAAAGCAGGTGTTTTGGATGTAAAAGTGAACATAAGTGTCTTCTCCCGCATTTTCTCCTGACATCAGAGCCACTGAGGTCGCAGTAGATTAGTTTTGTTTTTGATGGCAACGCGCCACAGAATACACAAAAAAATGGAAGTGGGGGCGGAATGAGCAGTACTTCATTATCATTTAAAGAGAAATGCACTGAAAAGGCTCACTGTAAACAGAGCCATTTTGACAAGATAAAAAGAGTGTTGTTTTACATGATCACTGAGGAATTTTAACTGAAGAACGTAGCAAACATTTCACTTCCCTAAAGAATCATAGCAACTTGTGGAAAATTGGTATCCGATGTCCTGTATAAGGGAGCGAAACTACAGTTCTGATGTTTGGAACTACTTTCGTTTGCGAAATTGAGCAAAACAGATGATAAAATCTAACAATATTAAAAATATTATTTATAAATATTATTATTTAATATTATAATATTAAAAAAAAAAAGTACTGAACTGTTTTAAATATTGATAAAAAAAATATTTCTTGAACATCAAATCAGCATATTAGAATGATTTCTGAAGGATCATGTGACACTGAAGACTGGAGTAATGATGCTGAAAATACAGCTTTGATGACAAGCATAAATTACATTTTAGAAAATATTCAAATAAATATCAGTTATTTTAAAAGTATCTTCACAATATTTCTGTATTTTGGATCAAATAAATGCAGGCTCTGTGAGCAGAAGAGAATGCTTTATTTAAAAAAAAAAAAAAAAAAATCAATCTTACTGTTCAAAAACTTTTGACTGGTAGTGTAAATATAAGACAAAAGCCTGCACTCATATCTTGAATTTCAGTAGCATATCACTGCATTCTAATAGGATACGCCATGCATTTTATTTCAGGATTCTGAGCATCTAAAAATGTTCTCTTAGGGGCACAAGTGCTCCTTAATTATGTATAAGCTGTGAGCTGTGTACTAGGGCTAGGCTCATGTTTGTTTGTTCTTACTGCTGCGCAACGGTGATAAAGCCTGCTTAGTGGTGTGAAACGGCAGTGTGAAATGCTTATGAGTCACTAGCAATTTCTAAGACATAAAACAAGGAAGGTGCTGTTCAACAAGTCGTCAAAAGTGCATACCATTTTTGGCTTTTCTTCCTTCAGGGCAAACAGACGTTTCCACCAGCCAAACACACGGCGCTGAGTCTTCACAAGGTTCCCACAGATCTCATGGAAACGCTGCTGCTGTTCTGTGGTCCTGCATAGGAACAAAATAGTGCTCAGAAAACAAAAAATGTCTTTATGCTTTATTGACTCTGTCTTTATGGGTAGCACAAACGTATCATAAACGAAGAGGAAATCTGTTTCCATTTCTGCTTAGCCACTGCATTTTATTTCTGGGCATAAAACATGACCATATTGAAGGCTTAAAGCTTAGCGCCACAGGAAGCTGCCAGATACTAAAATTAATGCCAGGGGTCTGATCTTGACTCGCTCTGCAGAATGTGATGTGCACAGCAAGACCTCTCACTGCAGAGTGGAGATGTGCTGAGTCAAACCAACACTGTGCCTGACACTGGACACTCACAGCAGCAACTGCAACCTGTCACTCAGAGACACCAGAGACCCCAGCTCCTCAACTAGAGCAAGGGAAGTTGCCAGGGGAGACAGACTAAAATGAAACCAGAAGAGGCAAGAACATACATGCTGTGCAAATACCTCAGTGTCTTCGCAGAGGATCTGAAGTGTCGCGGTTTATTAGATCAAGAGATAAACACTCGAGTTCTGCTATTTGATTGACCTCGCTAACAGATGAAGAGATTATGTTACTTTAGAGCCTGTGGTCGAAAGTAGGACTTGCTGATTTCCCTTCACTCACCATTTGTTAGAACCAAAGACACGGGGAGCAAGAGTGGGCACCAGGTAATCAGCCAGGCACAGGATCATGACAGTGCAGGACAGACCAGTAAGCACAGAGGGGTCCAAGAAGTAGACAAGCCTGCCAGTGAAGAAAGGGGACATTAAACTCTTGCATCCATTTCATTTTTTGACTGTATGTAATGTCACACAAAAAAAAAAAACACACACACACAATGACACATGATTAGTTCATAGCACAGGATGACTCAGAACATAAAAGGAGGAAGAACTTTTCTTTTAATCTTTTTTTTTTGTTTTTTTTAGGCAGAAGCGTCTTAGTTTTTATGTACTTTTTTGGACTGTTGGTCTGTGTATTAGTACAGAGTATTTAAAAAATATTTTTGTGCAGGTTACATAGTTAAAGGATTAGTTCACTCCTGAATTAAAACGTCCTGATAATTTACTCAAACCCATGTCATCCAAGATGTTCATGTCTTCCTTTCTTCAGTCGAGGAAAAAAGGTCTTTGAGGAAAACCTTCTCCATAGATTTTTCTCCATATAGTGGACTTCAATGGGATGAACAGGTTGAAGGTCCAAATTGCAGTTTTAATGCAGCTTCAAAGGGCTCTACACAATCCCAGCCGAGGAATAAGGGTCTTATTTAGTGAAACGATAGGTCATTTTAATTAAAGATTTAATTAAACCACAAATGCTCGTCTTGCACGAACTCAGCAATCACGTTGGAAAGGTCATGCGTGGTTAGTTCTTCGTCTGTGTACTTATGTTCAAATTTTTTTTTTTACCACTAGTGGTACTCTGGCTCCCTCTAGTGGTATGCAGAGGAATCACTAAGTTAAATATAAATTAATGTTAAAACAGTACAATTTAATTTAATCTTTATTTAAGTAAAGTTATTTTTTTTGTACATTTACATGTACAGTACAGTTTTTATTTAACTTTTAGATACAACTATTTTTAATCTAACCATTATTCAAGTGTTTATTCATTTTTATTTACCTGTTTGTAAGCACTGTGCTAATTTAAGCACCGTGTTAATGTTCAAACTGTGTATTTACAATGTTAAAGTGGCTGACAACAATAAATATTTTTATTAGGAATAAAACTGCCTCGCTTTTGAACTGTGCAGAGCTGTAGCTAAATAGTTCTACTAAAGGCTAAATAGGCCTACTATGCTACTGTATTTTAATGTTGGTCATTATGGTGCTACTTGAGGAGCCAAATATTTCGGAGGTGGTACTTGGTATAAAAAGTTTGAGAACCACTGATATAGGATATACATTTGCATTTATTTTTTATTATTATTATTATTATTTTTTTTACAAAATTACCGTTTTGCTAGATAAGACTGTTATTCCTTGGCTGGGATCATGTAGAGCCATTTGAATCTGCATTAAAACTGCAATTTGGACCTTCCACCCAACGGCCACCATTGAAGTCCACTATATGGAGTAAAATCCTGGAATGTTTTCCTCAAAAACCTTAATTTCTTTTCAACTGAAGAAAGACATGAACATATTGGATGACATGGGGTGAATAAATCATCAAGAAATTTTAATTCTGGAGTGAACTAATACTTTAAGCCAATAATTACCAACAAAAGACAAATCACAGTGACAAGTATGTGCAAGTCATTGAATAACTGAGTAAAAAGATTTGTTTAAAAACCATCTTCATTTAGCCAAAAAAGTGATTATCTTTAAGTGAGTCCCTGAATTATTAACAGATTCACTTAAATACAGACACATTCAACAAAGAAAAAAAAGTGACTGATTGTATTGAAATCATACACTTTCCTATTAAATTGTAGGCAAAAACAGTGTATGAAAAGAGTGCCATGTTCAATTTCACTGTTTTCATAAAACAGCAGTCAAAAAAAAATACCCAGATGACTGGCTAATGCTGGCAAGATTCTGAAGTGCGCATCCAAGGAATCCATGATGCCACATCCCATGAGGTGGGTCAAATGACAAATGTAGTACAAATGAATTACATTCATACTATATAAAACATACTAACCCATTATGGACGCAGTCTTTGTAAGAAAGTCACTGAAACAGTCACTCAACTGATTTGTTAAAGAAAAAAAAAAAAGGGGACACCACTAACTCACAAACGTCGCACAACAGTTAACAGAAGCTAATTTTTCAGATTACAACCATTGTGCATACGCAGTACTGAGCGCAGTTTATAAAGTTTTAAATATGGATTTTTTTTTTTTTACACAAACACACCGATTCACTTCAGAAGGCCTTTATTAACCCTCTGGAGCCATGTGGAGTACTTTTTATGATGGATGGATACATTTTTTGGGCTTCAAAATCTCAGCAGCCATTCACTGGCCTTATAAAGCTTGAAAGATTTTTTTTAATACAACACCGATTGTATTCATCTGAAAGAACAAAGTCATACACCTAGGATGGCTTGAGGGTAGGGCTGTAACGAAAATCGCACGATGTCGTGAGGCGTGTTTAGGCGCCAAAATCGCGATTCGATTTTGCGCGCGATTTGCGTAGCTTGTCAGTGCTTTACGGCTCTGTGTATTACTTGCCGCTCCAGCTGAATGCACGTGATGGAGCTTTACTACTAATCAAAGTACCGGCTTCATTGACTAAACGCGCCTCACAACATCGTGCGATTATCGTTACAGCCCTACTTGAGGGCAAGTAAATCATGGGGTAATTATTTTAATTTTCGGGTGAACCCTTTAATTTGGCTGAGGCCTTATTTGTATAAAGTAACTGGCAACATTATTCTATTTTTCCAAAATGTAAAATACTTTAACTGTAGTATAAGAGCAACTGGCATTCGTGATATCATTCAGAATATCAGACAGATCAGATTACACCATCTTAATAGTTTTTTTTTTTATAAAGAGAATATGTTTACAACGTGCAAAAACTTGAGAAAGCAAGTAAGTGTTGATGGTAAAAACCATTAAATACCTCAAGGACTTTAGCTTTCAGCGTGTAACCCTACCTGATTAGCTGAAGTGAAAGATTAGGCTTTAAGTCAACAAATAGCTCTAATGCATGCTATGAACCACAAACTCACATGAACAGGATTGTTGTGGCGCCAACTAATGCTCCCGGGTACCAAGGCTTCTCCCAGCGCAGGACCTGATCTCCAGCCAGGATGACCTCTCCCCATCCTTGCAACTGCTCCTCCAGCTGACTCGTCTCTTGAGCCTATAGAAATGCTTTTAGTTAGTAACAGTGTCAAAACACTTCACTTATGACACATGACATGGCATTATCGGAAATTGCTATACAATGGGAGTGACGTTAAGTCATGGGATGGGCACATACAGCTGCAATGCCAGGAATGTAAAGACAACATAAAAAAAGAAACATTAGCTTATCAGAGATATATTTTAGATGATAATATGTACAAACTAAAATCGATAAATGACTTTCAAGGCAGCGACTGCGAAATCCTGTGTTCAAACCAGCAGGCCAAATATAAAGGGTCAACCCCGTCACTTCCTTTATCTGTGATATATCACGTCAAAATATAGGTAGTTAAAATTTTAAGGTGCATTTAAAAAAAAAAACTAAAGCATAAAATTCAAACAGAGTTCTCGGCTGCTTTATAACAAAGTTAATCTCTAAAACAAGACCAGGATGTACAGACTTTCGGCTAGCTCATCTCCAGCAACGTTCACGCAATCTTAAATTACAAATATTTATCAAATGCAAATATTTATTAAACACTTCAATATATTAAATATGTAACAAACAAATCCATTATCCAAAAAACCATTTAGTGAGGCGCTAGACATATAGAGTAAGTTAATCCGTTTCGTTAGCACTGAATTAGCTTGCTAACATCTTATCACGCAGTTCATATCGTGGCGTGTTTACTGTACATTAACTGCATTCACACGACCAACATTTAAAATAAGAGACAGACTAAGCTTTATGCTGCACTGTCATGTCTTTTTCAAACTGTTTAAGATTGCGACCGCAGTAGAAACCCGTGTAGCATATTGCTAAAGACGACAAACACAATGAGATATACATTTCGACAGCAGGTGAACTGCTTGTAAGTAGCAACATGAACACTAACACTTACCAACAAATTTGCACTTTTATTATCGCCCTCAGCCATGGTTTATTTTGGTGTATTTCCGAATTTGTGTTCCTCGGAGAGCACGATTATATGAACGCGCCTCCCTCGTACTGCTGCAGTCTGTCAACCGACCGTTATTTTCAGGGTGTTTTTATCTGAAACTCGGAATACAAGGACTCATGGGAAATGTAGTTCGCTATTACACAATAAAAGGGTAAAACATTCACAAATATGGCACAGAGACTAAAACGATAAAGAAATATCCCCTAACAAATGAGCAGTGAATGGCGAGTAAACTTAAATTGGTGAAATGCTTAACAGCGTTGAAAATGAACATAAAGATAAAAAGATAAAATTTGGTAACATGGGTAACATAGCTGATCTTAAAAACTACAAAATGTGTAAAAAATCTGAGAAAAATTGAATACTATTTATATTTCCTCAAACTATGCAAAAAGGTCCAAATAATGGTATTTCATAGGTGTACATTTTTGTGATGGTGGACAATCATGTGAAAACAAAAGGAGAAAGCTAAATGCAGCCACTACATGGCATAGCACTAAAGGTCAGTAAATTTGGTAAATTAATATAGCTTATAGTTTCAAACAATATGTGACTCTGGACCACAAAACCAGTCTTATGTTACACGGGTATATTTGTAGCAATAGCCAAAAATACATTGT
This sequence comes from Labeo catla, assembly GCA_012976165.1. Lineage (NCBI taxonomy): Eukaryota > Metazoa > Chordata > Actinopteri > Cypriniformes > Cyprinidae > Labeo > Labeo catla. Next base: position 648,853 of record VONZ01000222.1, read on the forward strand.
ATGGGTCAAATTTATCGATTTTTCTTTAATGCCAAAAACATTAGGATATTAAGTAAAGATCATGATCCATTAAGATATTTCGTAAATTTCCCACCGTAAATATATCAAAACTTATTTTTTGATTAGTAATATACATTGCTATGAACTTAATTTGGACAACTTTACAGGCGATTTTCTCAGTATTTAGATTTTTTTTTTGCACCATCAGATTCCAGATTTCAAATAGTTGTATATTGGCCAAATATTGTCCTATCCTAACAAACCATACATCAACGGAAAGCATATTTATTGAGCTTTCGGATGATGTATACATTTACACGTATGACCGGTTTTGTGGTCCAAGTTCACATATTAATATGGGTATATCACCGCAGTAAAGATAGTTTGCGGTTTGATATTCGGATTTCTTTTGGCTATAAATACACAACGCGCTGTCATAAACATGCAAATAATCCCGAATGTGGTTCTCCATGATTTGTGAATTCTGGTGATGCTGTGCCTTTTGCCCAAAATCTTTTTTTTTCGATGCGACTCTTAATTTTATAATGCTTATAGCTCCGAAAGTTGGAAACCTAGCAGACAGAAACCAGTGTCATCTGAACCAGCTTGATCTGTGATTTTTTTCACAGCAAAGCTCTTGTCCGTAACCCCCTTGGTAAGTCTGCTATAGTAAGGAATGTGAAAAATAGGCGCTCTTCATGTTTAACGTATTTTACCATTAAACACGCAGACTGCTCGAATACAAAAACATTGTTTTTAAGTCAAACTAGATTTATGAAAAATTTCACAATCGCTATTTATTGCGTAACAGTGTTTCTTTATGCTCTGCTCTCTTTTTCTTCCATCATAATGTCACACGGTGCTGTTCCAGTGAATAACGGTTTTCCAAGCCCTTAGATAAATCATATACGTCTATAATGAACGTTTCACGTACGAGGAAACGTTTCACAGTTTATTTTTTTGTCAGTTGATCCTTCCTGTGCCCTTATGTACTATTCTGATTTGTGACACATTTCACAGAGCAATTTTGAACATTTAACCCTTCACTGATTCAATTACATCACAATTTTGATTTGTGAAAACTTCCACAGTTCAGTACTGGTCAGCTGACGCTTCCCTAAATCACTAACATCACTATTCTGATCTGTGAAAACTTTCAAAGTTCAGTAATGATCAGCTGACTCTTTCCTGGGTCACTAACATCACTATTCTGATTTGTGAAAACTTTCACAGATCAGTACTGGTCAGCTGACCATTTCCTGATTCATGTACATCACTATTCTGACCCAAACTGAACTGTAAATTTTCACAGATTAGAATAGTGATTTACATGACTCAGGGAAGGGTCAGCTGACCAGTACTGAACTGTGAAAATTTTCACAGATCAGAATAGTGATTAATATGACACAGTGAAGGGTCAGCTGACCAGTACTGATAGAAGAAAAAGAGAGCAGAGCATAAAGAAACACTGTTACGCAATAAATAGCGATTGTGAAATTTTTCACAAATCGAGTTTGACTTAAAAACAATGTTTTTGTATTCGAGCAGTCTGCGTGTTTAATGGTAAAATACGTTAAACATGAAGAGCGCCTATTTTTCACATTCCTTACTATAGCGGACTTACCAAGGGGGTTACGGACAAGAGCTTTGCTGTGGAAAAATTCACAGATCAAGCTGGTTCAACGGCACTGGTTTCAGTCCGCTAAGTTTCCAACTTTCGGAGCTATAAGCATTATAAAATTAAGAGTCGAAAAAATAAAATAAAATTTCGGCCAAAAGGCACATCATCACCAGAATTCACAAATCATGGAGAACCACATTCGGGATTATTTGCATGTTTATGACAGCGCGTTGTGTATTTATATCCAAAAGAAATCCAAATATCAAACCGCAAACTATCTTTACTGCAGTTAAAATATCCACCTTTTTCTTTAATGCATAAGCAACCCCATGGGTGAGACTTCCGGTTCATTAGCCGCTATCGGGAAATGAGAGGAACAACGTGCAGTAAACTGTAAAACTGTTTGCACTACAAACCAGTGTGTTCATAATTAAGATGATACATTAAAGTAATATAGTACGACACACCAATTTGCAATATCAAACAGCGCTTATCAGGGTTCAAGCGCTTTAAGGCATTTAAGCACATATGAAAAAAGACCTTATGTAGCAAGCCTTTTTTTTGCCAGTACAGGTAATTTACCATAGAGATATTGTGTTTTGTAACATTTATGACCGTTATAGCGCCAGTTGTGGTCCGATCTCCTTAAAACTTTGTATGCCTGTTTAGAATCACCTGTCGCATGTTCTCACCAGGTTTTGGGAAGTTTTGAGTTTTCTTTTAGGCTTTTGAATACATTTGGACAGGGTCCTTTTCTAAATGAGCTCATTATAGCTTCCCAAAGGGTAAATTTCAACATTTTCCAGAGAATTGTACTGCAGTTTTTTTTTTCCAGAATGAGCGAAAAACCTAGGATTAGTTCGCAAAAGTAGTCTCAATCATGTAACAAACGATTTGACTGACAGTAGTGGTTCTAGAGGTAAAGTTGTCCAGAATGATGAGTTCTATCGCATGATACAAAAATCACGTGTATGTGCGAAAAAACGTTCAATGTTTAATCGTTTACGCCCCTGCCCCTATCGAACGTTTTGACGTCCCTTTGCGACAGTGAGTCAAAAGTTCGACTTCTTTTTTTGATAATTATTGAAATTCGCTCTCCAAAGAATCTTTCTGCACTGGTTTGGTTCTGATCAGGCAAAAAAACTAGGACTAATTCACAAAAGATCCAAAACACCACAAAATTCACCAGGAGCCAAAGATTCCAAAGACATAAGACACTTGAGTCTTTGTTCAGGGGTTATGAGCAATTTCGTACTTTTGATCGCTGTAGCGCCCCCATCAGGCCAATTGAGGTGAGCCTTGGTGACGTTGTTGGCAGTGTGAGTACTACCATCCCTCCAAGTTTCAAGTCTCTACGACTTACAGTTTGGTCTGCACAATCAGCTTTACGTGGAGATTGTTGATCCGTGACCATAATAACAATTACAATAGGCTTTCAGCGCTACGCACTTGTTTTATACAGCTAAAAACAGCTAGATGCGGATGAGACCAGAAGCCAGACCCATAAAATATACAAATGGCCGTACACCAAGAAAAAGGTTAATAGTTTAGTTAAAGTTCTCATAATCTGTGATGCGTAAACAAAACCTACATTTGATAATTGAAAGCAAAATGTATCATGCTCAAGAACAAATAGGCTTACATTACTATAAACCTCAGGTCAAGCAACTTAACCACACCTGTAATTATGAAAGACGCCTAGTCCCTCATCAGGGTTAAACTGCAGTACAAAAAGTAGACAGTGTGAATTGCAAGTGAAAAATGAATTTTAAGTATTAAAATCCCAAAAGTGTAAAAATCAGACAAACATGCAAACAAGCAAACACTTTCTTGAAGACCAGAGAAGTTTAATCAGTTTTATTTGACCAACAAAGTGGAGTAAAACCATTAAGAGACAACAATTGTAACCATCACCACATCACTATTCCATTACTTATTTCTCCCACTAAAAATGTAAAACTAGGTCAAGATCAGTAAAACGCAAGCTTTAATGGGGACATGTATCAGCGACGATACACTTCCACAGGCAAGTCAAAAAAAGGAGCAATCTAGACTAAATCCATAGCAAAGAAGGAAAGGGAGAAAGAATCTACAATACACAAACAAGATCAGAGATGCATACTAAGAAAAAAAGCATTTAGAAACTGATTTGCACATCTCACTGTATTGAGCCTGGATCATACTCAAGGATCAAATCAAAGAGACCTCAGACTGAGCACTTGCCAGCTCCAAGCACATCATTCATTGTGCCAAACAATCAGAAACACGTGACAGTGAATGTTCCCAAAGCCACTTTGCGATTTGCCTTTTAATTGTGAAATCTGTGCAGTACATTGGTGAAGGTGTAAAAAGTTTTTTTTGCAGCGTTTCCTATATATACTCGAGGGGGAAAGGTCTTTTTTTTGTGGTTAAGAACAAACTCTAAGGTCTGCCAAAGGCCTTCTGGCTTCGAATGGAGTCCTTAGAGCCTTCTGGCCACACAGCCCTGCACACCCGCTCCAGCAGGAGACAGCTCAGCCGCAAGTCGTGCCCGACCCCGAGCCATCCAAAAACAGAGGATCCCTCCTAGACCGGATCACCCTTTCCCTCCACTCTCACACAAACGTAGTCTAGAAACTCGCTAATTACCGCAGACCTTTGCTCTAAGAGTGGATAAACTGTCTCCTGCAAATTTTCCCTGTGGCAAATCCTATTTGTTTTGATAGTTGACAGACGTTTATTTGTTGATACAGGGGTTGGTTGGGGGGGTAGTTCAAGCCGCATGTGCCTTGTTCCCCCCCACCCCGCCTCCCCATCTTGATGAGCTCCCCACACATCTCGGGGAGACAGATGCAGACCCATTTCGTTGTGTTAGCTGGATCGCCGGGTGTAGCTGTGCTACGGGGATCCGGTGTGGGCCTGAGGGAGGGTCTCTACACCCCCCCCTTTCCTGCATGGTGCTCTGTGGCTCCATTGCCCCAGACCCAGTGGATTTTGGTGGATTTCTACCCTCGCTGGACCAAAGTGATCTACAAGGATCCCGTTCACACCCATGCTGTCCATCCCTCGTACAACTGTGCCAGGTTGTCCAAGTTTGTCGCTTCTTTGATGACATAATCCACCTTAAAGAGAGTGGGATGACAGATACGTGGCATTAAGAAACGCACACAGCAATAAGAGGAAGGTTGCGTAGTTAAGGGAGGAATGTTCACCTGCTCAGTGACACTCATTCTCCTGTTAGGGTCCACATCTCTCCCTTCCAGTTTGGCCTTCACCCTCTTCCACACACTAACAGCGTAGGAATTCCTCTCTTGCACAGCTGAAGGAAAAACTGCTGATCAGTGATCTTAGCAAAGCATAAGATGTCTTCAATGAAAGGCACTGTTTTCCTTTAGAAGGTGCTATTATTCAAACATTTAAAAGGATAGTTCACCCAAAAATGAAAATTCTGTCATTCTCTTTGCGCACAGAAAGTATTGCTTTATAGCTTCGTAACATTACAGTTGAACCACTGATGTCACATGGACTATTTTAAATATTTTTTAAAATCTTTCTGGGCTATTAGTTGCATTACTGTCTATGCAGGGTCAGAAAGCTCTCGGATTTCATAATTTCTTAGTGTTCTGAAAATGAACAAAGGTCTTGTGGGTTTGGAATGACATGAGGGCGAGTAATTAAAAGGTTAATTAATTCTTTTGTCTTGTGGAAATCTCTCCTGGCTGACATCAGAGAAGCTAATTCATTAGGAATTTTCAAATCTCGTCTTAAATCTTTTTACTTTCGTCTTGCTTTTAACTGATTGTTATTCTGTATTTTACTTTAGAATGTTGTGTTTGCTTATGTTGTAAAGCACTTTAAGAAAGTTCTCTTTTAAAGGAGCTATACTAAATGCAATTTTATTATTATTATTATTATTATTGTTATTAATGACAGAATTTCAATTTTGGGTGAACTATCCCTTTAATTGTCAGTACAAACTGTGATTTAAACATTAAAGGTTTAAAATGCCTGACCATGAGCATTGTGCACAGTGCTTTCATACTCAAGCTAACAATGATCTATCAGTTAAAATTAATGCACATTGGCCCCTGAAGGTCAAACAATCTAAAGATTTTACACTACTGTTTGAAATTTCTGGGTCTTTAAAAGAAATAATACTTTTATTCAGCAAGGATTAAACTGTTTAAGTGACAGTAAAAAAAATTATAGTATAAAATTTTTCTGTTGCAAATAAAAGCTGTTCTTCAGATATATATATATTAAAAAAAAAAAAAAAAAAAAAAGTATCATGATTTTTGCAAAAATAAAGCATTAACAAGTTTCAACATTGATAAATGTTTCTTCAGCACATTAAAACAATTTCTAAAGGATAGAGGAATACAGAATACAGGAGTAATGACTGCTGAAAATCTTTTTTCACACTCATCTGTGAAAGGGATGGTTCACACAAAAATAAAATTCTGTCATTAATTACTCACTCTCGTGTTTTTCCAAACCCATATGACCTTCGTTCATTTTCAGAACACAAATTAAGATATTTTTGATGAAATCTGAGAGCTTTCTGACCCTGCATAGACAGCATTCAGCAATCAAACTGCATGTTACCTTCGGTTACTACAGTCAAAACAATGAAACTCTCTTCAAGAGCGTACAGTAACGGAGGTTTAAAACTGTTAAAAGAAAAGGCTCAAACTAACGCACAGATTTAATACGCTACGCATGAATATCTCTCTCCTTTGTGCTTTGAACTTTTCTATGTGGACTCTGAGGGCTGTGCAGCCTGTGCACTGTGACTCAAGCTCAATTTTTATTTATAAAAGTATTTACTTGCTTTTCCATGAATGTATTTTACAACAACACAAAGAGCAATGTGTAACATTTTACCAGATTTGTACACTTATTCACAAAGACTTGTCACAAAAAGTATTCTCGTAGCATCATTAAATTACGATTGAACCTCTGATGTCACATGGACTATTTTACCATTGTCCTTACTACCTTTCTGGCCCTTGAACGTGGTAATTACATTGCTGTTTATGCAGGGTCAGAAAGCTCTCGGATTTCATCAAAAATATCCTAATTTGTTTCTCAAGATGAACAAAGGTCTTAAAGGTTTTGAACAACATGAGGGTGAGTAATTAATGACAGAATTTTCATTTTTGGGTGAACTATCCCTTTAAAAAAATACTGGTCAAACAAGCACATGTAACATTCCTACATTTTTAATGGACTGATCTATGGGAAGGGATTTGTATCACAACTAACCTCTCCCAGTTTTGGGATCCCGCACGGCTCTTTTGGGGCTTGGGGCCAGTCCTTTATTGTTGATCATCAGAGTGCTAGGGGGAGTGTCCACCGGAGTCCCAAAGTTTCGAGGAAGAGCTTTGCGGGCATTCTGAGACATGCTGTCAGGCTGGGTCTTCACTCCACTGCAGCGCACGGCTATAGTAACAGAGGAAGAGACATCAAACTTAAGTCACCTACAGAAAAAAAAACCCCACCACAAAAGAACCAAAACTAGATCTTAAACTTACCAGCAGCAAAGCTGGTCTGGACTGTGGAAGTGGGACTTGCACAGTCACTTGCTCTCTCAGTGACAAGAGGAGAGGCGAAGCTCACCAAGCCATTGTAGATGCTACCGAATAAAAGAAAACAATTTGTTACAAAAAACACTTGAATACTTACAAGTTGTGTTCTGAATTCAGCATAAGTGCTCACCTCTGGCTCTGACCCTTTAGCTCCTTCAGGGTGGCAGGGATCTCCTGCAGCAGCTCAACCTGCTCTTGGCTACGTGGTTGACCTGTAGCTTGCACCACCGTGAAAAGCACTATCTGCACATTATCCTGCCATGCCTTGTATTCTGAGAGAAACTGACGCACACTGCCCTCATAAGTCACTTCCTCTCCCTCCGCAAGGGCATTTTCCTCATCCTGCCAAATAGAAAGGCAGCTAACATTAGATTGTACACAAAAAGATATTCTATAACCACTTTTTGTCAGCAGTTAGAGGCGGCCTATAAACTTAAGTCAATCATTTTGCATTAGAGTATTAAATACCTTTGCCATGGCACGCAGGAGGTGCTTAACATCAGCAAGTTGGCGGTTGTGATTGGACAGAATGCCTTTAATGGTGTCCACCAACAGCTGAAGGGTTTCAGTCACCCTCTCCAGCTGCTGCTCTCTTTCCTCTTGCATGGCTCTCTGACTAGACATCTCCTGGGTGAGGTGATTTTGTGCGTACACAAGCCACTCTGGCCCACCAATGGACAGATCCATAGCAGGACTCTGCAAAGACACAACCCAATGCTTTTCAATTAGAAAGTGTGGTGAAATGGTCAAATTCAGAAGTAGATAAATTATAATCAAATTTATTTTTGTCTAAATGATTAATAAAGGTAAACTAAAATGGCTAACTAAAATAAAAGCAAACTAAAATAAATATGCCTGAATTCACTTAAAAAAATACTATTATACATATAGATTATAAAGATATTTTGAAATTTGCAGGATGGATTTTAAATGTTAAACTGTTTAAATAAATCCTTTAAAATGGAAGTTAATCTTTATCAATTCATTAAATATTAACAACAATATAATATTGATCCAATATGATCTACTACCGTTCAAAAGTTTGGAGACGGTAGTTTTTTTTAAAGAAACTGATATTTTTATTCAGCAAAACTGACCAAAAGAGGCAGTAAAGACACTAAAGATGTTACAAAATATTTCCATTTTAAATAACTGCTGTTCTTTTGAACTTTATATTTCTTAAAAAAAAAAAATTAAAATAATAATAATAATAATAATAATAATATTACAGTTTTCACAAAAAATACTAAGCAGCACTATTTTCAACATTGATAATGTTTCTTGAGCACCAAATCAGTATTTTAGAATGATTTAAGGATCATGTGACACTTAAGACTGGAGTAATGGCTACTAAAATTCAGCAAATTCAGGACACAGGAACTACATTTTAAAATAATCAACTAGAGAACAGTTATTTTAAATTGCAACATTCACAATATCACCGTTTTTACTGTATTTTTTACTTAAAAACAAAAAACCTTACAGACTCCAACAGACTTGAATGGTTGTATATACAGACTAATAAAAATACATTTAAAAATCCAGAAATACTCACCAGTCTATGCAGCAGCTGAAGTTCCAGAGAGGAAACTGAGGTGCTGAACTGGGCAGCGTAGGAGCAGGTGGCCTGGCATCGTTTCACAAGTTCAAAAAGTGCGGCATCCATGTTCAAGGCTTCTGCGGTGCGGGTACGCAGACCTTCGAAGTTGAGAATGGTGCTGCAGAGAAAAGTGACCTGGTTGGCACGCTGACTCTCCTTCATTACCAAGGCACGGCGTTCTGCTATAGTGGCCTCAAAGTCCTGCAGCACTGGGGCGAGTGCAGGGTTTGCGCCACCGGCCCACTTCAGCCTCTGCTCTATGCTGCCCTCAAGACTTGCCAACTTCTCCTGCAACACAAAACCCACAACACGGTTTAGATTGAAAGATTTCCATTTCACGTTTTCATGTTCTCAAAAACAATTAACGGCATTAACCTGGACGCTGCCAATAGAAGCTTCATCCTGACTGAGTTTGTAGAGCTTCTTCTTCATGTTGCTGAGGATGATAGAACGAGGCGGGGGACTAACGGTCATGGGCTGCGTCCTTGCACCGAGAATGTCCTCATGCTGCCACTGATGAGGGAGATCAAAGGGTTAAATTGCGGTCACATTTATTCTTGCTCTGCAAAATTTTGTGGCTAAATTTAGTCACATCTGTGCAATCTAGAGCTTTGCTTGAGGGCGAACAAAAATTCCTCATGCAGATTCTGCTCATGTTCAAGTTGGTCACATAAACTCGCCTCACATCAATCTCAATCTCTATGCTATTGACAATGGACACAACCAATAACTATTTTTTCTTACCTGGAACATGGCGATGTGAAGCTGATTCCTCTGCAGGCTGACCTTACAGGCTTCAATGCTGATTTCTAGACGTCGTACCAAGTCCAGTTTTTTCCAGGCCGTGTCGTATGAGCTGGCCAGCACCGTGGCCCTGTTGAGCAGCAGCTGGGATATCCGTCCTGCTTGCACCCCTTGCTCCACTGCTTTCTTGCAGAGGTCATCCAGAGAAACTTTTCCCTCAGCGCCAAAGTCCTTGGCCTCCACCTGGGCGATGAGATCCATGCCGAGGGCACTGAGAGCGCTGCAGATGGCCAGGCCCAGAGCCTGGGTGGGGAGCCCCATTAGCATCTGCCTTACAAAGTCTGCCGTGAAGGCTTTGATGGGCCGCATCATCTGGTCCTCGCTCACTACAGTGGAGCCTCTGTACATGGGTTTCACTATGGGTACTGGGCCATTAGAGGGTGGAGGCTCATCAGTGGGTGTAGGACACGTTCCTGTTAGAAAGAAAATGAGAACAGCGTTTAATAAAGAGCCTGACTCTATACAATGACTTATTACTCTTGTGTTACTTTTTTCATGTGTCATTCCTAATATTGAGAAATTATCTATTAGATGTTTACCAGATAGCGTCTGTGCAAATGATCCACACAGACGGAAGAAGTCTCGGATGGTCTGAAGTCTTTTCAGGAAGAAAATCTCTTCCAAGACCTGCCTGGTCTGCACACTATCAAAGAAATGGACCTGCGTAGCTCTGGACTCCCGGATCACATCCACCTTTCTCCAGGCAGCAGGCACATCCATAGAGTTCAGCTAAAGAGGAGAACAATATTCATTTAGACACCACTCTAATCTAATAAACACATCTCAGGCATGTGATCTGCTTGGGACAAAAAAAAAGGAGGAAAAATCTGACCACCCCACAGTCATATGCTCTTTTTTAAAAAAAAAAAAAATAATAATAAATCTTCAGTTCTTTGTAGTCACAATCTGTTGTTTTCATGAAGCCCATTCAATGAATACACAATAACAGCACCAAAAACATTCAAAATCTGCTTTCTGTTAAAGGAAAATGACAATTCTGTCATTAATTACTGAACCTCATTTTGTTCTAAACCCTCAGGACCTTCGTTCATCTTCGGAACACAAATTAAAATATTTTTGATGAAATCTGAGAGCTTTCTGACCCTGCATAGACAGTAACACAACTACAACGTTCAAGGCCCAGAAAGGTAGTAGGAACATCTTTAAAATAGTCCATGTGACATCAGTCGTTCAACCTCAATTTTATGAAGCTACGAGAATACCTTTTGTGTGCAAAAGATTAAAAAAAAAAGATTTATTCAACAATTTCTTGTCCTCCATGTCAGTCTTAGACTATTTTAATGATGTCCCTTCTGCCTTTTTGAGCCTTAAATGCGTCAGTAGTGTTGCTGTCTAAGCAGAGTCAGAAAGCTCTCGGATTTCATCAAAAATATCTTAATTTTTGTTCCAAAGATGAACAAATGTCTTGTGGGTTTGGAACGACATGAGGGTGAGTAATTAATGACAGAATTTTCATTTTTGGGTGAACTATCCTTTTAAATAAGACAAAAATATACAAAATAAATATATCACTACCATAACAATACTATTGTACTGTTAATGAACCAATCCGTATAGGGCTCTACGCTTACTTTTCTTTTTAGGAGAACTTGTGCTCCTAACTTAAAATTAGGAGCACAGTCAAAATTTCAGGAGCACCTTCTAATCAAATGAAACACACACACCAAAAAAAAATAATCAGATCAAAACTTAGCCTTTCAGGTGATATAGCCTGTGATATTGGACTCCTTAAAGTGATTTACAAGGGAATTTATTTTTTTGTAATGGCATTTCTCTAACTTTATAAAAAGGTATGTCATCTTTTGTGTCAATTTTTTTTTTATTATATTTTATAAGCTTTTTAAAATGTCTAATTAAAACAATAGAATAAGAACAAGTAGAATAAGTTACCAATCAAATAAAATCAGTATTAAAATTAATTTGTACTACAGAGGTGAGACAGAACACAAAAGTGGCTTGTAGGTATATTTTCATGTTTAATGAGGCTCAGAGGTGGCATAAATGCAATCATGTTGAGGTTAATATTTTAAATATAAAATTCTGAATATAGAAATGATTAAAATAACTGAAAAAAATACTTTAAAAATGAAACTAAAACTGTCAGTAGGTGGCAGCAAGTCACTGATTTAATTACTGAATCATTCATTCATCTGAACATCTTATTCACAAGTGACTGCCTTTATGAGTGGGAAATTGAATTACTGACTCACTAGATTCTATTAAAAACACGTTCGTTCATAAGCGAAACACCGCTGTGTTTAAATGGAGATGAGCAGCGGCTCAGTTGTGTCTTGTTTCAAACTATTTTTGACAAAGAAACAGAGCAAAATCAGGCAATAGTGTTAAATTCAGACAACGTAAGTCACTTAATTTTAACTTCTTGTTTATTTAACTGTTTTAAATCAATCTCATTTACAAACTCTCTTAAAAATCATTAAAAGCTGTCACTCATCTTAGTTCATCGCGATCTCACAAAGTTCCATTATAATCAATGAAGCTCTCTACACTGCACAACTCTTACTTGCACTCTCTCTACACTTTGTTTATGAAAGGATTTGTGAGATACGTCTGACACATTAAATGCGTAGAAACCTTTGAAGATCCCTTCAGCGCAAACACAAATATGCTGATCCGGTCAGTCACACTGGTGCTCCTAAATATTTTTTCATAGTCGTGCAAAGTAGTTTTCAGTCGCAAATGCAACGGAAACGGTCACACTGTAGAGCCCTGCTCTATCCAAACAGGAATTACAAACTACCATATTTTAAAAATCAGTATTTTTACCTTGTCAATCAGAAGTCCAAAAGCAGTTTCTAGCTGTGCAAACATGCCATCAAAAGCTACCAACAACATCTGACCGGCACTCATCTTGGGTGTTTCCTGCACGGAGCTCTCCATACTGCGTGGCTGGATCAGTTCTGAGTACTGAGCCCGTAGAACCCTGACATAACACACAAAACAAGACACAGTTCAGTTCAGTCCATCCAAAAATAATAACACAGCTTTATTATGAACTGCTTAAATATTTCTAATGTCCATGTTACCTGGTGATATCCAGATAGTGGTCATCGGCATCCTCCTCCAGGCCCATGGCGGTGTTACGAAGGTGAGCCTGCAGAACCTCACCCAGCCCCTGCAGTGAAACACCATCTGCGCACTGATCGATAAGCGCGTCGAGCTCCGCTAGCATGGTCTCTAACGTATTCTCTCCTTTTAGCATGCAGCGCAGAGCCTCTGGAAAGATGATCTGACGGAAGTTTGTGTTGAGCTCCTTCAAAATGTTAATATAAAAAGGTTTGAGAGGGGGGAAAAACATCACTGAAGCCACTGAATACTATTAAACACTGAGAACATTACCTGAAGGCAGGTATAGACGCCATTGGCCAGGTAGACAACTTGCGAAGTCTCTGCAAGACTGAGGATGTCCAGGTCATGTGACAGAAGCTGGCACTGCTGCAACAGTTGCACAAGGCACGTGATGTTTCCACTCATACTGCAGAGCTCTTCCAGGAACCAGGCACCATCACGAGACGTCAGCTCCACCAGCTGCTCTCCGGCACTGGCCGCAGCTCCCTCCATTACCAGGTTACGCCTGCAAAGCACAAAAACACTGAATTCTTTAATTCTTCAAGATCATTGAAGAAAAAAGTTTGGGCTTGGAGGACCAGAAAATTATGAAGTTTACACAATTCTTGTGGCTTTTTTTAAGCCACAGATTCAGACCTGGTGAGGGCACAGAGGGCAGAGACGATGATGCCGGCCAGGCTGAAGGACCCGAGCTCGGCGTCCTCATGCAGGAAGACTTTAATGCAGCGCTCAATCTCCTGCAGCTGCTCCTCACAAACAGGCACACCGGCGCCCTCTGCCTTCAGACGCTCTACCTGCCGCAACAACCGAGTGTTGGTTTCTGCTGCGTGGTGCTGCAGCGCCATCTCGATGCTAGACAGGAATTGACATGTGGCAGGTGGGGGCTGGGGTGCAAACTGCATTTCATACCTGAAAAGAAAAGAGGATTTTTACGGTTTCTATTAATCAAAACACATGGAAAAGTCAAGAAAACCTATGATTACAATTACTAAAAAATGTACATGTTAAATAGATTTCTTTTTTAAATAAATGCTGTTCTTTTGAATTTTAGATTTTATAAAAAAAAAAAAGTGTTTCTTTAGCACCAAATCGGCATATTAGAATGGTTTCTGGAAGTCAATGGGAAACTGAAGACTAACATAAACTGAAGAAATAATCAGTAGTTGCACTTACTGGTGATAGATGGTCTGGCAGTGATCGACAGTCATGTCACAAACCAGCTCCTCCATCCACTGTTTCCACGTGTGAACTCTGTGCCTGAGCAGCACCGCACGGGGGTAGAGCAAGGCCACGGTGGCATAGCTGTGCAGGTGTTCGAGACAGCCACGCAGCTGAGAGCGCCGCTGCTGTAACAGAGCGCTCACTTCCGCCTCCAGTGCCTCACATTGGCTAATCAGATGTGCCTGGCCTGCATTCTGCAAGAAAGATGTTGCTGGCACGTAGCTAGGTGGACCTGCAGTTTACAAAGACCACAGAAACAAATTAGAAGTTTGCAAGTGGTCCCTTCTGCTTCTCATCAAACTTCAGTTAACATTCTGTTAAAGAAACCCCAAATCATCTCCACCTAAATCAATAGGGCTACTGATCTCCTGGAGGAGGCTGGCAAGCTGGGTGGCCTCTAGACTGGCGAAGGCAGCTTGATATTGAGAGATGCACTGATCCAGATCTGACAGCTTCCCCTGAATGGCATCCTGTACAGTCCTCTGTCTGGACTGCAACTGAGTGTGCTCAGAGTATCTGGCAAGGGATGGGAGAAAGATTGACAGTGAGAACTTTAATAAATCTGCGAATGATCAAGCAATAATTGTGACCAGCTGAACATGACTCCTTCCAAAAACTCTTTGGTGGTCTCATCTGCTGACCTGTGCTCCAGAGAGTGGATGGGATGATCTGCTCTGGTGTCAGCTCCCTCCAGGAACTCCATCTCCTCCAGCAGCTTGCCCTGCACCTTCTCCACTTGTGTGAGCTGCTCCTGCAGGTTTAGGTACTCATCCACTGCCTCTTCAACCTGCGGCAGCACACCAATCATCTCATCGCGGTTCTTGAACCAGTTCACCTGAGAAACAAGAAAATTTTGGTAAGCAAACCAAGTCAGGTCAAATTTATTTGTAGTTCACTGACAAGCTACACAAAACCATGCAGACGATATCATCGTTATTATACATTAATATTATCAAATCGCACTGCAATAATAAAGTTGTTTCCATAGCCTTTCAGTGAACTACGGCTGTGTGGTAAATGATGCTTCATCTGAAAGCACATGAAAATACCACATTTAATGTTTTTACTCCAAACTCACTTCATAACGTCAGTTGAGTGTTTAAAATTAATCCTTCTGTGAGAAGATTTGGCTTCTTACACAGAATAAGGCACACAACATATTTCATAGTATTTTAAGTCATTATAAAAGCTGTCAATTAGCACTGCATTATTGTATACTTTATTATAAGGGAAATTATAATAAGAACTCAGATAAACCATACATTGTCGTAGTCATGTGTTCATTAGTCACACTGAATCAATGAAAGCAGTTAAATCTTCAGTTATTTAGCTGCAGCGATCATGATTTTCTGGATTTTATTCTGCAGGGTGTATTTGGAATTTCTGCGCATAGCAATTTACTACTGATCACAGAACCGTACTTCACTGACAAGACGCGCGCATGATTATTACAGCTTTTGCTTATATCGATTGCGATATTATCGCGATTTATTGTGCAGCTACATTTTACCTAAAAAAACCACAACAAATTCCTTGTGTGTTTGCACACACCTGGCGAAAAAAGCTAATTCAGACTTTGCAATGAAATAAGGGACTTCCTGTTTGAAATTCATTATTTGAGCAAATCAGCATAAAAACACATACCCCACGTTTCAGTGGCCAATGCGCATTTCTGTACTAATTTCATTTGACAAATTCTCACCTTAATCTCAGCCACGCGGGAGGAGAAGAGGCTACGTGTGATGTCTCGCTCCATCTCTCTCTTGCTCTGCTTGTTTTCTGCTTGCTGACCACCTCCACCGTACACAGCCCCTGCAAAGCCCACCTCACCACCTGCTGTCCAGTCCACCAGGGGGTCATAGACAAACGCCTCCAGAAGAGTCAAAAGGGTCTCTCTACCACGTCGCATTATCTGAATCACCTGAAAGGAAAGGATATTCAAAATTACAAGCATGTTCTAAATGAAACATTAAAGGAATCACTGAATCATGAATCACCCCATTCTCACCTGTTCACAGGACAGCCTAAAGATGCCCTCCACTCCTGTGACCCCCAAAGCGGTCTCAATGTTGTGCGTCATACGGAAAGGAACCTTCTCTGGTACTCTCAAGCTTTTCCCTGTCAGGATAATGCAGCATTTAAATGTCTATGCGAATGAAGTATGTTTAGACCCGTTTTCAAGTGAACAGGCACTCACCCTTCTCAAAACAGACGTTGTAGTCAATGTGCACCACCTCTCCTGTCGTCATATCAATCAGCACATTGTCAAGGTGACGATCCCCCAATCCAATGATGTACCCCACCATTGACATCACAGCAGTGGATCTGGCGTAAGACTACATGAGACACCCAAGATTGGTTAATTATAGTGAAATGCATTTAGTCTAATACATGGTTAGGACATGTGAATAGTGGTTTCGCTGACCTGAGTCACGCTCCACCACTCACTGGGGGTGGTGCAGGAGCACCAAAGCTCCTTCGCCAAGAGGTTAGGTGGTGTAGCCTCCATTAGCTCTCGGAGAACATCTCTCATGACACTCAACGGCCAGTCACGGCGTGACACATCCAAACTGAGCCCGACAGCCTTTAAGGCAGGACTGATCTTACTGTAGTAGAGCTCACTGGGCCGTGGAACCATGGGAAGATTCTGAGGTTGCTGGAAGGAGTCCTGTGCCTAAATTTAAGAAAAGGTATAACATTTGCTCCAAAAAAATGCTAACTGTATCTCTCCAAATCAGGTGCATTAACATAAATTAGTATTTGCTATCACTGCACGTGAAGCCAGTCAATAAGCCTACATGATCTACATCACATAAAATTATGTAAAAAATGATAATCATTTTTGTTTCTTAGTTAACTACAATAACCCTGTAAAACCATGTTATGTAAAAAAATATCCAGAAGTGTTCTATGCTAATTTTTACTCTCACCTTCTGGGCTTGGACCACAGCCTCACGCTGCTGCCAGCGTTTGTACAGGCCAAATAGTGGAGTGGCTCCATCCACCCACTGGATGAGGCCTGATCTGGTGCCCAGCGGAGTGACAGAATAATGACGGGCGTGAAACCTCGGACTCTCCTGCTGATTCACTTTAGTGAACATAGTGTTGACGATAGACAAGAACTGCATGATTCTCTCATCCAAATGCAAGTCCTCCAGCCCTAAAACACAAAGATAATGTTTACATGAGCAAATTTCAAGAGATAATTCATCCCAAAATGAAAATTCTGTCATTTACTTACCCTCATGTAGTTCCAAACCAACATTATAAAGCGATAGAATCTGTTCAGAAGACTTGGACTAATTTACATGGATTACTTTGTCTTTAGGGCAGTCACTAACGATTATTCTGGTAATTGAATAATTGGTCGACTATTCTGACGATTAATTTAATTTAATTTAATTTTGATAACTAATATTTTTTTTTGTGGTAATAAAAATAGACCCAAGCAACTAATATCCTTTAAAATGACTTAAAATACATATATAATAGCAATGAGGCAATATTAATTAGTTCAAATGAAATATCAAAAGCAAGTAATCATATGGTTTTATTTAACAAACCTGTTAAATACATAAAAATAAATTACACTCATGTATTACAAACAATATAGCTAATGTACATTACGTTTTATAACAAATGGTCAAAGTGGGCGCACCGGCCTGATGATTGTAGTTACACTTTACTGCGCAATCTAATCCTTGTTTAATATGGACTAAACATTTAAAAAAAAAAAAAAAAAAAAAAAATCAAATGTCCGCTTAAAGGAGAAGCTCACTTCCAGAACAAAAATTGACAGAATGTACTCACCCCTTGTCATCCAAATGTTCATGTCTTTCTTTCTTCAGCCATAAAGAAATTGTTTTTTTAAGGGAGACATTTCAGGATTTTTCTCCATATAATGGACTGGTATGGTGCCCCGATTTGGAACTTCCAAAATTCAAACGATCCCCAATGCAGTTGTAAATTATCCCAGCTGAGGAAGAAGAGTCTTATCTAGCCAAATGATTGGCTATTTTAATAAAAATAATTCAATTTATATACTTTTTAAATGGCAAATGCTCATCTTGTCTCACTCTGCCTGAACAGTTTTTTTCCGGGTCATGACAGTTAGGGTATGTTCAAAAACTCCCATCTCATGTTCTCCCTCAACTTAAATCAATGAAATCGTCCTATATTGCAGTGATGTAGGATGATTTTTAAATGATTTTTGAAGTTGAGGGAAACATTTTTCAACATACCCCAACTGTCTTGAGCCAGAATACACAGAGTTCAAGGAAAACAAGACTAGAAGAGCGTTTAAGATTAAAAAGTATTAAAATTTCTTTTTTTTTTAAATGAAAATAACCTGGGATCGTTTACACCCACATTTGAGGCACCATATCAGTCCATTATATGGAGAAAAATCCTGAAATGTTTAACTCAGGAAAAAAAAAAAAAATAATAATTATTTATGGCCTAAGAAAAAAAAAGACATGAACATTTTGTATGACAAGATGGAGAGTACATTATCTGTGAATTTTTGTTCTGGAAGTGGACTTCTTTAATCTTTAATATTTGGCTATTTCTTTACTGTAATTTCTTGAATAAATGGAAATCAAAACTTGTAAACTCAGAGCGAGGGATTAAACTTTTAAATCGCAATGAACAGTTACAGTTACAATGAACAGCCTATTGAGTTTTATTGTACGTATTCTTTTGTATGTTTATAAATGATTTACCTCACAAATCTGGTGAAATGGTGCATGTTGAATTCCCAGATCAACGTCGTAATAAACCTAAACTCACAGCAATATGCAGAGAGGGAGTTTAAGATGCTCCACAAATGTAAATTATAGCAGTTTGTGTGGAGCACCATTTACTGTGAACGAAGCAGCTCTGGCACACATGTATATAACCTATGTGCATATATTTATTAAAAAAAAGTAAAGTGCATATATTAAAGGGTTTAATATATCATGTATATAACATGTATATAACATATACACATGTATATAACCTATGTGCATATATATTTATTAAAAAGGAAGTGCATATATTAAAGGGTTTAATATATCATGCGTGATATGGAATGCGCCTCTTCCGGTATTTTGCTGGTTACTCGACACAGGCAAAATGCAGTCAAGGATTTTTTTATTTTTTTTTTATAATAGAGTACTCAAATTGAATCAGGGAATCATGACAACACTAAATGTAGTTTTGGTTGAATGGACTTTAAAAGGAGAGACAGAAGGCTCTCAGGTAATAATATTTTTGTGTAAGATGATTAACCAAAGTCTTGTGGGTTTGGAATCACATGAAAGGGAGTAAATAATGGAATTTCATTTTTGGTGATGTTTTAGCCACATTTAAAACTCATACCTTTAAATAGGTATGGATAGTTTCTGCCATCAGATCCTAGGAAGTACAGCTTCTTGGGTTTGGTTTTAGTTGGCAGGATGGTGATGGTGTTGCCTACACTTTGGATGGTGACCGCATCTGTAGCAGACACCTCCCCTGGAAGTGCCATCTCTGTGTTGGTCATGGCAGTCAGGCGGGGGCTGATCTCATCTAGACGCAGGAGGTAACTGGCCCGTTTCTGTGCCCTCTGCTGCAAGCTCAGCATGATCTGCAACAGGACGGGGTAGAATTACATAAGGGAAAATGCACAGCACGCATAACAGTATTTCCTCAGAACACTTTTGCACACAGCTGCCCCTTACCTGTTTGAAGGGCACCCAGCTGCTGGCAGGATTGGCTGGATTAAGAGGGTTCCTCAGTCTTTCTAGAGCGTTGTGGATGGGCTCTCCATACGTCTCCTGAAACCACGCCTCGTGAGGAGTCTCCGCCGGAGCAGCCGTGATGCTACGTACGTGATCCAGTGCAAAAACCACAGGCTTCATCAGAGCAGAGTGCTTCTCTCTCATAATAGCCACTTTCTCGTCCCTAAACCACAAGAGATTGTTCATTTAAATGATTTTCGAAGAGGCATGAGTCACTCGCTAATGAAGTTTCTTCTTCCATATTGATTTCCAGAGTCGTGACTTACTTGCGCAGAGTGTTGTTGTTCTGAACTCTTTTCACCTCGTCCTCCAGCTGTTGAATCCTGCGCAAAACATGCATGTGTTGCTGCTGCAAGACCCCCAGCCAGAGCTCATCCCAAAGCAGAGTGACCCTCCTCAACTCGCCCACCAACAACTGCACCTGCACACACAAGGATCAGCAAAACAACTCTTCAACACAATTGCCTTTAACACAATCAGACACTTTTAGAACAAAAGTCCTTTCTGTAATACCTGCAGCACCATGGTGGGGTTGGCAGAAGAGAGCTTGTCTACAATCTTGCTGTAGCAGTCCTGCATCATGGCTTGGTCTTCGCTAGAATACATCACCATTTCTTCTCCGCGGCTGCTCTCTTGAGAAGTTGGCCCACTGCCCGTCTCACTCTCACCTCCACAAAGAGCCTCTCCCTGCATGTTCCCAAGCAGGGTTGGCAGGGACGATGGAAGCTTGTTACCTGGCAGAGAAGGAAACACCAGTTTTTAATTTTCAGCTTTCTAAAATTGTTTTGGACACATGGCCTAAGGTAGACAGGATGTCCCTGCCTGGAAATACAGTATATACCTGCCGCCTGTGCCTCACCACCGAGAGAGATAGATCCCACAATGGCGGGGTAGAGGATAAGGTGGGGTGAATCTTGGGCCACTCTGCACAACAGACTGCAGATGCTCTGGCGGATGTAAGCTTCAGGGTGATTCAGTCTGGAGAATAACTGAGGGATGATACCTAGAGAGAAAACAGCCATATTAATATTACATGGATTGAGTGTTGCAAAAGTATTCATACCCCTTCATTTTTTTCAGGTTTGGTTGTGTTGCAGCTTAGTTAAAATGCTTTACATTACTTTTTCCACAAAAATGAGCTCAGGAGCATTCTTATTGCTTGTAAATGTTACTACACTTGTGGAGTTAACCTGTGGCAAATTCATTTGAATGAGTATGATTTGGAAAGGCACACACCTCTCAACAAAAGGTCTAACAGTAGAAAATGCATACATATCTGGGGAAGAGTTCAGGGAAAAAAAAAAAAATCTGCTACGTTTAAGGTTCACAGAAGCATGTAGCCTCCATTATCCATAATGTAAGAAGTTTGAAAGAACTAGGACTCTTCCTATAGGTGGCCTTCTGGCCAAACTGAGCAATTGATGGAGAAGGGCTTTTGTTATACTGGTGACCAAGAAGCTGATGGTCACTCTAGTTGAGCTCCACGATCATATATGCAGACAGAAGAAACCTACAGAAGGACAAACATCACTGTAACACTCCACCAATCTGGTCTTTATGGTGGTTTGGCCAAACTCAATCGTCTCCTCAGTGAAGACACATGAAAACACTCTTGAAATTTGCAACAAAAGCACTTAAAAGAACTCTCAGACTGTGAGAAACAAGATTCTCTGGTCTGATGAACCTCAATTCCAAGCATCATGTTTGAAGAAAACCAAGCACTGCTCATCACTTGCAGAGTACCATCCCAAAAGTAAAGTGTGCTGGTAGCAGCCTCATGCTGTGGGGCTTTTTTTCAGTGGCAGGGACTGAGGAACTGGCTGATGAGAAGGAAAGCTCAATGCCCCAAAAATATGAGATAGCCTTAATGAAATCCCAGTCCAGAGGATTCAGAACCTCAACTGGGCAGAAGGTTCAAAGGACAATGACCTTAAGATCACAGCAGGAGTGGCTTATAGACAACTCTGTGAATGTTCTTGAGTGGCCCAGCCACAGCCTGGGCTTGAGCACAATCAAACATTTCTAGAGAAACCTGAAAATGTCTGCCAGCCCAAATCCAAGATAACAGCTTGAGAGGTGAAGAGGTGAGGTGAAAATAAACTTATTTCAGTGTTTTATTTTTAATAAATTTGCAAAGTTGACACAAATCTGTTTTGTGCTTTGTCATTATGGTGTATGGAGTGTAGATTGATGTGGGGGGAAAAGGGAAAAAAAAAAAGTACTTTAAAGCAGTTTAACGTAAAGCTTCAACATAAGACGTCAAAAAAATGAATGGGAATGAATACTTTTGAAAGGCACTGGAACTCTCTATAATGTCAAGAGTAAGATTTTCATTGCTGTATTGATGTTCAAGTTCTTACCTCTCCAGGGTGCAGTGGGGGTGGATGCCAGGCCGTGCTCCAGACCCTCTCTTAACTCGCCAGCGTGCTTCACAAGCAAGCGCAGCAGACGGAGGGTTGCCATGACAATGACATCATCGCTGCTCTGTTTGCAGCTCTGGTTGTTCAGGAGCAGCTTGGGGTCGTCTTCATCTATGGGCACCTGATGATCAAGAGATCAAAAAAATGTGATGTATTTCTGTTGTAGAAATCTGTCCAATCACGGTGTAAACATTAGAGGAGGAATGCTCTGACCTGCCCAGCGTTTAGTTTGAGGAAGGTGAAATACGCTCTGCAGGAGACCCGGTAAAGGCTGAAGATCCGGTCTACCACTCTCCTCCACACCCCAATCAGCCCATCGGTCACAGTGTCCTCCACCTCAGACAGCCACGGACAGGCACTCAGCAGCTGTCGGCCGATCACATCCACCATGTCGTCCTCCTCATCCTCTTCATTCTGCAAGGCCATGTCCTCATCCTGCAGGAACATGATGACACAAGAATACACAAAATGAGATCTATTCGCATCCCACATTGCTGAACATCAGCATTAACCTTATGGCAGAAATCCATAAGTTTATACAGACTAAGAAATTCATACTTTTATTCCACAAATACAGTTCAAATCCATCAAAAGTGGAAGTAAAAAATAACGTTCTGAAAGATTTCTATTTTAAAGAAAGTTTAAAATGGAAAATTAAAATATTAAAAGGTTTTTAGACTTTACATTCATGAAAAAAAAAAACAAAAATCATGAAAAAAAAAAAAAAATGAATGAATGGTTTCCACAAAAATCTAAAACATTTGACATTTCACAGTATTACTTTTTCACTGTATTTAAAAAACATTTTTACCAAAAAACAAAACAAAAACTCCACAAACCCCAAAGGGTGGTATGTTGAAATCTTTTTAAAATGTGTGGTGTACCACAGTATGAAACCACTGATCTAGACTCATTTCTACAAACTGTGAACTCCATAACCTGAATTCCTGCTGGGACACATGGCTTGACCCAAAATGCGAAAATGGTTTCCTTGTCCTCATACTGGTGCCTGCTGGGAGCAGCTCTTCTATTCTTTCTTCTCTCCAAGGAGCAAAGGAACCCCTTCTCCTTGACTATCAACAGACAGAATGAAAAAAAAAATAATAAAACATCAGTACGAGCATATAATTTTTTTTAAACTAACAACAACACTTTTCATAGTTACAAAATACCTGGCATTGTCCACAACCTTCCTGCCCCATCTGTGCGCCCAGCTGGCCAGAGCAGCCCATGATTTGGCCACTTCAGGAGCCTGAGTAGTTGAGAGCTGGTACAGCTGCCCAAGGACGAAGTCTGGCTCCCCAACACCAACACTGACTGTAGACAAAACAAAGAAACATTCAAGATCAGACAGTATCAATCAAACAGTACTACAACCAATAAATGACACCATAGAACGCAATGCTGTTATCATATTGGTTTCACACAAATAGCATGGTTAAACGTAGGGATGCAACGATAAATTGATTCGATTCTATTTTCCAAAGCATTGCGAATCAATTCTGACCAGGGTCGCCAGGTTTTCATAAAACCCGTCCAGTTGCTACTCAAAACTAGCCCAATCGCATTTCGAGGGGGGTCTGGCAAAAAAAAAAAATAATATCAATCGCATTCCAGGGGGTAAAATACACATTTTTTTGGGAGGGGTTCCCCTGGTACTGTTTGCATTCCAGGGGCTAAATATAATGTTATTTCGGGTCACTTCAACTCAAGGACATGAAAAACAACCTGCGGCAACACTGCTGAAGTAGCCGAAATCCGTGGGAAAAAACGCAGACTTGGCAACACTGATCCTGAGCTTTGTTTTTAACTGCAGAGGGCACTCTAGGCTAGTTTTTTTTTTTTTTTTAAACCGCACACTTACATGCTCTTGTGTACTCGGCTGAGTAATGCACTTGCACCTCAGCTTTTATGATGAGTAATGAGATTAATGTAAACACAGCCCACTGTGAACAGTCTTGTAATTCACTTCAACCTTTTTGAACTTTATGAATGATTATTTTAGGTTCAAGTGGTGTGCGTGCAAGAAATTGGACGTAAGAGGGTTACGCCTGTTTTTGAAGCATGCAGTGCCATCTGCTGTTAAGAACTCAGCTCAGAATCAATTCAACCGAGAACCACGATGCATTCGCGAAAATTACAGAACCGATCCACAAATTGATTTACCACCGCAACCCTAGTTTTATAGATTGGCATTATGATTACCTGTAGTCTCTGTTGTAATATGTGGCATTCCCTGATCTTCCAGCGGCAGGTCCAACAGGCCAGAGATGTTTTTGGCGAGAGCTGAGAGGCTGGTAGAACCAGAGTTCCTCTTCACCACCATTTTGAGTTGTGGAGTCAGATCCTTCCAGTCAGCCAAAAGCCATTTGCACAGAGTAAGCACAGAGCGACAGGCTGCACGCTCACATTTTCCAGAGTGACAGTACGATAGCGCACAGGAGCTCAGCATTTCCATAGCAGATACGGACTGACCTAAAAGACAGTGAGATGTAGTGCTTAGACATTCACACTGCAACATACCAAGACCAAGTGAACTGGCCCAACAGTTTAAAAACACTTACCAGCAGCAAACAGAACTTTAGCCTTCTCAATCTCCAACTCTGGTCCCCACTTTTCCCCAACAGTGCCCTCTAGTGACAGCTGCCTGAAGCTTTGTACCAGGTCCTGACCTTCAGAGTCACCCACTGACGGCTTGTTGCACAGGCTCAGCAGACGTGTAGCCAGAGCGATATTTCCTTGCTTACGAGCAAATTTCACCGCAGTCAGACAAAGCTCCATCAGATGAGAGTCCACTGGAGAAGATGAACCTGAAAGAATCATTTAAGACTCTGAGACGTAACATCACACAAGTCTAATACACTTATACAATACGTACATATTACCAGTCAAAAGTTTTTGAACAGTAAGACTTTAAGAAGTTTTTTTTTTTTAAACAAGTCTTTTCTGCTCACCAAGCCTGCATTTATTTGATCCAAAGTACAGCAAAAACAGTAAAATTTAGAATTTACTTTTTAAAATAACTTTTCTATTTGACTATTTTTTAAAATGTAATTTATGCCTGTGATTTCAAAACTGAATTTTTAGCATCATTACTCCAATCACATGATCCTTCATAAATCATTCTAATATTCTGATTTGCTGCTCAAAATAAATAAGTAAAATAAATTAAAAAATAAATAAATAAGTAAATATGTTGAAAACAGCAGAGTAGACTTTCAGGTTTCTTTGATGAACAGAAAAGAAGAAAAAAAAATAGAAAATAGAAATCTTTTGTAACACTATAAATGTCTATGATCATGTTTGATCAAATTGCATTTTGAAATATATATTCGAACAAAAAACAGTTATTATAAATAGAAAAAATACTTCAAAAATTTTACTGTTTTGCTGTACTTTGGATCAAATAAATGCAGGCTTGGTGAGCAGAAAGGACTTCTTTATATTAAAATAATAATAAAAAAAAAATCATCTTACTGTTCAAAAACTTTTGACTGGTGGTGTAGATAAGAGGAGGAGACCTTACCTTTGAGTTTTTGGAAGAGCTGCCGCTGGAAAGTGGTGTATCGGAGAGCATGCAGCCATGGCTGAACATCCTGCTGCTTGCAGGTGATCAAAGCTTCACTGAAAAGTGGAATTAGACAGTCCTACAGAGAAAAAAAAACAAAAAACAGGGATTTCTTAAAAAGGAAAAGAACACATGATAATGTATGTGCATGTTCACAGGATTGATGTGGTGGCTCAAACCTCTGGGTGCTGGTTGCAGAGGGAGTTCTCTAGGGAGTTGGCACAGTGCAGCTGCAGGGTGCTGAGGGTGGGCAAGGAGTCAGACAGGGTGAGAGTAGAGAGACGCAGAGGACCCAGAGAGATGCGACCCGTCTGTTTGAGGTACTTCACTAGGGTGCTGAAGATGAAAACCCAGAAGTAGAATCGGCATCAATAAATATACAACTTTTTTTGTTTTGGGGGGGAATCTACTGTGTTCAGGCCATTTACTCACTCAGACGATGCGAGAACCTTCTGGTCCTGTTCGTGATTGGTTGCAGTGATGGCTCCCACAGCGCTTCTGAGGAGCTGTACCTCTATGGCCTTCTGGAGCTCTGATGGGTCAGGACTCAACACAGCAGGAAGAAGCCTCTTCAGGTCTGCCAAAACAAATAATTACAATAATTACACAGCAACAAATGGCTGAGTGAAGCTGATGGATTCCACATGTTTCAACCAATGCAAAACAACAGATTAAAAGGATTTATAAAGATCATGCTTACAAAAAGTTCTAGTTTCTAGTATAAAAATTCCTAGGTGAAAAAATGCTGCTACTGATGGTAATGATAAAAATAATAATTCCCAACAGATCTTCCTTTTTTTCCCCCCATGACTGTGGATAGTAATCATACCAATCTTGTCCTTAGTTGTAGAGTTGAGAAGGCCATAATCATCCCCAGGGAGTAACTCCAGCTGGGTACGGCACTCTGTGAAATCCCCCTCCTCAAACCTGCTCAGAGCTCTGGAGGGCGGACAAACCAAAACACAATTATTTCAATGAACAACTCACATTCCTACAGTCAGAACAAGTTCAATCAGAGTCAACGGTTCTCCTGCTACACACCTGATGTAGTTAAAGTCTGTCTTGAGGTTGACACTGGAACTGCTGTTGTTCTTTTTGAGGTTCATCATGCTGGCCTGCCATTCCTGCACGGACTCCCAGTCGCTCAGGGCCACGTAACACTCACAGGCCTTATTAGCCAGGAAGTTGAGCACTTCTGGAGAACACTCACTGGACTTCAACAACACAGTTTTCCTTCCATCTCCTATTAAAAAAAAATAAGGCAGTGACAGATACAATAAGAAACAAGTTAACATTTGCAATTAAAAAAAAAAAAAAGACCAGAGGACAATAACCTCAGATATCATTAAAGGCTAGAGATCGGAATCCTTTGGAACCTCAATTTTGTTTGATTTTTAAGACCATGATTTAAAATGGTAAAAAGACTTTGTACAAAAATACACTTCTGGAGGTTTTTGTTCTGCATCTTTCATTTCAGGAAGCTAGTGACTAGTGATTTCGTTCTAACTTTATTAGAAGCATCATCTTTTTTTTTAGCCATTCTTACATTTACCCAAATTCAATCTGAACAATGAGACACTACAGAGCTATTACCATTCAACTGAAATCAGCTTCAACAAAAACATCTTTGCACTGCAGAGGTGGAACAGATGCTGCATCTAAAGTGTTTATTTTTAGATTTTTTTAAATGCAGCTACACTGCACTTGGATAAATAATACTATGAGATTAATGTTTTAAAAATAAAATGCTGAAATACAAAAATCACACTTATGAAACTTGAACTGCCAACATGTGGTGGCAAATTCTTTTTGTTCAATCACAAAACGGCTGATTAATTCAGATACGAAGACAGTCACTACTGAATAAGTAACTGAATCATTCACTTATAAGAGTCATTCTAAAACCAATTCATTCAGAAATGAAACATCAGCGTCTGTTGCTTTGAGATATTCACATCCTGAAGTTTATTTCTCATGTGAGACATCGTAAAATCCTCACCACTGCTGGTATGTTTTGGGCTGGAGGTGTTGGAGCCAGTGAGTTTTAACAAGGAGCGATCAAAGCCTTTAATGGAGCAGTCCATCCCTGTGACGGCACAAAGCTGCTCTTGGTACTCTAATGCTGCCTTCTCAAACCTTGGGAATAACGCAACCAACATTTCATGAGAACAGAGCAACTAGACAAATTTGCGTAGTGTAAACTAGGGTAATTATTTTCAGAACACGAAACACTTACTTTCCCTCGGCCTGCAGTGCCACTGATCCCAGCCAGCCCAGGCTCTTGCCAGTGTTGGCTAGACTCCAGGCTGCCAGACCTTGTATGGCTTCGGGGCATCGCAGCTCACACAACGCCTCCACCAGCATGGTGATTGGCACCTCCATTTCTGGCCCCTACAGGGTTAAGCACAGAACAAAAACAATGAAGTAAGGCTTTCGGATATTAAAATCCACATAGTGTAGACTCAGTACATTACAATAACTGAATTGTTGGGAAGATAACGGAGTGATAGTCCACAGTCTTCAACCTCTTTCAGTCACTCATTTGCAAAATTGTAAATATATGGCATAAAAACTAAATATGTGAAACAGAATGATACATTTGAATTTATCTTAAGATTGTTTTTTTGGTTAAATGCATATTTTCACATGTTGGAGCCTCTTTTGAACAACTCTTCTTCAAGTCTTACCTGTGTACTGCTGTTCTTGATCTCAGTGAGCAGGTCAAAGCCATGACGGACTGTGACTGCTGGCTGACCTGAGAGAAGGCCCACCCTCATCAGTGCCAAACGAATTCTAGTTAGCCAATCCTGGCATGTCTGTCTGTTAGTGTAGAAAAATGTTCTGATGCCCTAATAAAGGAGTAAAGAGAGTTAAAAACTAAAGCTGAAGATGAAAACATGGAATGTCAACTGCAACCTCATTAATAGTCACTAGAAGGATACAGTTAGCATTTCACAGTGTTAACGTGAAGGTGAATTGTATATATATGGAGGACAGACCTTTGGTGGTGCAGTGAGAGCGCTAGCGCAGCCTTCATAAGCATTGTACATGAGTTTCTCCAGGTTTTCTAGGAACTGCAGAAGCAGAGCCAGGCGCAGCTGATTGGTGTGGTGACCCTCATCACTCTCTCCTCCACTCCACTGACTCAACTCCTGCTCGGTGTTTAGACTGTGAGCCGCCAGGCTGCGGATCATACCTACACAAGCACAAGGATAAAACATTGATTCATAAACATATGGCACAACACCATTCAAAAATTTGGGTCAGCAAGTTGTGATATAAATACTTTCACTCAGCAAGGATGCATTAATTTTAAGTAACGTAAAGACATATATAATGTTGAATAATATTTATATTTCAAATAAGAGTTGTTCTTCTAAACTTTCTATTCTGCAAAGAATCCTACAAAACAAATGCATTAGCTTACACAAATACAGATGAAGTCAAAAGTTTACATACACCCTGCAGAATCTGCAAAATGTTAATTATTTTACCAAAATAAGAGGGATCATACAAAATGCACATTATTTTTTATTTAGTACTGACCTGAATAAGATATTTCACATAAAATACATTTACATATAGTCCACAAGAGAAAATAATAGTTGAATTTATAAAAATGACCCTGTTTAAAAGTTTACATACACTTGATTCTTAATACTGTGTTGTTATTTGAATGATCCACAGCTGTGTTTTTTGTTTAGTGATAGTTGAGTCACTTGTTTGTCTTGAACAGTTAAACTGCCCGCTGTTCTTCAGAAAAATCCTTCAGGTCCCTCAGATTCTTTGACTGCATGATTCATCTTTTTACACTAAGGACAACTGAGGGACTCGTATGCAACTATTACAGGAGGTTTAAACGCTCACTGATGCTTCAAAAGGAAAAACGACGCATTAGGAGCCGGGGTGTAAACTTTTGAACAGGATTAGGATGTGTAAATTTGTTTTATTTTGCCTAAATTTCATATTTTCTTTCTTTTCTTTCAGAAGCTACAGAAGATACTTACATGTTCCCCAACAAACAAAATAAGTAAAATTTCCCCTGATCTGCAAGGTTTTCACCCCCCAGCTCTTAATGCATTGTTTTTCCTTCTGAAACATCAGTGTTTGAACCTTCTGTACTCTCGGATTTCATCAAAAATATCTTAATTTGTGTTCAGAAGATAAACAAAGGTCTTACGGGTTTGGAACAACATGAGGGTGAGTAATTAATGACAAATTTTTATTTTGGATAAATTATACCTTTAAGCAGCACAACTTTTTTCAACATTGATAAGAAATGTTTATTGAGCACCAAATCAGTATATTAGAATGATTTCTGAATGAACATTTGACGCTAAAGACTGGAGTAATGGCCATTGAAAATTCAGTCAACCGCCTCAAACCATATACATGCTTGAATTCTTTTTAGTAATTTAAAATGAGGGTCCTTTTAGAAGATTGTTAATTAAATTACTTGTAATTGCATGGAATGGAGCGACCTGGGGTGCGTTTCTAGGGTCGCAAGTTCCATTGTTTCCAATAGAGTTCAATGAAGCTTGCAACCATAGTTGGCTAACAATGCCTTTGGGAAACTTGGGAAAAAAAAATTTAAGTCATACATATTTTGAATGACATAAAGGTGAGTAAATGGTGTCAGAACTTCTATTAGGTGAAGTATTTCTTTAACAAATCTCTGATTTTGTTTTTTTTTTTTAAACGGACTTCCTATTTCCTAAAGGAATAACTCACTAACCCTCTATGGTCTGGAAAGTATCCTGGGCTCGTCCCAGAGGGGTTCGGAGTTTAGAGAGAACGGTGAACTGAGCAGCCTCCCACACTGCCCACTGCCACAGCACTGCCTCAGTCTTCAGAAGGGCACGAGGCACCATGGCTGAGTCTTTCTTCTCCAGTCGCTGACAGCTGTGGTACAGCCGCTCCAACCAGGGCTCCTTACTGCGTATGAAACAATGAATATCTAATAAACAATTCCACATATGAGGACTCCCAGGATTCACACAAACTGCATTTACTTAAGCTGCAAATCATCTTCAGCACAGGGTCTGATCAGTTGCACTAACAAATAAATAAATAAAAATATTCAAATGAACAAAAATGTGTCCATGTGTTTTCACAAAGGTGGGAAAAAAGAAATGAACATACTCACCCACCACGGTGGACTGTTCCATATAGAATAAACCCAATGAGGTCGGAAAAGTCCTGTGGGTGGAATGTGTTGCTAGGCACTTTGCTCATGTGTCGGCGGATGGCCAGAGAAATCTCCTTAATCTCAGAGTGACTACGGGCACTGCTGGGAGACAAGCCGACAATTACCATCACATCAACTACAGCTGGAAGCAAAACTACAAGGTAGGTTTTTGTTCTCCCCCTCTGGTTTCTATTGTGTGAAATCAAGACAGATAAAAAGGAGTCTTGCGAACCTCAATGCAACGTGCATGGGAACGGATCTCAGCAACTTCCCAAAGGCCTGTCGGACACGGACTGCTGAGTGGACTAGCTGAACTCGGCACACGTCCACACACCTGCACAGAGAAAGAGGACAGAATCAGTGCTGATCAAACAAGATGTTTTTTACCTCCGCCCCCGAGAGCAGGAGGAAGAGTTGCAGCACTAATAAATGCTCCTGCAGGAAGACAGTGTCTAACAAGCAGAGGATGTGTGATTACCTCTGGAGAAGCTCGGTGGTCAGGGAAGACGACAGAACCTGTAGACTGTTACATGCCTGCAGACATATGGTAGGGTCTTCTTTCAAGGCTGCATAGAGGAAAACCGACAACATGTTAAAAGCCCACTCACTTGGTTATCAGTTTGTTATCCTAACTCATTATTTGTTTAAACCCCTATCGTTCTGGAAATTGTTTTTATAACACCGTTTCACCTTTGTGAACTCAAAATGCAGAATTAATAACAGGGATATTAACTCACAATTTGCCAGTAACCCTTTGCAGAATTTGAGGAAGGATGGGAGTGAGAACAGAGGGGCGTAGGTTTCAGATTTCTTCATCATCAGAGAGACCTCTAATGACCAGGTGAGTAACAGCCGCCTAAAAAGGTTTTTAAAAAAGACAAAATAAATGTTATTGTTTTATGTTAATCAAGAGGAATTACATTCAATAGGGGCTAATAAAATAGACCACACTGAAAATCTGTGATTAAAAATATAATTTAAGCAAAATATTGATACTGAATAAAACTAGAAATATGCTAAATGAGATTAATTACTTAAGAAATTCCAAACATGAATACATTCAAGTAAAGGCTCTCAATTAAACATTACTTGAAATCTTTATAGCTTTAAGTTTGAATATTAAAAACACTTCTTTAACCTTTTTGGACCCCACTAATTTCCTAAAATACTAACCTGTTGCCATATGCATACAAGCAAGGAATTAAAAAAAGGCGTAATTACACTCGTCACTGCGTAAGTGATTATAGCAGCTGAAAGAGCAAGTGGTTCAGATTAATTAATCACAACAGGCCTCATTATAGACAGGCAGTGTGAGCTCTGTACCTCGCCTCAGGGTTGAGATGATCCTTGCTGAGCAGCATACCCAGCAAATTAAGGAGCGTGCTGAAATGCCTTTTGGTTGCCGTGGTAACTGTGCTGATGACAGCACCGTCGAAAAGGGATGGAGACGAAGAGCTCAGGCTGCTTGAGATAAAGTGATCATGTCTTGGGAGAAAAAAGAAAGAAAGGCAGCAGTCTATCAGTCATTATGCCTGGAGTGAATGAGGCTCAATTCAAGTGCATGTACGAGTCCAATGACAAAGTGTTTTTTGTACACTGAATAAAATACAATCCACAACAAAACATATAGCACTGCATAATTCATGAAACCACACCGTCACTCGCTAAACACTTTAGTGTTGTTCTGCATTAATTTTTCACACTTTTCATCCAAATACATCTGCGATTTTAATTTAATTCAAAGATGTTTTATTGGATAAAAATACAGTAAAACAGTAATATTGTGAAACAATTCTATAATTTTCGAAGATTTTTATTTTTCCCATTTCAATATAATTTTTCAATATTTTAAATGTAAATTTGTATTGTTACATAATCCTTTAGAAAAAGAAAAAAAAAAAAAAAAAGAATACAATTTGGTGCTCAAGAAACATTTCTTCTTATCAGTGTCAAACAGTTTTTCAGCTTATACACCAGTCAAAAGTTTTTTTGAGAACAAAATGCAAAACAGTAACATTGAAATAGTTTTACTATTTAAAATAACAATTTTCTATTTGAATATATATAAAAATGTAACTTATTCCTGTGATTTCAAACCTGAATTTTTAGCATCATCACTCTAGTCACATGATCCTTTAGAAATCATTCTGATATTCTGATTTGATGCTGAATAAAAGTTTTCACTTTTTTATCTTACTGACCTGAAGAAGAATGATAGTGTATAATTATTATATAATAGAATTGTCAAAAGCGGCTTTCAAATGCTCCAGTTGTGCTTATGTGTGAGCGCTCGGGGAGGAGCGTGAAGCGCTTATCACTGTAGCCAAACACAGTCATGTCTGTTGAGCGCGTGAACACTATGGCCAATCAGTGATGTTCAAAAATCGGCTCAGCAGTGCTCAAATGTGAGCGGGAATTGGACGTTTTTAAATTTTAAGTACCGAAAGTACCGAACCTGGTACCTTTTGACAACTCTATTATATAATACTATATAACAATTCATATACATTTCTGACTTTTCCTGGTCTGGAAAACACTTTCCCCTGGTTTCACAGACAAGGCTTAAGCCTAGTCCTAGACTAAAATGCAAGTCTAAGCTGTTTCAACTGAAAGAACCTTGCACTGACAGATCTAAAAATATATCAGTGCCTTTGTTTTGTCTCAAGATGCACACCAGTAATATTTCTTTCTAAACACATTTATAAAAATTACTTAAATGTCCTAATTGAACTATGGACTAACCTGGCTTAGCCTAAGCCCTGTCTGTGAAACTAGGCCTTTGACTGACAAAACCCTGTGCATTTTTCAAGAAGCATCATCTAAATAAATAAACTGAACATTGCATTA
The DNA here is from genome assembly GCA_012976165.1 of Labeo catla. NCBI lineage: Eukaryota > Metazoa > Chordata > Actinopteri > Cypriniformes > Cyprinidae > Labeo > Labeo catla. The sequence continues at coordinate 682,559 of VONZ01000222.1, forward strand.
TTACCTGGTGCAGTGAGAATAAAGAGTGTAGAGCACTGCATACTGGACAGCAGGGTGATGAACTGCCAAATCAGAGTGAACTACAACCAGATTCTGACTGAGCAGGGCAAACACAGTAGGGGACAAAGCCCACATCTGCAACACAGAAAAGATAAGCGTTATTACTATCTTCTCTTTTACACATTTTCTTGTATGACTAAAAAAACAAAAAAAAAAAACAAAAAAAAACAAAGGGTACTAGGTATGAATTCATGCTGACCCCAATGAGGGAGTTCTTAGTGTTGCCAATGGTGGTGAGAGCACTGAGGTTGAAGATAAGGATAAACTCTGCTCTCTCTGGGCTGAACTGCAGCTGGCTGAAAGCAGGATGTTGAATGTTAGGACAAGCAGCAGGCAAACCCAGGGGGCTCATCAAACTGGTCAGCGCACAGCCCATCTCGCCCAAAACCAGTTTATACGCGGCCTCCAGGGTAGGGATGTTCTTTAGGCTTAGCACAGCATGATACACTCCATGTGCTGCCGCCATCACCTATGACACAAACAAACACGTGTTAACTCATTGCTGTTGTGCACGTTGAATTCATACCTGAGGTTACTGATCATACCTCTCTCTCTCTGTGGAATCGCAGCTCCAAGAGTTGGGAATTTGGGGCTAGCAACTTCTCCACAAAAGCAGCTGGGAGTTTGGTGTTTATCTGATCAACAATCTACAAATCACACAATAAAAACGGATTAAATGTGTGGGGAAAAAAGTGCCAAAGTGTGACCAGTGTACTACGTTTAAATGGGTAAATCCCATAAATTGTACTCCAGTTTGTCGGTTATTGGATTAATCAAGTCAAGTCCTACCAGCGTAAGCAGGGTGAGGACAGACATGCTGTATTCTGGTCCGCAGCACTGGCAGCTCTCCAGCTGGTCTAGGCCATACGAGATTACTGCTTCAATCAGCTGGCTGCCCAAGTCCATGCTCACCAGCAGGACACACACACACTCATTTCCTGCTGTCAGCACCGCCTCTGAGAAGAACACCTGCTTGGCTGTGGTGACGCAGGCCAAAACCCTGTTTAAAACCTGTAAGCGAGAAAACGCAAACAATTTATGTCAGATCAGTAAAGGATTGCATGTGTGTATTCCCAACTTGCTCAAAAGTGTTTGTTGATCTATAAATAACAGCAGTTTATTGTAGATAATATTTGTATTGCAGTAACACAGATAATTGAAGCAGAGGCCATGCATGTTTGATACTAACATCAGTGACATATGCTTCTGTGATTGGAGGCCCTCTGATAGGGTTGAACCGTTCTCCGATGCTGTGCACGACAGTGCTAAAAACTCTCAAGAGGGCTGCCAGTTTTGGCAGAGATACTGTGGGAGGGGGAATGTCCTCGTCTCCTGATTCCCCAGATACAACATGACTCAAATCCTATCAAGAAGAGAGTATTAGAACCTCAGAAATCTCTTAAGTAAGAGACAATGAGAAACCAATCAAATTCACGTTACCTCAGCATATGCCTCCATATCTTCCAAAAACTGACCCAGTAATGTAGTTGAAAAGGCCAAATCTGCCACCCAAAATTGCTCCAGACTCTGCAGCCAGCCTAGATAGAAAGAATTGAGACAGGTTAGACAGGTTATTTCCCAAAAAAGGGAAATGAAACTAAATATAAAACAAATCTCACCAGACACTTGTTGAGTAAGAGACTGTTTCTGTGTGTGGTCTATATGCCAACCTACTAAGATATCCACTGTGTCCTGGAAAACAAAAGCAGCAGATCATTTACAAATCGTTTCCTTTCAGAATTAAGATTTTGAATTTAAGCCTGCTTGTGCTGCTTACTCTGAAGTTGGTGCTGAATATGTGTGGATAGCAACGGGCCACCAGCAAAATACATTTTACACTTTGGCACAACAGCTCTGGTGTGTCCAGGTTCTCCAAGATAGACTGAAGGTTGCTCATCACCAACTGAATGACAAAACAGTAAAACATTTCAGCCAGAGAAAAAGATTATACAGCAGGGAAATCAAACATTTAGCAACGGAGCTGAATAAATACCTGCATTACAGTTGAAAAAGCCTTCTTCTCTCCTGCTGTTTCAAGTGCTTTGTGCACTGCCACCAGGTACAGAAGCTTCACCTCATCCTTTGTGGACACACTGAACTTGAGGAACATCCACTTGAAGATCCTCTCAGCTTCATAACTGAGGGCAGCACAGAGCAATCCCAGGCAGCACGCTGCCTCCTGCCTGAGCTCCTGTAGGAGCTTACTACTGTAAGGCCAAACAGAAACACAGAACTGTGTGAACAGGTATTGTGTGGGTCTATTTTGCAATAATGACCAGCTGAGTGTACACTATGTTGCTTAATATGAGGCTTCTTTACAAATATATAAATACATAGATATGAGATATTGATTTAAACTGAAATTAAAGGATTAGTTCACTTCCCGAACAACAATTTACAGATAATTTTCTCACCCCCTTGTCATCCAAGATGTTCATGTCTCTTTCTTCAGTCGTAAAGAAATTATGTTTGAGGAAAACGTAACTGTTAATTACAAAACAATAATTGTTTCAGGGATTTTCTCCATATTGTGGACTTCTATGGTGCCCATGAGTTTGAACTTCCAAAATGCAGTTTAAATGCGGCTTCAAAGAGCTCTAAATGATCCCAACCAAGGAAGAAGGGTCTTATTTAGCAAAACAATTGGTTACTTCCTATAAAACTGACAATTTATACACTTTTTAATCTCAAATGCTCGTCTTGTGTAGCTCTGCGACGGGCATGCATACTCTGTGCACTCCGGTTCAATACAGTTAGGGTATGTTGAAAAACTCCCATCTCATTTTCTCCTCCAATTTCAAAATCGTCCTACATTGCTGCAGAAGCACAGACCCAGCGTTTACAAAGTGAACGTGCAAAGAAGATCAAACGCCCTTTACAAAAAAGTAAAACAGCGATGTAGGACAATTTTGAAGTTGGAGGAGAAAAAGAGATGGGAGTTTTGACAAACGCTTACTGTCTTGAACCAGAATACACAGAGTAAGCATGCGCACCACAGAGATAGGCAAGACAAGCATTTGGGGTTAAAAAGTGTATAAATTGTCAATTGTTTTTAGAAAATAATTGATTGTTTTGCTAGGTAAGACCTTTCTTCCTCGGCTAGGATCATTTAGAGCCCTTTAAAGCTGCATTTATCTGCATTTTGGAAGTTCAAACTTGCGGGCACCATAGAAGTCCATTGTATGGAGCAAATTCCTGAAATGTTTTCCTTAAGAAAAAAAAAAAAATCTTTACGACTGAAGACAGTCATGAACATTTTGGATAACACTTTGAACAAAGTTATCTGTAAATTTTTGTTCTGGAAGTGAACTAATCCTTTAAGTCATGATACCACGATTATCGTGGCCAAAATAAGGATAACAATGGCCCTGTCCTAAAGGGCACACTTCATGTGAACTTTAACGGTGAAATTTAAAATGGCCCCATGTGTGCATCCATTAAGACTGTATGGTTTCTTAGTCGCCATTTTAGATTTCAGAGGTGTGCTTGTAAGTGCCCCTTTTGTGGCTACTATGTAACTTAATGTTTTTCATGTTTAACTTTGCTTATTATGCGTTTTCTTTTTTTTTGGCCATTGAGAGATTTTGTATTCATAACTGTACAAAAGCATACAAAAAAAAATAATAATAAAAACAACAAACAAAAAAAACCCCTTACTGATAATTTGCACTTCCTGTGGAGTGGGGTATTTAACACCCAGTCTTTTTTACAAATTTCAAAAAGCTCCCAGACTGGCAGGCTAACTTATCTCACGTACAGCACAAATGTAAAGGCGATTAAACTGTTTATGACTAGGATTCAGTGATGTGTTCGTAGCACTTGATGAACAATGAAGTGCTAAATATATCCTCAATGGAGTGAATTCTGATAACCCCCCATTGTGTTAAAAATAGGCTTTGCAGTCATACCTCTCGTTCAAAATGTCATTCAGGGTGCTCAAAATGGAATCCAACTGTTTCACTAGGACCTATAACGTGTGAATACAAACAACACAGATTAAAAAGAGTTTAATTCTAGAGCAACACATAAATCTATTTGTGAATGTGAGACCGTACCACTTTATTTTCAGAGTGCACAATGAACTCCCTCATTTGTTTCATAGTGGCCAGTCTGCGTTCCCGGTCATCTTCCCGTGACGCTCTCCGCAGAAGATTGGCCAGACGAGACTCCTCAGAGTGAGCCAACGGTCGGTCTGGGACATAAAGCAGAAATTAATGCTACTAAATAATTGAATTCAACAGCATGACTCTAAGCTACGTACGAACACTGAAAGGTAAACGTACCCTGTGATTTCCTCATGTCCTTTGTAGCTAAAGCACGGTTTCCATGCTGAAAAGTGGTTGTATCAGTAGTCACATCATTGATTCTCAACTCTTGCCCCAGCGACTTCCAACCATAAGTATTTTCAGAGAGGCCTCCATCAGCATCATATCCACCTAAAAAGCAAGAATACGGTCAGTTCCCTACTCTAAAAGGAAAAAAAAGTAAATCTAAAGTTACTGGAAAAAAAACCCCACCACATGTGAGACTAAAAGCATAAATTATATGTTAGAACACTGTACCACAAGTAGGTTCTATGCTTTATAAACCGAGCAAAAAGAGATTTATATGGTATAATCCAGTTGTAGGCGATATAAAAAGTTATTTCACGAAATGAGCTATTTTATTTTTACTTTATAATACAGCAAAATTACTTTAGTTATTTAGCTTTATTCTATTAAAAATAACAAAGAAGCAATTAAACAATAGGACAGATATATTTACATTTCACAATTTATACAATATAGCAAAATCATGCTGCCAATACCTAGATGAAAAAAAATCTATTAAAAAAAACATAAACATGGATTTATTAGCACAAGGAACCTCTGGGACCTTCCAAAAAAGGAAACCCCTTGCTGACCTTACTTTCTCTTTCTATTTCTATAAACAGAAAGCTTAACCAGGGTGACACACAGAAGAGGAATCAAACAATCATCAAACCCTCAGATACCAGCAGAATGACATTTTTGTATTGATGTTGAAAACCACAATAATGCAGGAGAAAAACACTGGTGAATGTAATCCAGCTGATTAAAGCCAGGCTAAACAGAGGGCCAGATGAAGCACACACCTCCTTCTTCGTGTATGTCTGCGGCAGTGAAGGTGTCATTGTGCAGAGATGGGGTGCCAGGCTGGTCAGAGGGCAGAATGTCGAAAAGAACTTCTGAACCGCGGTCTCTAGAGATGCTGCTCTTCACACCGTCCTGGCTGGCTGACAGACTGTCGCCTCTGAAAAACATTCGATATACCATCAGTGACTACACCAACTTAACCGTCCGTGTTGACGCTGATGTCAGTGTGCTAAAGGTTGACCAGAGGTGACCACTTGTTGTGCAACTGGACAAAGAGGGGTTGGTCTTTACTCATTCATGACATCATATACATAAAACAACAAACACCACAATTTGTTTACACATCATTTCAGTACCAGTAAGATGTTTTCGAAAGAAGTCTCTTCAGCTCAGCAAGATCACATTTATGTGATCAAAAATACAGTAAACAATAAGATGATGAAATATTATTCAAATTTAAATGAACTGTTGTTTATTTAAATATATCTTTAAATGTAATTTATTACTGTGTGGCAAAGCTGTATTTTCAGCAGCCATTACTGCAGTCGTCAGTGTCACATGATGCTTCAGGAATCAATTTAATGCATTCTACTAAGTAAAAGTCTTACTGACCTGGTAATGGAAAGATAGTGTACATATTGACTTTTCATGTACAAAAGGAACATCTACATAAGAGCACACATTGTTCCTAAATGTTTAGTTTAATCTGTACAACCTTTAATAGTTGCCGGTAGAATAAACAATAAATCAACAGGTACCTGCTAAATTATGTTTACTCACCACCGTATCATGCCAAATCCATAAACCTTCCTTCTATGGAACACCCAAACGATAAACTGGATCAGTCCAGTTTGCAAATGCATCATTCAGATGAATTATGTGGATCAGTCAATACACTGATAATATCAATGAACTCTGATATCAATGTAATAAGACTCTCAGTTTTGCCCACTTTGGAACCTCACATCAATTCTTAATAATTTTCATTATGTTGGAAAAAATTCGGCTAGGATATTCCTGAAAAATGTATGTTTTGTGTTCCAATGAAGAAAGAAAGTCACAGGTTAGAAACATGTGAACTGATTCAATGAGATGACTTAAACTTCCTTTTATGAGTGAAATTTAACCTTAATAATCCTAAACAAACAACACTTTGAATTGTAACATTTTATGCAAATATTAAGTTGATTACCTCACCTGCCAAACATTTAATTGCAAACTTTTCTAACATGGCAGAAAGTAGCAGCACTCGCAATTTGAACAATTAAATCGATAAAGACGCAAATCGTGTGTGACTCTGGACCACAAAAAAGTCATAAGGGTACATTTTTTGAAATAGAGATTTATGCATCATCCGAAAACTGAATAAATAAGCTTTCCATTGATGCAAGGATGGCACAATATTTGGCGGAGATGCAACTATTTGAAAATCTGGTTTCTGAGGGTGCAAAAAATAAATCTAAATATTGAGAAAATCACCTTTAAAGTTGTCCAAATGACGTTCTTAGCAATGCATATTACTAATTAAAATTTAAGTTTTGATATATTTACAGTAGGAAATTTACAAAATACTCTCATGGAACATGATCTTAACTTAATATCCTAATGATTTTTGGCATAAAATAAAACTTGATAAGTTTGCCCCATACAATGCATTTTTGGCTATTGCTACAAATATACCCATGCTACTTATGACTAGTTTTGAGGTCCAGGGTCACAATTCATAAATCTTCCCTGGCTATTCATAAAATTGTATCTGCATCCGGGACTTATAGACAAGACGTCATTTGACAGTCCAGCTGAGATTTCGATTTTCCACATGGTTTCAAATAATGCAACTCATCTGAAAACTGTGAATGGTCATCCTAAATAAATACATCAAGTAGTTGTTTCAAAGTTACTGACTGGACATTGACTATTTGATTAGCAGACAAGTTGAAGACTGAATTCAAACATTCACGCTTGAAGTTCAATGTACTCGCTGCCAAATCCTACGCTTTCAAGACAAACACAGGCACACTCGACTGACTTTGACATTCAGTCCATGCTTCAGCTGGCTTGAAAATGAAAATGTCCAAATTAAAGCGGTTTAAAACTACAAATGAACTTGGAAGGTTAGAAATTACGAATTCGCTTCACAGTCAGGGGCACAGCGACAATAATGGAGCTGGATAGCAAACTGACATGAGCGTCGCGATTTATGAGAGCTTCACTGGAGGAGTTCAAAAAGCATTACATCAGTACGAGACGATTATTGTCCCGCATATCTGCAATATACATACTACAACAACAATCGATTCACTAACTCTATCGCAAATGTTGAAATACTAACCTTACGTAGTTTGTGGCTAAACGTGTCAGACCGCACGCGTTTCTCCACACAAACCACAAATGAACGCCACGACACTATGGGCACATCCGCGTGTTTGTAAAAACACACAAATCAGGGGTTTCAACACTGTTACATTCACATTTTTGCACGGTCTACAAACCAAAGCTAGCGAATAAACACAAACATGATCAATATTACCAGTGTTCGCCAATTGTTTGTGAGTTAGCCTATGCTAACATCTGCTAACCAACCTGAAAAAATGAACATGAGCGTTTGACATTTGTCGGTTTAACTGTGCGGTGTTGTTATTCCCACAGGCTAGAGCTGAACGACACTATCTTGCGACGTAATGCGAGATGAATGCTTAGAAAAGCCTCCTCACGTGGAAACAGACGGCTGCTGTGTTTCATACAGAGGCGCACAAGAGCAAGGCCTCGCCGAAGCCTCGGTCTATAGTGCGAACGCTCAGGCGTGTGGTGTGCTACTGACCTGGGCTGCCAGTCATTCCAGGTTCGCTGCAGTTTGTGGACGCTGCTCAGCCGAGACCCGAGGGCTTTGCGGCTCATTACCTTCGCGAAGACAGCATGACCCGTCTAACACGGGAAGAATCCGCAAACAAACCCTAATTTCAGCGTTCAGATTATGTCCATGCACAGGTTTGAAACGCACTGAGTGTGTTTGAAACTGAGAGGCAGCGGCCTGACCCTCCCATCTATTTCTCTACTCTTTCCTTCACCGCGGTTCACACGGTGGCTTCTCCACCTGTCGGTGGATAGAAATAACTGCAGCTCTATTGTTATTAGTGCAAATGCCGAGGCAAATACATTTCCCATGGTGCCTACACGCACAATGGCAGAAATATAGACTTACTTAAAATAACTCCAAGGTTGTTCGTTCACTTGAAGCTTTGCAAGGGAACTGGTAAGTGTAGGTTAAGCAGGAAAATGTAATTATTTGAATGTGAGATTTCACGTAAACTTCACCTGAGCAGAAAATAGAAACATCTGTTGAGGTAGCCCGATTCACCGTGTGGTTGCCTAGTGACAACGGGATGAGTATGAAATGGAGAAAAACGAAGAAAGAGCTTCAACCACAGAGAAAAGAAAACAATGTAAACCAGCATTTCAGTGCTGTTTAATTAAACTCGTCTTGTTGAAGTTTCTTATTCACCATTAGATTCAGGGAGGCACATTATGTTTGGTTTTATAATTGGTAAAATGTTATTGGTAGGTATTCTCACAACACAATTTTTCCAGTTTGTCTTTGGACTGCAAAAAAGTTTAGGTTTAAATCAAGACAAAAAATATTTGGAGTAAGCAAAATAAACTTGTCCCCCCCTTGAATTAAGTTTATTATTTACTTTGAGCGTTCATTCATTCATTCATTCATTCATTCATTCATTCATTTTTTCATATTTGTGACCCTGGATCACAAAACCAGTCTTAAGTAGCATGGGTATGTCTGCAGCAATAGCCAAAAAATACATTGTATGGGTCAAAATGAAACATTTTTCCTTTTATGCCAAAAATCATTAGGATATGTTAAGTAAACATCATGTTCCATTAAGATATTTTGTAAATGTCCTACCGTAAATACATCAAAACTTAATTTTTGATGATTAGTAACATGCATTGCTAAGAAGTTAATTTGAACAACTTTAAAGGTGATTTTCTCAATATTTATTTATTTATTTATTTTGCACCCTCAGATTCCATATTTTCAGATAGCTGTATCTTGGCCAAATATTGTCAGATTTCTAACAAACCATACATCAATGGAAAGCTTTCAGATGATAAATCTTATGACTGGTTTTGTGGTCCAGGGTCACATTTATTTATGAATGAAATCATTTGTTTCTAATGTCAGTGCATTTTGGTTTAAGAATGTATAGATATTTTTTAACTGAAAAAGACAAAAACATTTGGTGCAGCATGAATCCCTCGTGCATAAATATTCTGCAGATTTTATGAACTTTTACTGTTTACAGTTGGTGTGACCATGTCAACATTAACTGACTTTTTTTCAAAAAGCATTTTATTTTCTTTCTCAAGCCCACGTCAAATTTTGTCTTGCGATAATTAATACATAATACTAACACGTTAATAAGAAGCAAATGTGTTTGGTATAGAGTTTAAGGCAATTATTAGAGGACAAACAGTGCTGTTTGCATATCCATTCACCACACCCACGTTGCATAATTACACCACAAGATGGTAGCAAGGAGCTAAAGGAAAATCCATTAGCCCAATATTTTTTTTTCCTCCCACTTTTCAGTCGTGTCTTGCAGTAATATCCAGTAACACTCAAGCCATTGCATTTGTTCCGTCGATTGGAAAGAGTTGGTCCACTGAAAATGTCCAGCTTTGCTGTAATATCATGTTTTTGTGGTACCCTTGCCCACCTCAATGCATGAATTTGAAGTTGCTAAGCAACAATGTGCACAATAAACACTGTCGCATTACACAGAGATGACAGCTGGTAACTTAAGAAGATTATCTGTCTCACAGTGTGTTATTGCGCCCTTTGAGTTAACTATTATTGTTAATTAAAACTATATAACTATACCGCAAACCATTATTGGCCACACTTTTGCGTTTTGTGAGAAAAAAAAAAAACCCTAAGCACTGCAGAAAACATAATTTAATGGAAAATGCTCATTGGAGGTCAGCAGAAAGCTCTCACAATTAACAATATGTGCAGCTGTTCAATTGTCCTGCAACAGGAAGTGCTGAATGTCACAGCTGTTGCTTATCTAATGTGCACCACCATCTGCACTACACCTGAGGGATTACAAGCAATGTAGGAAAATGTAAGAAAAGGTAACCTGAGACATTTTTCTTAAATGAATCATCACTTAGCAATGTAAAATGTACAACGTACAAGAACATATTTTTGTAAATTCTAAACAGGGGGTGCTATGTTTCATCTCATGTCTGCACATCAGCTGTCTTTGAACTGACTTAAAATCAATACCAGACTCAAAAAGGGTATTTTTAGATAGCTCACACGTCTCAGCTCATCTTCCTCAAACAGGTCAAGGCTACGCCCAATGATGCACCGGAAATGTCTGAACTACGTTCTCATTGTTGGCTTGGTCGAAAGTTCAGTGATTCAGGGAATGAATATAGGAATGTGGCTCTATAAGTATGGTTTTGAAGAACCTTAATGCAATGTGGCCACGTACACACTTTAAAGTTTGAAGAGTGACAATCACATTTAAATACGGCAGTGAATCCCCTAAAATTATCGCTTTGTGTAGGTACGGAAGACTGCTATTTTGGATTTTTAAGTGTTCTCTTTTGCTCAAAAACACTTCTCATATTACGTCTGTGGCTAACAAAGTAAAAATGAATGAAAAGTGTAGATTGTGGCATTAAATTAGATGTTGCACCATATTTCTTTTAACACGTTTTACAGCATTGCACATTATAACCAATCACACACAATTTGGTTAATCTTAGGAATGCAGTAGCCAATCAGATGCGTTCAGATGAGTCATCCCTAAAACACAGTTTTGTTGAGTGTGCATGCTCACTGACTGAATTCTGCACTTTTAAAGTCATTTATTATGAGATATAAAGGTAAACGTGCAATTCTGACTTTTTCTCGCAATTGCCAGTTTGTATCTTGAAATTTTGATTTTTTCTCAGAACTGTGAGATATAGACTTGCAATTGCATGTTATAAAGTCAGAATTGCGAGATACAAAGTCATAATTCTGACTTTTTCCTCAGAATTGTGTGATATAAACTTCTAGTTGTGAGTTATAAAGTGATAAAGTTTGACTTTATATCTTGTAATTCTGACTTTTTTTTAATCATAATTAACTTTTTTCCTCAGAATTGTGAGATGTAAACTCAGAGGAAAAAAACTGAGAATTGTGAGATAACACTTTTTTTTTTGAGTTTTTTAATTCAGTGGTGTAAACAAGCTTCCACAGTAGACAGCTTCTTTGATTATGATGATAATTTTTTTATTGCTTAAACTCGCAATAAGTCAAAGTTAGTGATAATGTTCTTCACTCACTTTTTGTATATAATTTATTTGCTGTTTAAATTGTTGTTGGGCTTGTTGTTTGGGTTCGTAGAATTCACTTTTGTTTGTAGAATGCGGTTGTCATTTGAACTGGGTGTGTACAGTACTGGAGTAAAATGTGAATTGACATCCAAATTTTGGTGCCACTATTTAGTGAAACAGTACATGTAAATGATGATGATAGCTTAAACAGTTCTTTAAAGAAAGTATCATCCATACTGCATGTTAGATATTATTTGTCTACACCTGGCAGGATGCAGCAACAGGACATACAAATCAACTCATTCAGAGACCATATTTAGCAGCAATCCCATCTGAAAATCTTAAATGGAGGCCTTCTTCAGTATAAGAATGAGTCATATCTCCACGCTTCTGCCCTTAGCTCTTATAGACGGCAGTCCTCACAAAGATAAGAGGAATTCTGGGCCTTTAATAGCATGGGCTCTGCAGGGCTAAGAGATAAAGCAGACATGCTATCAAATGCAAGACGGTGTCAGGGGAGACTAATGGAACTAAGCAAGTAGTGTGAAGTGGGTGTTCAATAACTCAAGCTGGACGTCATGATATTTTCAGCAAATTATTACAAGATGAAATGTTTCCATAGATTTGAAGGTAAACCATGCAACTGTTGGTTATTTTCTTACTTTATTTTAGTGTAAATGTTCTGAAGCATTGATCTTGACTCATTCCAGGTTGTGACCTTACTATGGTGTTTGGAGATTGAATTTCACAAGTTAAAGGATAATGACGAATCACAGGTCAGTTGTGTTTATTATTTATAAAACAATATCACTTAGATGCATTCCATCTGGTTATGTAAAACTACGCAAAAGTTAAACTCGCAAAAGTTTAATATCCTCTAACAAACCTACTAACTTTGAACACTAAATATTATTGATTTTAATTAATAAAGTTACATTGTGATAAATCAAATTTATAAATTAGATTAAACATATGAATTATAGATGAATTAATTTATAGATGAATTAAACATATGATTGGGTTGGTTACATTTTTATGGATTTTATGATCCCAGAGGCTGCATTCATTTGTCAAAACAGCACATAGTAAATGATTTCTATTCCAGTATATTTTTAAATGTAATTTATTCTTGTGATGGCAAAACTGAATTTTCAGCTGGTGTCACATGATCCTTCAGAAATCATTCATTTTGATTTGGTGCTATAGAAAGTTCCAAAAACTGCATTTATATTTGAAACAGACATTTTTATAACATCATACATGTCTTTACTGTCACCTTTGATTTATTTAATGCATCCTTACTGAATAAATGTATTAATTTATTTAAACCAAAAAATGTCAAACTTTTGAAGGATAGTGTATGTAGTAAATTGTCCGTCCTGGGAGCATTACATTAGGTTAATGACACAAAATATCAGTTTTAGGCCCTTGGGTTCTCTCTTTCTCCCTTACACAGTGATGTCAGTGTTTTGGACTTGACCAAGTAGGAAGAGTCCAAGAAAAAGGCAGGGGCTGAGAGAGACTCACACACCCTCTAATCTCTCCAACACTCCACACCGTCCTGGAGCACACATGCTCACAAACATACACACACACACTCCAGATCTCAATCTCCTCTCTCTTGCACTAAACATGCTCTGTTGGGAATTGTGTTTAGCCCTGCTGATCACCGGCTTCCCAGTGTGGGCTCTGCCTTCAACAAACATCAAGATCACACAAGGTGAGTGCCACCAGAACCAAAGACAAGGATAGAACGCAGACACAGCTAATATGCTTTAATTTGCTTCTTTACATGCCGAATAGACAGTCTCAAGCTAAAGCAGAGATGCTTTGCCAAGTTATAGATGCTTCTGTTTAGAGAGTAGAGTTTTAACCTATATTCTGCAGAGAGTTTTCCCAATGAATGAGGTTGTGACAAAAAAGCAATGCATGAAATGTTTTATTGATTTACAAGAGCTCAGAATAGCAGTGAAACCATCTTTAAAGGTTAAGTATGACTCAGATTTGAAAGACCAGAAAGTTTTCATGTAAAAAAAAAATGCCATAGTACTAAATAATTCAAGTGTTTTCCTACCTTAACATTGCAATTCATTTATTATTTAAATTAGGAAGCATTTTGTCTTACATTAGCTGACTTGTATTATTGTAATGTAATAATGAATACTGTCTAAATACTCTAATATTCAAATTTCTGGTGGAAAGTGCACCTTATAATTGTTTTTGTTGGATATCAGAATTTCTGTTGCACAGCTCTAAATTAAAAGCAGGCTGGTGCTGTGAAAAGGAAACATTGACAATATATTTTGAAATCAGCCAGATACTTTCCAGATGATTTTTCATATAATGTAATCATTTGTTTTTCTGGTGTTTGTAAGTTTTTGACCTTTTCTGCACTCATACTGTACAGAACTGCTAAATTAAAACAGATTTGTCACTTTCTCTAGCACTGCCCATGCAACTGTCAGACTCAAACCAGCCTGTGACATGTCCGCTTTTCTGGACCGAATTTGAGGGTTACTGTTACCGCTTCTTTCCCTTGAACCGCACCTGGGCTGAGGCGGATCTGTACTGCGCTGAGTTCTCAAACGGACACAAATCTGCCAAACTTACCTCCATCCACAGGTATGACTTGTCACCGAGATGCCACGATTTGTCTCACAGTACAGGATTTGGCTGGACCTTCAATTAAAATATACTTTTCTCACAACTTTATTCACAGCTGGGAAGAAAATGTGTTTGTCTATGATCTTGTGAACAGCCGTGTACCAGGAATTCCAACAGATATTTGGATTGGCCTTCATGATAGAAGACAGGTAAACATGATAACATAGTGTTAAAAATGTTTTATTTACTAACGTGAAGCAGCCGTGAATTTATCCATGAAAAAGATTAACATCTACATGACTGACATAGCTTGTGTGTGTTGTAAAAGACCAAGCCCAGTATGTCAAACCTCCCACTAATAATCCCATGAATGGAAAATATAGTTTCTCTGAGTGACGTTTAATCATTTCCAGACCAACGCTTTGGTCTAGCACCAAGCTGAGCTAGTTTCTCAGAGATCTTGGATCAAATGATCCAAAAAGCTCCAAAGCTGTGAACTCATGTCTGGCAGGAAGATTTTAGTTGTCACTTCAGGGTCAAAGAGCAAAAAGCAAACAAGTGTGATAGCGTTGGTAATTGTAGTTTGTTGGTAGGAGGGCACTATGGAGTGGACAGACGGGTCATCCTATGAATACAGTTACTGGGATGGAAATCAACCAGATGATGGCATCCATCGCATTCCTGAGGAGGAGGACTGTGTGGAGATCTGGTACAGACAAAACAGCGGTGAGTTCACTTTTTGTTTTAATCATATGTGACCCTGGACCACTTGAGATTTATTCATCATCTGAAAGCTGAATAAATAGGCTTGATGTATGGTTTGCTAGCACAATATTTAAGATACAACTATTTGAAAATCTAAAATCTGAGGGTGCAAAAAAATCTAAATATTGAGAAAATGGCCTTTAAATTGTTCAAATGAAGTTCTTAACAATGCATATTACTAATCAAAAATTAAGTTTTGATATATTCGCGGTAAGAAAGTTAAAAAATATCTTCATGGAACATGATCTTTACTTCATATCCTAATGATTTTTGTCATAAAAGAAAATTTGACCCATACAATGTATTTTTGGCTATTGCTGCTTTTTACAAATAATTTAATGTCATCCAAGATGTTCATGTCTTTCTTTCTTCAGTCGTAAAACATTTTAGGATTTCTCTCCATATAGTGGACTTCTATGGTGCCCACGAGTTTGAACTTCCAAAATGCAATTTCAATGCAGCTTCAAAGGGCTCTAAGGATCCCAGCCAAGGAAGAAGGGTCTTATCTAGAGAAACGATTGGTTATTTTCCAAGGAAATTAACAATTTATATACCTTTTAACCTCAAATTCTTGTCTTGTGTAGCTCTGCGTGAACTCTGTGTATTCTGGTTCAATACAGTTATGGTATGTTGAAAAACTCCCTTCTCATTTTCACCTCCAACTTCAAAATTGTCCTACCTCAAACGGCCTTTACAAAAAAAAGGTAAAACAGTGATGTAGGATGATTTTGAAGTTGGAGGTGAAATTGAGATGGTATTTTTTCGACCTACCCTAACTGTCTTGAACCAGAATACACTGAGTTCACGCAGAGTTAGACAAGACGAGCATTTGAGGTTAAAAAGTATATAAATGAAATATATTAAAAAAAAAAAAATATATATATATATATATATATTTATTTATTTATTTATTAGATCGTTTCACTAGATAAGACCCTTCTTCCTCGGCTGGGATCGTTTATAGCCCTTTGAAGCTGCATTTAAACTGCATTTTGGAAGTTCAAACTCGGGCACCATAAAAGTCCACTACACTGTAAAAAATAAAAAACACAATTTGTTGAGTCACCTTAAAATAATTTGTTACCCTGTTGCCTTAAAATTTTAAGTCAGTCAACTAAAATAAGTTTATTCAACTTGAAATGTTAAGTTGTACTAAATAGCAACTTAAATATTTGTGTTTGCTGAACTTAACAGATGGGTAAGTAACCCAGCTGCCTTAAAATTTTAAGTTGATTCAACTGAAATATGTGAGTTGTCACTTAGTATAATTTAACATTTCAAGTTGAATAAACTTTTTTTGAGTTGACTGAACTTAAAATTTTAAGGCAGCCAGGTTACAAATTATTTTAAGTTGACTCAACAAATTGTTTTTTACAGTGTAGTGAAACGATCTGTCATTTTCTTAAAAAAGTAAAAATGTATATACTTTCTAACCACAAATGCTCATCTTGCACTAGCTCGACTTTTTTTGAAACTGGAGGAGAAAATGAGATGGAGTTTTTCGTCCTACTCAACCTTTTTGAACCAAAGTACACAGACGAAGAACTAACTGTGCGTGATCTTTCCAACGTGATTACATAATGCGTGAAGTCGTAGATGCACATCGCAGAGAAAGTGCAAGATGAGCATTTGGTTAAGATATATAAATTATTTTTAAAGAAGATGACCGATCATTTCTCTAGATAAGACCCTTATTCTTTGGCTAGGATCGTGTAGAGCCCTTTAAAGCTGCATTGAAACTGCAATTTAGACACCATTATAAGAAACAAATTATTTTAAGTTGACTCATATGGAGAAAAATCCTGAAATGTTTTCCTCAAAAAACATAATTTCTTTACGACTAACGAAAGAAAGACATGAACTTCTTGGATGACAAGGAGGTGAGTAAATGATCTGTAATTTTTTGTTCTGGAAGTGAACTTCTCCTTTAAGACTGGTTTTGTGGTCCAGGGTCACATATAAAATAAATTAATTTAGTTAATTTAGTACAATTAAGATATAATGTTGAGTGTCTTCGAAAGCATGCCCACCAAGGCTGCAATTTATATTTAATTAATACTGTAAAAACAGTAATATTGTAATTTTTAAATGTAATTTTTTTGTGTGATGCAAAGCTGTATTTTCAGCATCATTATTCCAGTCTTCAGTGTCACATGATCCTTAATAAATTATTCTAATATGCTGATTTGTTGGAAATACATTTCCTATTATTATCATTGTAGAAAACAGTCATGCTGCTAAATATTTTTTGTGGAATCAATAATAAGACAGGACATTACAATGTTTGCATCTTTCCATCTTTTGCAGCACTGAGATCTTGGAATGACAACAGTTGTGATAAGGCCTTTCCATTCGTCTGTAAGATTCCTACACTGGAAAACTAACCTCAAATATAAGATATTTTATCCAGTGACATCTCCACCACTGACATCTCAACATCACTCAGTCACAGTGTAGCAACAAGATGTCCGCTCATCTCCATCCCTGCTGTGATGAAGGGCTCTCTCCAGCCTGCTATAGACACTTCATTTGCATTTCTCTCCCCTTCACTCCAATTTCCTGCCCCCATAGTCCTCCCATCACTATATATATTGGAAGCGATGCCATAGAAGAACCATTTTTGGCTTTCCAAATCTTTCAGTGAGCAGTTCATGAAAAGAGGCATTTGTTTCTGTGGCAAACATTTTAATAATCTAAAGAGCCTTTTTCTACTGTAAAGACTGACAGCTTCCATGAATGTTAAATGTTCTTCATGGAACCGTAGAAGCCAATAAAGAACCTTTATTTTTAGTGTAGATAGTGAACTACAGTATATGGCTAAATTGAACTAGACCGAATACTTCACAGATATTTTTTAAGGAACACTGAGGTCCCCACACAATTATCTGGGCATTATTGCTCTGAGACATTATTTCCTTCTTTTTCAAATAGGGAACTTTTGCTGGAGACCCCAGGATTTTATAAAAAGTTTTGATAGAAAGGATATTTTTGATTTCTCACAGACCTTCAGACAGGAATGTGTGTGTCCATATAATGACTCCAGAGTCTTGGTCTGGAATCCCAAACACTGTCAGTGTCCGTCTGTGGACATTTATCTGTCACTGACCTAGAAGGTGAGATTCTTAAAGAGAAGGCATTTAAGCCTCTGTTGACTGCAGAGCTTCAAAAGACAGAAAGAGCTTAACCTCAGCCAGGCAGATGACCTTTTCTGCTTTTCTCTCTAGTTTATGTGCTATGCCAATTAGTGACCAAAAAAAATCTTTGTTCTTATCCACAACTTTTTTAATGTTCACCAAAAATTTAGAATGTTAAAAACTGGCTTCTTTTTAATTAAATAGCTGATCAGGATTTTCAGGGATGTTGAACTGAATTCTGAATTGGAATGACAGGAAGAGGAATTTACTACATTAGTTACTTACTTCACCCGAAAATGAAAATTCTGTCATTAATTACTCACCCTCATATCATTCCAAATTTATAGGAACTTGTTCATCTTTGGAATACAAATTAAGATATTTCTGATGAAATCTGAGAGCTTTCTGACTCTGCATAGACAGCAACACAACTGATATGTTCGAGGCTGAGAAAGCTAATAAGGACACAACTCATGGACACACGTCAAAGACTGACTTGGTAGAGAAGAAATTGTTGAATAAAGTCATTACACACAAAAAGTATTCTTGTAGCTTCATCAAATTACGGTTGAACCACTGATGTCACATGGCCTATTTTAACGATGTCCTTACTACCTTTCTGGGCCTTGAACATGTCAGTTGCATTTCTGTCTAAGCAGGGTGAGAAATCTCTCAGATTTCATCAAAAATATCTTAATTTGATATCTTTTGTTCTGAAGATGAACGAATGTCTTACAGGTTTGCAACGTGTGGTGAGTAATTAATGACAGAATTTACATTTTTGTTTGAACTATCCCTTTAAGAAATTCAACACTGTCACACAATAGATAGTTTAATAATAATTATGCTTATTTATTTAGAATATACCTTGATATTTTAAAAACATTTTATATTAGGGGCTGTTCACACAGAATTTTTGTATTCCACTGTGCTTTTCCAATTGTTTTTCTATGCAAACATAAATAGATGGATGACTTTGATCATTGCACTTGATTGTTCTGTCGTTTTTGCATTGTCTCACTCATGACACACTGCTTTAAAAATGTGGCGATGAAATGAATAGTTCAGCAAAGTGGGAACCATAAAATGAAAAGTTAATTTATTATATATAATCAGTTTTTGTCATTACCGCGGGAAGTAGGGGTGCTGAAGGTGCTGCAGCACCCCCTGGTTCGGAGCTAAAGAAAAAATGGGGGTGCTGTCTTAAAAAATAAATAAATGTAATAATAAAATAAATTAATTAGCTCGTTCACTCATTCACTAATCACTATAAAGTGAATAGCCATTGAGTGGACTATATCAGAAGGAGTGAACGAAATGAAGTGAACGGATTCGGACGGTGACGTATACACTTTGCATGAGACTTATTAGAGCTGTTGCAAAAAAAATCTTTGTCACATATGTACTTTTATATCACATCACCTTATTTTAAAAAATAATATTAATAGCAATAACACTTTACATTACTTCATATTGTAATTATACATACCTCCGCATCAGCGTTATGGTTTCATAAATGGTATTAATTTGTTTTGAAATGCTTATATGTTCATAATCATTAAATACTATTAAAATATTGTGAACAAAAATAGTTTATGTTCACATACAGCTACATGACACACTACATGAAAGATCATATTTGAAAAGGCATAATAGGAGCACTTTAATAACAAAATGACAATTTTGTAACACAAATAATGGATTTCCCCTTCAAAAACGATCGTAGTTTGTGGTTCATTATTATGACAGATCAGTCATAAAGTAGCAAAAAAATGTAAAATTCGCATTTATTAAACATCTAACTCTTATTAACAAGATGAGGAAGATGAAGCCTAGCCTATACTTGCGTTACAACCCAAATAAATAAGGTTTCCCTTATTTAAAACGAATGCTTAATTTGTGGTTCATCATCGTTATTTTAAACGAAGAAATCCGCCACCAGTCATTTTGCATCATTCTCGTCACGTGACTCCTGCGGTTCCGCACTGCTTGGAACTTTAATTGCCTTTCTGGATGGGAGTTTTGAATTATGTTTGTAGATTTGTAAACTAGGTAGTTTTGATGATTATATGCCTGACCCAGGATTTACGTGGACAGTGGGGTTAAGCTGTTCCCCTGTTACTGAAGAGAGAAATTAATTGACCCTCTTATGACCCTCAGAGTAATTATCTCCCTCATAAAGCCTGCAGAGGGAATATTTTTACACACACAAGCCTGAATAATTTTGCTGTGATGTAATTAAGTGTATTGCCAAGGTCATCACTGCAATTGCAAAATGGTTTAAATATTTCAAATTAATAACAGAAGGATAGTACATACATTTTTTTAAAATAATCCAGTGATGTTGGATGTTACTGAAGTCCAATCTGCACCAAAGTGCAGGTATATAAATATGAAAGGTTAAAAAGCATAGTAAAACAAAGGGAGAAGCCCAGTAACAAACAACACTTTAATGCAGTATGGAACAACCAAAATACATTTTCCTCACTTAATACATCTCTCTGATTGATTCACACATTACAATCTCTGTGGAAGAGACCTTTAAAGGGATTCTGCTGATCAGAGGTCTGCTTCATTTCTACTCACACTTAATAAACCACTACACAGACAGCATCAGGAACAAACTCTCAGAAGATTCAGAGCAGACAGGGAAACAGTGGACGGAACATTTTTGTTTAGAATATAATGAAGACAGTTAAAAACAGTTACCTTTGAAACCAAAATCTTTCTGCTGAAGTCATTAAAATCATGATTTATCTATATTTCTTTTTTTAGTCTATATTGCAACATGCTTTGTTCAATTCTCTGTACACAATTTAAGTTATAAATATATACAGATATGTTTTAGGGATAATTATATAGCTATTATTATATGCAATTGTTTAATCTAAATAAATAAATAGATACATATCTTCACTGGCACAGTGTCATTATTATTATTTGTTAATATTACCACTCTAATCATGTGTAATCATCTACATTAACATTGACATTGGTGGAAACATATACAACTGACCTGAAACAAACACTTATCTCGCACTGGTCACATAGAAGAAAGATTAAGAAGACAGATACAGTAATGTTTTTGATTGCACTTCGATTCTATGCTAAGAACACCCCCAAACATATTCTAATTTATACATACTTCATAGACTGACTGAGAAAGAGTTGAGACAAAATACAGCTCCAAGATGTTGATAATACAGTACATGAACTGAACTTGGCAAAAGCGTGGAGTGAAGGTAACAGAGCAAAGAGAAATGTGTATCTGCACCTTCTTGGCATGGCATTATATTGCCCAAGCGGTGAAAGCATGCTCACCGTTGTGCAGACACTAACACTAATGCAAGGTGATACAGAAGCCATAAAGGTGAAGTTCACTCCAGAATAAATATTTGATGATGATTTACTCACCCCCATGTGATCCAAGATGTTCATGTCTTTCTGTCTTCAGCTGCTAAGAAATGAAGGTTTTTGAGGAAAACATTCCAGGATTTACTCCATGTAGTGGACTTCAATGGTGGTCTAAATTGCAGTTTCAATGCAGCTTTAAAGGGCTCTACACGATCCTAGCCAAAGAATAAGGGTCTTATCTAGAGAAATGATCGGTCATCTTCTTTAAAAATAATTTATATATCTTAACCAAATGCTCATCTTGCACTTTCTCTGCGATGTGCATCTACGACTTCACGCATTATGTAATCACGTTGGAAAGATCACGCACAGTTAGTTCTTCGTCTGTGTACTTTGGTTCAAAAAGGTTGAGTAGGACGAAAAACTCCATCTCATTTTCTCCTCCAGTTTCAAAAAAAGTCGAGCTAGTGCAAGATGAGCATTTGTGGTTAGAAAGTATATACATTTTTACTTTTTTAAGAAAATGACAGATCGTTTCACTACACTGTAAAAAACAATTTGTTGAGTCAACTTAAAATAATTTGTAACCTGGCTGCCTTAAAATTTTAAGTTCAGTCAACTCAAAAAAAGTTTATTCAACTTGAAATGTTAAATTGACAACTTAGATATTTGAGTTGAATCAACTTCAAATTTTAAGGCAGCTGGGTTACTTACCCATCTGTTAAGTTTAGCAAACACAAATATCTAAGTTGTTAGTACAACTTAACATTTCAAGTTGATTAAACTTATTTTAGTTGACTGAACTTAAAATTTTAAGGCAGCAGGGTAACAAATTATTTTAAGCTGACTCTGCAAATTGTGTTTTTTATTTTTTTTACAGTGTAGATAGAAAATCCTGGAATGTTTTGCTCAAAAATTTCTTTGCGACTGAAGACAGAAAGACATAAACATCTTGGATCACGTAGGAGTGAGGAAATTATCAGGAAATTTTTATTCCTGAAGTGAACTAATCCTTTAAGAGGTCATGCATCATTATTATTATTAGCTTTTTTTTTTTGTCTGGATTGTTTTGACTTAATTTTCTTGGGATCTCGAAATAACTATATAAATATATTTATGTGTGTGTTCACTTGATGCAAATCAAGTCAAGTTCTCTCACAAAACGAGACAAAAATATAAAAATAAAATAATGCATGGCCTCTTAGCATCCCTGTAAAACTCAGCTGCCGTAAGTGCAAACATTTACCAAATGCACACTCACAAACACTTAAACACAATCAAAGATCAATATGTGCATGGAGAACAGTGATACAGGTCACAAAACACGATCAAACCAAGCTTTGGTGTAAAATCGTATTTTCAACATTCAACCTGGACAATAAAAATGACCAACTGTGTTGCCACAGATTCCAACTACTTCAAAACTGCAATCATATTGAAATCTGAAAAAAGAAACAATATGATTATTAAAACACTGCAGACCAAACCTGTGATTCGGTGTGGTCTCGCTGTCTGAGCCTCACAGCTGCTCTTCCTCTGGACACCTGAGCAGCCTGAATGCAGCCGAGGATCAGATGATGATGAGATTATTGAGCTCCCATGTAAGATAGTATCAATGTGATAAAAAGAAATCATGTACAGCAGGCTTCTGCTCATCGTCATAAACGGAAAAACTCTCTGCGGTCTTTTCTACTGTCTACATCTCCCTATAATAATGGTAAGGGAGAATGAACACAAATAACACCAAGACAGAGCCCACTATTCTATAAAGAATAGATCTATTAGTTTATGTGTCAAACCATTAAAAATTACTCACAGAAACGTTGGGACACTCCCAGATGTTTGTGTTTTAAGTTTTAGGTTAAAGTTCTTTCCCTAGATCTTTATCCCACCTTCAATGACTGTCCTGTGTTTGTATTATGTGACCTCGAGAGAAGCCGGAGAGACGCGGTCACACTCGGCACGGGAGCGCAGGCTGTGCCACTGTTCCACCGGGGTGCGCTGGGAGCCCAGGAGCCGGCGCCAATGCATGGTTTCCTGCGGGCCGGTGGAGAACTGGCCAATCACAATACGACCAACGAAATCGTTGCTGCTCTTCACGTTATGCCCGTAAACTAAGAAGTAAAAACATAAAAATCAATGTCAAAACCAGTCAGATTAAGATTAAGTCTGTTTTCTCATCCTTACTTTGTTAAATAAAAAAAGTAACATATCAATACATAGATTTTTGGTTTTAATGTTTTTTATTGTGTGGTAACCATTTTAAAAAAGCAGGTAACGTTACTTGTGCTGTATTGTGAATAAGTCACAGCTGAAAGGTGATGTTATCTGAGCTGTTTCGACTGAAAGAAATGTGCACTGACTGATCTTAAAATATATTAGTGCCTTTGTTTTGCGAGATGCACACCAGTAATGTTTTTTCTAAACATGTTTATAATCAAGCAATAAGCCCAGTGAAGCCGTGGTTTACAGTGAATTTATAACAGCTAAGGGTCGTTGTTAGGCACGACCCCTCAGACCCTCGTGAAAAAAACGGCTAAAAAGCTAGTTGGCTGGTTTTAGCTGATCATCCAGGCTGGTTTTAGAGGAGTTTTGGCCACTTCCTTGGCTGGTCAGGCTGGGAGACCAGCTGGAACAACCAGCTAAAACCAGCCTGACCAGCCTAGCCAGGCTGAGAGACCAGCTAAAACCAGCTACTTCCAGCTTAAACCAGCTAAGACCAGCCAAAAGCTGTTTTTTTTTCAGCAGGAGTGGCTCAGGCCCTGTTTACACTAGTGCGTTTTAATTTTATAATGGCGTTAGGGTTAGGGATCGATCCTCGTCCTTTACTGCGTTTCAGAAACGATCTCCGTCTACATTACACAACTAAAAACGCATGTCACATGATCATTCATGCAGGTACAACCATAGATATGTATAGGTAGATACCTTTTATTTAGACGCTGGAAGTGTCAACATGCTTGAAGCGGTCGAATGGGGAATCTACCTATACATATCTATGGGTACAACGAGCATGATGTTATTGTTTACACAGTCGTAAAGGATACGCAGAGAGAATGTGGGAGCCACACCATTGTTTTCAAAAGTCAGTTTTGGTCCGTTTACACTGAAATGCAACTCTGGAGTTTTCAGTGTTTTCAAAAGTCTCTGTTTCCGAGGGTCGAAAACACCAGAGTAGTGTAAACAATAGGTGTAACTAGCAAAAGTTATGCGTTTTAAAACAAAAACGCACTAGCCTTAACCAATCAGAATCAAGGACCAAAACTATCCGTTTTATAAAAATTACTTAAATGTCCTAATTGAGCTATGCCCTAATCTTGGTTTAGTCTAAGCCCAGTCTGTGAAACCGGGCAATAAATATATAAATATAAAATTGAATTCAAAGTATTAACAAAAACTATACTAGTAAATCAGTGATACCACAATAACAGTAACACAAATGTGTCCTCTTGTTTCTTTGGCTTATTATTCATCATTTCTGTCAATCTGTTTTTCTCCGCCTCAATCCAATTTTGTTAATGGAGTCGGGTCAGAGTACGAGGCCCTGTTAATTTCATCATTGCTCATAAACAAGATTGAAGACTTTACTTCTCTGTGATTTCCCCCTCTTTCCTGTAACTGGCAGTGGAGTGCTGAGAAAATAGCAGGAAGCGCAAATAATATTGTCACAAAACCCAGAGGTGGCAGTCAATGATGCAGCCGCACTCCAGACAAGGATCTCACAACATCACGACTCCAGCTGCAGACCAGAGCTGGCGATACATCGTCATCAAGCAACATCAGCTCTCGAGAAGAGCTTTATCCTATTGCATGCCAAGGACTCCTTCACCTTGGTGTGGCTCAACAGCTAAAGCTGTTATTACAGCCTACAGGAGTGAAAGCAGTATTTACCTCGGCTACTCCTTTTCCTCATCACTATATGAATTCAAGGTGTGAGTTAAACCACAAAAAAAGGATGGGAGACATTCCTATTTATAGTGGAGAGCTTCAAGAACCTTCAGAGTGGATCAGCAGATGTTCCTTTGAGAAACCAGAAAATGTGAATGAATTTTGAGGAATATCACATTTGACTCTTGTGCTGTATTCCAATCCAAGTGTGAGTCTAATTTCTTGAATGAATCAGTGGATTCAGTTCATAAAACTATTGTTAATTACTTTTTTATCCAAAATTTATTTAAAGTCAAACGTATTTTGGAAATACATGAGGGTGAATAAATGATGACAGGATTTCTAAGCAATCCTTCAAACAATCCCTGTCAATAAAGTTTCTTCTATGTATAATCCTATAATTCATATAAAAGAGATTGATAAACAATATTCATCTGTTTGCATGCTTTGCAAAATATATGTCAGTTATAAGACAAACACTGTGCTGTTGGGATGGCTGACATCATCAGCTGAAAGCTAAGGAACGGGCGTGGTGCATGTTTGGCGCAGACACATGCACTGGACTCGCTATGTTGAGCTAATGACATCAGCAGCTATGTCACAGTCAATGGTCCTGAGGGAACTCCACTGCTCTGAACTTGTTCATATTTGATAAAACCACAATTGTGATGTGGTACAGATCATTACAGCTGGTTTAGAATGGGAAATACTGAGGCTGAGGAAACAAAGGCATCAAGTGTTATCCTATAATGCATGAATATCTCTTACTCCAAATGCACAATCATGTATCAATGGAAGCATGCTTGAAAAGTTAAGTGAGGGAAGTCTCGAGCTCCAAAAATAAATGTGCCAAAACAACATGCTGACCTAAATACTATCATTTACCCCTCTAAATATCCCTCTATTTTAAAAACACTGGATGTTAGTATTGAATTTAAAAGATTAGTTTCTTCCTTCAGTCAAAAAGAAATTAAGGTTTTTGAGGAAAACATTACAGGATTTTTCTCCATATAGCGGACTTCAATGGGGCTGTGACATGATCACAGCTGAGGAATAAGGGGCTTATCTAGTGAAACGATAACCACAAATGCTCATCTTGCACTAGCTCTGCAATGTGCGTCTACATCTTCATGCATTATGTAACGACATTAGAAAGGCCATGTGCGATTAGTTCATTGTCTGTGTACTTCAATTCAACAAGGTAGGGTAGGGCAACAAACTTTATCTCATTCTTTTCCTCCAATTTCAAAATTGTCCGACATTGTTTCACTTTCTTTGCATATTCACTGTGTAAACACTGGGTTGGTATTTCCATCCACATCACACATGCACGATTATGTACTGCGTGAGGTCAAGCTAGTGCAAGATGAGCATTTGTGTTTAGAAAGTATATACATTTTTTTTTTTTTTAGAAAATGGCTGATTGTTTCGCTAGATAAGACCCTTATTCCTCGGTTGGGGTAGTTTAGAGCCCTTAGAGGCTGCACTGAAACTGTAATTTGGACCTTCAACCCATTGGCTCCCATTGAAGTCCACTATATCGAGAAAAATCCTGCAATGTTTTCCTCAAAAACCTTCATTTCTTTTCGGCTGAAGAAATAAAGACATGAACATCTTGGATGACATGGGGGTGAGTAAATTATCAGGAAATTTTTGTTCTGGAAGTGAAATAATCCTTTAATGTAGTCTATTTTCATCATTTTCTATTATTAGAACGGTAACTAAACTAAAATTTGATTACCTTTATCTACAACACTGAATGTTATTATTATATGCAGTATAGTCATTCAAATACATACATGCTGCTTAGGTGCTTGAATAAAACGTCTGTGTAAACATATTATGAAACATACAGAACAGTTCAAAAGTCACACTCCACCTACGATTATGGGTACTGGGCACAACTTTGACCCCTTCCGATGTGCATAGTTACCTAATGGGATTCATGCTGAACAGAGCCAGGCGATCTGTTTCCACTCTCTGCTTATGGATAGCATATGGACATAACATCACCATTAAACTCCCATTACCTGCTCTGTGAAAGGGATCCTTCAGTTAAAGTGATACTTGAGAAAAATGACACTGAGAAATGCAAAGAAATAAAAGTAAAAGAACTGATAAAAAGAACGAGCTAAAGAGGAGAAAGAGATACAAAATGAGAGAGAGAGTCTCATCAAACAGACCAGGAGTGAGAGACAGAGGCCCAGCAGGGGTGGGATTGCAGGCAGTGTTTGATTGCAGGTCTTTGTAGTCTGAAACATCAGAGAGAAGTAGTGGGCAGGCAGCCCTGGATGGTACGACTGGGAAGATACACATGCTGAGCAGCCTAGATGGGGTACAGGCTTCACTCAGCCTTTAGCGTGAAATATACCTGTCTGTAAATATCACTGTTGACTTAGCACTGATTAAACCTGAGTAAACCAGCATAAACTACATGTTGGGCTGGGCTTGCTGCTCTGTGTGGTCTCAAATGGCAGGTTATGAGTGTAGGCCACCATCAGCCCTATGCAATCACAGTGCATGGCTGCACCTGGGTGACGAGTGCAAATATTAAATGTCAATGTGTAACAGTGCATAAAATCTCAGCATGAGCAACTGTCCGGGTCAGCTTCTGACTGGCAGCATCTGTAATTGAATAAATCCTACTGGAATTTAAATGAACCCTAATGAGGTGCCCCTTGGCAGCCTTTGGTCACAAGATAGATTACACTAATTGTGAGGAACTGACCCTTTCGCAAAGACCCGCCCCCTTTGTAACTGTTGCCACATCCGACAATCCATGGCGCTCTTGCGCCACACATCATGTTCTCACGCAGTGAAAAATACATTGTGGAGCAAAGAGGAAACTGACAACAAGACGAAACAGGTTACTTTAGGTATGAAACAAAGTCTCAGCTGTTAAAATCTGTCATTTTTTAACAAATTCAAACAATAAATACCATTGTGTGGCTCTTTTATGTGTCGTGACAGATTGCTGTAGCGCCTCAGTTCAAGCAACATGTGAACCAATCATCTCTTCCTCTTTACTAGTTATAGCGCAAAATAAACATGAATGAACAACAGAAGCCATCTGGTTTCAACCACGTTAGCTGATATGATTTTTTTAAAAATATTTTTTAGTCTATTGAGCTCACCAAGGCTACATTTATTTGAAAAAACAAAAAACAGTACAAACATTGTGAAATATTACTAAAAATAAACAATTTTAATGTTTTCATGCTTTACTATATTTTCTAAATTTATTCTAGTAATGGCAAAGCTGATTTTGTAGCATCATTACTATAATCTTCAGTGTCACATGATCATTCCAATATGCTGATTTGCTGCTCAAGAAACATTTATTATTATTATTAATGATGAAAACAGTTGTATCTCTGAATAATTATGTGGAAACTGTGATACTTTTTTTCAGGATTTCTTTTTCTTTTTTTTTGGCATAGAAAATTCTCAAATAAATGCTGTTTATTTGAATTTCGTGTATCCTGTGTCACATCAAGCATCAATATATCATGGTTTCCACAAAATAAATCTAATATGTGACCCTGGACCACAAAACCAGTCATAAGGGTCAATTTTTTTAAATTAAAGTTAAGATTTATACATCATATGATAGGACAATATTTGGCAGAGATAGGGTGAAAAAAAGAAAATCACCATTAAAGTTGTCCAAACTAAGTTCTTAGCAATGCATATTACTAATCAAAAATTAAGTTTTGATATATTTATGGTAGGAAATTTAAAAAATATCTTCATGGGACATAATCTTTACCTAATACCTAATAAGATTTTTGGCATATAAGAAACATTGATCATTTTGACCCATACAATGTATTTTTGGCTATTGCTACAAATATACCTGTGCTACTAAAGACGTTTTGTGGTCCAAGGTCACATATTATAAACTTGTTTAAATGTCACTTTTGATCAATTTAATTAATTAAAAAAAATCTTACTGATCCCAAACTTCTGATTGGTAATGCATATAAAATAAAAAAAAAACAACATTTGTCAATTTAATTAATTTGATCACTTTTCTTACCAATATACATAAAAAAGTAAATAATTCAAAACTGTGTTTCCTAGTTCTTCACAAGAAAAGGTCTTGACCACATTCACATTCATTGCTCACATTCACTGTGTAGAGCTCTGTATGTACATCTTTGTGTGTGCATGTTCAAAACAATACCTGTGAACACAAGACTGACTTCACACAGTTCTTCTTGAGGTACGCGGAAGCTAAAGGACTCATTGTAGCAGGGGTCAATGGTGCCCCTCATACAGGATGTTTTCTTAGTCTTCATCAGCTTAAGACCTGTCACCAGCTGCACCTTAACAAAAGGATCTAAATGCAGAGAAAAAAAGAACAGGGTTAAAGTTAACATGAATTGCTTTCTGAAACAAATTTCATTTTTGTAATGTAAAGCATATGTAAAGTTTATGTTATAAAGCATATTTCTCAGTGAAACAGGATATTCAGCTGGGAAAAATCTGGGTAGGTCTTGATTTGATCCATCAGGACCTGATGAGATCATGAAAGTGTGCCAAAATAAAGCAAGACCAATAGTGAATTTGCTAAAACATAGACTATTTATCACATGGCATGTGTGGCCAAAATGATGTCAGCATAAAAACATTATTTTAGACACAAAGCATGTTATTCCATGACAAAGACAATTACTTTGCATACTTCTGTAGTCATTAAGGCTCTGCTGTAAGTTATACTGAAGTACTGAAACACATTTACCTGAACCTTGGCACATGTCTGTCTGAAGCAGCTGCTTTGCTCGGATGATGTCCACATTTAACCTGCCAGCACTGGGCAGGTAGTTTAAGGACAGAAGAAGCTCACCAAGCTCAACCTCATTCTGAAAAACATCACACTGAGAAATCAATGTCTTGATAATGTCAGTTAATTAACAAGTTGTGCTCATTTTTAAATGTCAAAGACTGGAATTAAAGTTTTAAAATCAGAAAACAAATGAAAACCTTTGTACATGATAAACAATCTGGTTTCATCTAATAGTTTCCTGACAAATGCTTTAGGTTAATATCATTTGGAACAGAGACAAATATACTACAGTTCAAATATTTAAGGTCAGGTATTTTTTTTAATGAACTGAGTGCTTTTATTTAGCAGCGATGCAAACATTTGGTTGAAAGTGACAGTAAAAACTTTTATAATGTTACAAAAGATTTAATAAAGATAATAATAAGGAATGTTTCTTAAACATAAAATCAGCATAATGATTTCTTAAGGATCATGTGACACTGAAGACTGGAGTAATGATGCAAAGTTCAGCTTTGCGATAACAAAAATTAATTACAATTTAATATATTTAATATATACATACAATTTGGATGTATTTCAACATTTAAAGCATAAAAATGGCTACGTATTAAGTGATTTTTAGATTTTTTAGGACCCCTTAAACCTACCCATAAATCTAAACTCTTTTATAGCGAATATAAAAAGATATGAAATGTAACTGACCAAAATATGCAGGGAAATTACCATTTTAGAAAAAATATTGCATTAAAAAGATATTTTTTATAGTTGGTAATCCCACTTATACCTCTAAACTATTTGTGTACAGTATAAAGAAAAATATGACTTTTATTGTAAATTTACGCAAGTATTGTATACGTTTTAGTGTCTGTAGAAATGTTAAGCAAATGTACGTTTTGTAGAACCACATTTTACGTAAAACACATGCAAATTTTCATAAGATCATGTTGCTGTGACCTAACTTCTCAGTTATTGTGCAAGTGCCACACCTAAAATGACAAAAAAATAATAATGAGAGTCAGGCAAGTGGTATTACCTGAGAACTGGGCACGAGTGCCTTCCACCAATGTCCTCCCTTCACTAGATCAACCTCACTAAGAGGAAGAGACACTTTCCCGATGACACAGTGCCGTGAAAACTTGTCGAAGTCGACCACAGAGAGCAGCAGGGTGCGTCTCTGGGCCTCCAGGAAGGGGACCTCAAAAGTGAAGCGCTCTTCAAAAACTGGGTTCTGGGTCTTGCGTTTAACGCCGGTCTGCCTGGAGTTCTTGTGGTCGGGCAGTAGGCTCATCTTCACGTAGGGGTTGGAGTGGGCCATGTCTTGGCGAGCACCATCGCATGTTACGGGAGGGGGCAGGTCCCGGGCCTCGATGACTCGCACGATGAGGTGGGCGTTGATGAGGTCGTACTGTGTGCTGAAGTGCAGCATGCCCAGTTGGTACCGCACTAGAATCTCTTCATCCGTCAGAGAGTCAACGTCATCGCTGCAGGAGTCTAGAGAGTACAGACGAGGCTCCAGTTTGCGGAAATAGTCATCTGGCGGTGTCGGAGGCTTACGCAGGGGCTGCACCACTTCCTTCCGGGGTCCCATGGCCCAAAATTCAATCGGCTTTACATCCACCATGGGGGAGCTTGGCCGTCGGGCGTTCAGACCTGCAAAATAAGAAGTGAAACTCCATTAAGTGCATTTCAAGAAATCATTATAATGCTATTCTGTATAAATTGGAAATTAAGTCCGGACTCACTGGAGAGCTGGCCTGCCAGGGTGAAGGTGGATCGGGATGTTTCTGAGGTGGGCGGTCTGCAGTTTGTAGTGGTGTCATTTTGAGCAGGAGAAGCGTGGTTCTCGGCCATGAAGTGAGAATCTGTGTCTTTCTCGTCATTGCACTCATTAACACTGGAAGAAATGAGTTCGTTAAGGGTGTCATGAACTGAGAAATCAAATTTCCCTGGATCTTTTGACATGTAAGAGGTCATTGTACTATAAAAACATCCTGTAAGTTTCACAACTCAAAACTGTCTTGTTAGTCTAAAAACAGCTTATATTGAAGCCAATCTGCCAAAACGAGGTTGTGGAACGTGCCACTTTATGATGCAATAGTGTGGCTAAACACCGCCTCTGCAGAAGGAGATCAATGCCTGCTCCTACATTACTGCCTTTTTAGCCCCACCCACCGATTCACACATGTAGTGTAAATAACGTGAGGCAAACGCAGGTCTACACAGAAACCAGTTTTTTCATTGCTTTCCTTCTGATCCCAACATTAGGAAAGAGTGGATGAACTTTACTTTTAATTAAGATCCAGAACGTGTCAGTAAGAACTTGGTCCTTTGGTCACTTCATTTTATCATGGATCTTTAACAAACAAGGCACAATTCAATGCAGGATTTTCAGAAAGACTGAAACTAAAAGACGATGCTGTGTTGACTATATTGAATCTGACAGTAATGTTATAACACACAAGTGTGAGTAACTGTTTTTATTATGTGGTCACTATTGCTTTGTCTGTTATTACAGATCGTTTGATATGCACTGATTATTTATGTGTTTTTAACCTAAATCACAGCAGTGTCCATGTATGAAGGATGTAGGCTGTCAAACATACAACTATTAGTCAGTCATAGCAGTGGGTGTTTACTTCTGAGCCTATTCAAACAGAGCGTTCTGATGGGGGTCAAAATAAGACAGAAAATAACCTATTACTGCTAAATTATGATGTTTTTTCATGCAAAAAAATCATGATAACATTGTAAGTGGACCTCAGAGAAAAGTCCAAAATAATAAAAAAGGAAGTTCATGAACCCTTTAAGCCTTAGTAGCAGTACTGATACATTTCCTGTTGAAAATGCCAACATATGTTAACATTTACATTATTTGTTCAAAAATTTGGGGTGTTAATGTTTTTAAAAGAATCTCTTATTCTCGCCAAGGCTGCATTTATATGACCAGAAATACAGTAAAAAGATATTGTGAAATATTATTATTACAACTTCCTGTTTAAATATTTTTAATTAATTAATTTATTCCTGTGATGACAAAGCTTAATTTTCAGCAGCCATTACTTCAGTCGTCACATGATCCTTTCAGAAATTATTCTATTATGCTGATAATAGCTAATAAATTGCTGCTAACGAAACATTTCTTATTATCACTAATGTTAAAAACTGTTGTGCAGTTTAATATTTTTTCAGAATTCTTGATGCATAGAACAGCTCGGTAGTACTCGAGTTTGCACAAAACAGACTTTGACTCAATTCCATAAAGTTGAGATCATAATTTTTTATGATTAGTTAACACCAGCTTAACCGAGTCAGACCGCAGGTTGTGTCTAAATGCTTCTAAAAACATGGTCTTGAACTCAAAACAGGAAGCTGGAATAGAAAGAACAGCATCTATCTGCAATAGAAATATTTTGCAACAATACAAAAGTTTTTACTGCACTTTGTGACCAATTCAATGCATTCTCACTGAATAAAATGTAAATAAATAAATAAAATAGGTATTATTTTTTCAGATTTATTTTTCCCATTTTTGCCTTTATTGGGACAGGACAGTATTTAGACAGGAAGTGAAGTGGGAGAGAGGGGGGTGGACGGGATCGGGAAAGGTCTGCAAGCTGGGACTTGAACTCGGGACCACCAAAGTGCAATGACACTACATGTTGACAAAGCTGTCGGTGCTGACAGGTAAAACTTTTGATTAGGGAACACATATTTATTATTAACTAAGAGTTTTCTCTCAATAAACTCATAATTTGCTGCTTATTAATATTTAGTAAGGTAGTTTTTAAGTTTAGGTATGGGGTAGGTTTAAGGATCTAACATATGGTCATGCAGAAAAATAATTAATATATACTTTTTAAGTACTAATAAACAGCCAGTATGTTAGTAATATGCATGCTAATAAACAACTAGTTGATAGAGAGAATTGGTCCTAAAAATACCATAAAATACTAGGGCTGGCAAACGATTAATCGCATACAAAATAAAAGTTTGAGTTTGCCTAATGTATGTGTGTGTACTGTGTGTAATTATTATGTATATATAAATACAAACACATTCATGTATATAAAGAAATTTTGTATTTAATATAATTTTTTATAGAATTTACATTATATGTAAATAAACGTATATTTTTTAAATATATACATTAATTTGTGTGTATTTATATATACACAATAATTACATACAGTATACAAACATATATTAGGCAAACTCAAACATTTATTTTGTATGTGATTAATCACGATTAATCATTTGCCAGCCCTAATAAAACCCAAAACTTTTAAAGAGCAGTGCATTTTATCCAAAACAGCTAGTTTATTGCAGGTACTGTTTGCAATATTTCAGTTTATGAAGTCATTTGGAATCGAATCCATAACCTTGGCATTGCTAGTGCCATGTGTTTGAGCTACAGGCTGTGTTACCATCTTAACAAACAAAACTTTCTTGGTCCACCAGCTGCAACAGAAAGACTAGGGTTATTTAAATTGTATGGCAATTATGAACCATGTTTGCATGAATGTTTACAGTATGATTACAGATAAGAAGCCTTCATACTACATTTCACTTACCACTGCACAAATTCATGCTAAACTGTTATTCAAACAAGTGTCATCTGCTGCAAAGCTACCACATTTGGAGGAGGGCACAAACTTTTGCATATCAATTATATTGGGGTAATAATTCATACACTGCTAAAAAGCAGGGTTTCTTGACCAGTGTCGCTGGATTAGAAATATAAGCAGGCAAATAAAAGGCTAAAAATCGTGGTTTATAGGTAAAAAAAAATCAAACTATTTGGCATGACCTGAAAACCAACAGTAAAAAAACATTTTACAATCCAGCACTGTTTTTTATTTCTGACACTGTGAGTGAATCCAGTTCTTAATGAATGTGCAATCACATTATTGCCCAATATTGTGTAATACTTGTTGCAACATCCTGTTCTAATCTGGTTGTTTTCTCAACTACAGAGGTAAATATTCTGCGCGGGATATCTTTGTGCAGTCCTGATTCCGAGTCATCCCTTGGGGATCATCAAGGACCCTTTGTGTCCATGACTACAGCTCAGAGGGAGATCGTTGTCATAGCAACGGGCGATTCTAAAACAAATGGCCTTAGGAGCAATCCGAGCCAATGAGAGTGGCTGGACTTATAGGGTGAGGTATATGTCATGACTGTACCATCACAGTCTGTAAGAACAGTCTGTAATGCATCTCTTGCATCTCTAATATGTTATGAATTGAACACTATGATTACATTGTTCCTGGGAGCTCATAATCAAAAGTCTTGCAACTCATCCAGCCATTTGGTCTGTTTTCGGTTTTAAACAAACAATCAATTCCTCCTCAGCATGATCTCAGCCAAACCAGCATAAGTCAGTAGTCTCTGGTGACCACACCGGCTTCATTCTCAACAAGTGTGAATGACGTTTGATGAGAGGAAACTGCTGATTGATAATAATGTGTATTGCAAAATGGAAAAAGAGACATTTACAGCCACCTTTGTTTAGTCCTGGTGAAAGTCATTGAATGATGTCATTAATAAGATGCTTAAAAAAGCTTGACAGCCCATGGTGACTGTTTGCATTCAAATGACAAATTATCCTTGCTAATATATGAATCACGTCTCCATTAAAATCATATTACCCTTGCTGTTCCTGCATGGGAACACAAATAGCTCCAAACCCCAGTCATTACGAGCTTGAGTTAACAG
Source organism: Labeo catla (assembly GCA_012976165.1). Lineage (NCBI taxonomy): Eukaryota > Metazoa > Chordata > Actinopteri > Cypriniformes > Cyprinidae > Labeo > Labeo catla. The sequence goes on from VONZ01000222.1 coordinate 718,330, forward strand.
AGAATAGAAAAACAGTTTCCTAGAATGTCTCAGAAAAGCCATCTGTTGCATTAATGTCACTTCCATAAGCCTGCAAAACCAATGATTACAACTAGAGATACCTGATTTACTGCTCTGTTAAAGGAAAAGTTCACTTCCAGAACAAAAATGTACAGATGATGTACTCACCCCATTGTCATCCAAGATGTTCATGCCTTTCTTTCTTCAGTCATGAAAAAATAATGTTATCTAACTCTGCCATGCACATGCGTACTCCGTGTAATCCGGGTCAATACAGTTAGGGAAGGTTAAAAAAAACCCTCCCATTTCATTTTCTCCTCCAACATTAAAATCATCCTACATCGCTGTAGAAGTACCGACCCAGTGTTTACAAAGGGACCATGCAAAGAAGGTCAAACGCCCTTTACAAAAAAAGGTAAAAAAGCGATGTAGGACGATTTTAAAGTTGGAGGAGAAAATGAGATGGGAGTTTTTCGACATACCCTAACTGTCTTGACCCGAATTACACAGACGTATGCGCATCACAGAGCTAGACAAGATGAGCATTTGAGGTTAAAAAGTGTATAAATTTTTATATTTTTTAGAAAATGACTGATCGTTTCGTTAGATAAGACCCTTCTTCTTCCGCTGGGATCATTTAGAGCCCTTTGAAGCTGCATTTAAACTACATTTTGGACGTTCAAACTCACGGGCACCATAGAAGTCCATTATATGGAGAGAAATCCTGAAATGTTTTCCTCAAAAAACATTATTTCTTTACAACTGTGAGTACATTATCTGTAAATTTTAGTTTCTCAATGTGAACTTCTTGTTTGACTGTAGTTAAAGGAATAGTTCACCCAAAAATAAAAATTTGGATAATATTACTCACCGCCAAACCCGTAAGACCTTTGTTCATCTTCAGCATACAAATTAAGATATTTCTGTCGTTATTTTTGTTTTCTTCGCGCACAAAATTTTTAAAATTGCGGTTGAACCACTGATGTCACATGCTCTGTTTTAACAATGTTCTTACTACCTTTCTGGCCTTAGAGAGCATGAGAGGCTTAAACTATTACCAACCCCAAATTTTTGGTAGTGTGTAGATATGCAGTTTATGTAGATATGCAGTTTATACTATGAAGCATTCAGTAAGCAGGAGGCTATTTCATTCCAAACATAACCACAACAAATCATCCATCATCAAAAATGAGCCTTTGACAGGGGGACTGTCTAGAGATTTGTTCACTAACACTGTTTATTCAATCTCTGTCTGTCTAAATCTGAGTTTGACAGTTATGATGAGAGAGTAGACATATGAGATGAATGATGAATTGTTCTGGGTTATTTGTGATGTGTGAGCATTGCTTGTGAGTTGTATGAGGGTTGTACGGGTGTATACTCACAGCCATGATGGAGTCTGAGCTGGAAAAGGCCCCAGAATCTCCACCTCCTCATCAGTGGGCTGACAGCAGCTGCACTCCCAGCACCACTGCCAACAGGAGCGGCACGACCAGCGACACAACAGGAAGTCAGACAGTCTGGACAGAAGACCCTGAGAACAAGATCACAAAGGGACACAAAGAGACTCTCCGGTAAACAGTGAACGACTGACCTGCACCGGAAGCAGACTATACAAACATGGCATATTATGATGAGAAAAATGGTAATGAATGATCAGTGCATAAAGGATTTTTTTGTAATTGTCTAGTTAACTGCAGCTTGAAGCCAAAAAATCTAAATAACTTTTTTTTTTTTTTTTTACATCTCTAGTGAGACTATAGCTATTCTAACTATTCTAGTGGGACTTTGTAGTGAACTGAACTGGGTCAGTGCCAATCCACCAAAAGTGATTTAGTTAAAGATATATATACTACCAAATGAGTTTTTTTTAAAGAGAATTAATACGTTTATTCAGCATGGATGCATTAAAATGATCAAAATTGACAGCAAGTGCATCTGTAATGGTAGAAAATGTTCATATTTCAAATAAACGCTGTTCTTTTGAACTTCCTATTCATCAAAGATTTCCAGAAAAACATTAAACAGCACAAATGTTTTCGGGACTGTTAATTATGAGAAATGTTGAGCAGAAAATCATCATACTAGAATGATTTCTAAAGGATCATGTGACACTGAAGACTGGTGTAATAACCAAATAATTCAGCTTTGCCATCACACAAATAAATTCCATGAAAAATAATTAAAATAGTAATGATAATATGAAAATAATATGAAATAATATTCTGAAATAATATTTCACTGTTCACTTTATTTTTGTTCAAATAAATGCAGCCGTTGTGCATATGCAACCTTTTGTTAGTGTAAACATAATTTTCTTTCCCATGGTGACATTTTTTCAAATGAAACAGGAAGTTGGGCGGGACTACAGTCATTCAGTGTGACCGTTATTTGGTAGACCAGAACTGAGGCCAGATGTTTAGATATAATTCCTTCATGAAAATGATATTAGTCTTTTTACAACACAACCTGCTTCTCTTCAATTTAGACTGACTGACTCCAAAGAAACAGACAAACTCAACAAAATCATGAAGATTACTTGCTCCAAAAACCAAGTCACTTTCACTTCCGCTGAGGCTGAATATGTGCCTAGTTGGTTAAATAATGAATGACTTGAGACAGGATGTTGATGGTTAAAGAACAAGATAGAAGGAAAAGGTCAACATTCAACTCTTGAGTTTGTAAACATTTTTTTTTTCAGTGGTTGGATGCAAGTGTATGTTTGAAAGCATTTAATGGTCTAAAAAAATCTGTGGGTGTCAGGCGTCTTGCTAGGTTTCTCACTTTTTCACATGCATGATTTTGGGGTCATGCATGTCAGGATAAATTGTGAAACAGGATCTCTGAGCTGCTATAGAACATTTTATAAGACATTTCCCCCCTACATCATACGAGAAAATAGTGGCCCAAATAAATAATTTTCTCTACATACCTTATTGATGGGTTCCAACTGCCCTTTTTCAAAGGTTGAGTACAGCAAAGGGTCAATGTCATGTACAAGAAAGAGAAAAAAATATTTAGTGAGTGGACAGGTGTCTTTACTAAACTTTTTATATTAATCTTAACATTTTAATAATTAACATCAATGAAACCTGTTTGCAATCGTTTGCCTAATTTTATTTTAAAAACCCATACAATATCATGCAAATATGTGGGGTCAGTAAAATCTTTTCTTTTTTAAAGGAGACCTATTATGCTCCTTTTACAAGATGTAATATGTCTCAGGTGTCCCCAGAATGTGTCTGTGAAGTTTCAGCTCAAAATACCCCGCAGATCATTTATTATATCATTTTGAAAATGCCTATTTTGAGTGGTTTTGTGCATGTCTCTTTAAAAGGCAATCAGCTGCTGCTCCCCGTCCTCTTTTCCAGAACAGGGCTATGCCTTTACAGCTTGCACATCAGACACTCTGCCAAAAAACTCTGTTTGGTTTTAATTATGAAGTCGATGAAATTATGCATTTTAAAGCCATATTAGTTTAAACATTTGATACGTGGTTTTCTGAGCGCACACATTTGAAGCACACGTACAGAAAGCATCTGTCACATGGCATGTGAGTATTAAACTAACTATTAAATCAATAAATCCACTGCCCTCTTGTCCCCCCTGAGAATAGTGTTTTGTGCTCATCTGTGCAGCCAAAGACAGAACAGTTAGCATGCTTTGATCGAACTTTTGCCATGGCTTTAGAACTGGTACACCATTGTTGCTTGCGAAAACTACATGACGGTGCCGTGGGTGGAATGTGCAGATTAGTGGGAGGTAATATTATAATAAGATCCCCTTCCTACGTCAAGGGGGAAGCGGAATCTGAACGGATAATTTTTCACATGCTTGCAGAGAAAGGCTTACCATAATAAAGTTACTGGGTTGTCCTTTTTCACGTTTTCTGGGCTGATAGATACACTGGAGACACGATTATAACATTTAAACATGGATAGAGTCAGATTTTCATGATATGTCCCCTTTAAAGAAATAAATACTTTTCATTAACAAGGATGCATTTAACTATACAAAAGTGACAGTAAAGACTATTTCAAGTAAAGAGTAAAATTGTAAAACTTTATATTATTTTATATTTTCTTTTTGGGCTGCCCTCGACTAAAGATTCATGTTAAGGATTAGTTGACTATTAGTCGCATGTTTATTAATAAACCATTTAAATCATAATAATGAGCCTTTAATTGCTTGCATAGCCTAATAAGCACTCAAGCGCACAAAAAAAAGCTTGGTACAGTGCACCGTCAGATATAATAATTATGAATGTTTCAGGGAAAAACAGCAAGGAGACTGCATTAATGTTTTAACACTTCGTTTTTGGCTTAAGAAATAAAGTTGGCCACACTGACTTGTCATCTCCGCAGTAGTGGATGCACCTACATGTTTCATGTTGAATATTTAATCTGAGAATATGTGTTTTCTATTTGAATAGGTTCATTTGGAAGTAGACATTTCACTCTCTCTATATATATTTCTCAAGTCTGGAAGGCAAGTATACACTGAGTTTCGCACTCACTGAGGTATAAGGTATAAGGTATGAGGTATAAGTTCACTGAGACTGAGATGGCAGAAAGCACATCCTGTTTCCTTTCATTATTTTACAAAAGCGCAATGTTTCTTTGTTATTGTGAGTGCACACAAGTAAACACAGAGTCTTTACAGATTCGAAAGATGTATTACTTTTATCTGTATGACCAAAAACGACATAGTATTTTAAGAGCAAGTGACCGCAACGGTGCCTCCATCTGCCATGCGGTGAGTGTGCTACTATTCAGCTTCCACACTCTGCACAGACACTTTAATAGCACTTTAATAGCACTTTAATTTTTGGTTGAGCCAGCCTCTTCTCATCAGTCGACTATTAGGGGGAAGGCCTATTTTCTTTTATATAGTTATGAAAGATATCCTTTTTAAATAAATGCTGTTATTTTGGCTAAGATTCACATATAATGTACTCACCCCCTTGTCATCCAAGATGTTCATGTCTTTCTTCAGTTGTAAAGACATTATGTTTTTTGAGCAAAACATTTCAGCATTTTTCTCCATATAATAGACTGGTATGGGGCCCGATTTTGAACTTCCCAAATGCAGTTTAAATGTGCCTTCAAACAATCCCAAATGCAGTTGTAAATGATCCCAGCTGATTAAGAAGGGTCTTATCTAGCGAAACGATCGGTTATTTTCATTAAAAAAATACAATTTAAATACTTTTTAATCTCAAATGCTCGTCTTGCCTTGCTCTGCCTGAACTCTGTGTATTCTGGCTCAAGACAGTTCGGGTATGTTGAAAAACTCGTATTTTCTCCCTCAGCTTCAAAAATGATTTTTAAATCATCCTACATCGCTGCAGAAGTACCGACCCAGTCTTTGCAAAGTGAACACGCAAAGAAGATCAAACACCCTTAACAAACAAGGTAAAACAATGATATAGGACGATTTTGAAGTTGAGGGAGAACATGAGATGGGAGTTTTTCGACATACCCTAACTATCACAAACCGGAAAAAAACTGTCCAGGCAGAGTAAGAAAAGACGAGCGTTTAGCATTAAAAAGTATATAAATTGTATTATTTTTATTAAAATAATCGATTGTTACGCTAGATAAGACCCTTCTTTCACGGCTGGGATCGTTTACAACTGCATTTGGGATCGTTTGAAGCTGCATTTAAACTGCATTTTGGAAGGTCAAACTTGGGGCACCATATCAGTCCATTATATGAAGAAAAATGCTGAAAGGTTTTCCTCAAAAAACATAATTTCTTCACATCTTGGATGATAAGGGGGTGAGTAAATTATTTGTAAACTGTTGTTCTGGAAGTGGATTTCTCCTTTAAGCAGTACAACGGCTTTGTCATCACAGGAATATATTAGATTTCAAAATATATTAAATTCTAAACATTGTAATAATAATTTAGAATACTGTATTTACAGTATTTTTTAGCTGAAATAAAAGCAGTCTTGGTGAGCATAAGAGACTTCAAAAAACATTTTACCAACCCCAAACCTTTGAACAGAACTATGTGTGACCACAGAACCAGCCATAAGGGTGAATTTTTTTAAAATTGAGATTTATACAGTGAAAGCTGAATAAACAAGCTTTCCATTTATGTGTGGTTTGCTAGAACAGGACAATATTTGTTCGAGATACAACTATTTGAAAATGTGGATTCTGAGGGTGCAAATAAATCTAAATACTGAGCCAGTCGCCCATAAAGTTGTCCAAATGAAGCTCTTAGCAATGCATATTACTAATCAGAAATTAAGTTTTGATATATTTACGGTAGGAAATTTACATAATATCTTCATGGAACATAAACTTTACTTAATATCATAATGATTTTTGGCAAAAAATCCATAATTTTGACCCATACAACATATTTTTGGCTATTGCTACAAATATACCTGTGCTATTTAAGACAGGTTTTGTAGTCTAGGGTCACATATGTTACCAAGTCACCTGCTAGCTGATCTGTATAAAAAAAAGTTATAATGTTATTGCCACCACCTTTACGTATCAGTCAAACTATAAGGGAAAGAGCCTAAAACACATAGAATCTTTTAAGATCAACACATCTGATTGCTTATACACTCATGTGCCCCCAGCCCTGTTATTTACCCCTTCCTCTCAACACTTGTAAACATCTGCAGGTTGATTTCTTTCCCGTTCCCCACCCCCTGTTCCTGCTCTCAACCTCAGTCCAGCTCTCTTGCTCCTCATCAGCGGCCCAGTGTTGTCTAAGCAATTAGCTGTGGCTGTAACCATGGCAACAGTGATACGAGCTCCTGGCGCTCCCAGCCCGCACCTTGCTGCCGCTGGCTCAGGCACAGATGACGCATTAGGGTCACTGACATGAGGAGGGGACGACTGTCCATAGTTCCCACTGGTCAGAACGGCCAGTTCCAGCAACTGATAATCCCATGCCAGGGGTCTTCAGCACAGCACAGCACCGTGAATCAGAATACAGCACAAAATACACCGCCACAGAGCTTCAACAACAAAAACAAACTGCTTTCGTACTTAAAATCACAAAAAACGTCACTGAGTCTGTCTGCATTTCTGTATTGATTGAAAATATTAGCAGTGGTTTGACTCATATGAGTAAAGGGATTCATTTCAAGACACTGATTCTGCTAAAAAGACTCAATAGACATTTAGTTTTTAACACTCAAAATGTAGAAGTAGAAATGTAAAAGTGTCCATAGGCAGTTCGAATATGATATCATCAAATCCTTATATTTCATATATAAGACATTAAAGTGAATAAATACACACAAATAATACAGATAAAACTGAAATGGTTCAAGGCCTTGACCAGAAACATTCATGAGATGTCCAAAGAACGACACATATAAGGATGAAAGAGTGATCCAGAAGGATCCAGATGGGAAAGAGTGTAGTGACCGGGACTCACCTGTGTGTACGCCATCCTCCTCTTACTCTCGCCCCACTGTCTCACGTCCTATCCAGTGCAACATGCCACTCTCCAAATCCAGATTGACTCAACAAAACAGAGAGAAAGAGTGAAAGAGAGAGAGAAAATCTGTGGATATGAATCGAGTAATGAATTCAGGTCTCTGTGGAGTTAGTTCCTCCATCCATCCTTTCAAAATCTACTTGAAGAGTGATGAGCCAAATAGAAAACAACAAACAAACCCCCTCTCCCTCTCTGTCTATCTCTCTATCTCCTCTTCCTCCCCATCATCTTCAATCCCACCCACCCAGACACTCCTAATCTCCCTCTCTTTCCTACCTCCCTCTCCGGTTGTGCCTAGTCCTTACAAATGACATGCAAGACAGCCAGCTCTCCTCTCCCTGGAGAGAGCAGCGCCCTCCTTCCCCCCCTCCTGCCCTGTGTTTCTTTCAGAGACCAGTGACTCATCCAGGTTTGCAGAAGCACTGATGGATATCAAATCTGTTATGTGCATCCCTCCCCGCCTCCTCCAGCCCGTTTTTACAGCACCTCGCTGGCTGCAACCACTTGTTGTTCCCTCCGCCGTGGACTGAGGAGAGACGGGCAGGTGAAAGGGATAATTGCTGCTACGGCAACATGTTAGACGGGAGTTTACGAGAGCCGGGGTCTGTGCGGCCACCTGCTGCTGCTCTGAGACCGAGGTATGCCGATGTGCTGCCGTCTTTAAAACATGGTTGTGGGAAGGGTTTGGAGAGCCTGTGAGTTGTGTTATCTGTATATGACAGGATGGTCATTTGTAGTGATGCTTTGTAACCTGAGTGGGCAGATCACAAGGAACTTTAAAGTAAGTTTCCTAGGAAACGGCAGGGGCACATAACCTGTTGCTGAAAAAGGCCTTGCTGACCAGCTGAAATTAGGGGGTCTGAAATTTCAAATAGTGTTTGACTGAACTACAGCAGCTAAAAACATACAATACAGTTCAGTTCAAAAGTTTGGGGTCAGTAAGATTTTTTTTTTATTAAAGAAATAAGTTTATACAGTAAGGAACATTAAATTGATCAAAAGATTTATTTTTCAAATAAAAGCTATTTTGAGCTTTTCATCAAAGAAACCTGAAGATTGTCATTTTCACCAAATAAAGGACAACCCTCAAAATAAATATACTAAAATGTATTTAAAACACATTTATTTTTATTTTTTAATTTATATTATTTTGCTAAGTATACTGCAAATACATTTACATGTTATGTACTTAACTGCAAACTAGTAATGTTTTTTTTCCTAACACGTTTACAAAAATTACTTAAATGTCTTAACTGATCTATGGTCTAATCCTGGCTTAGTGTGAGTCTTAGTCTAAGTCTGTGAAACCGGGCTTTAGTATATATTATTGTTCATATTATTATATTATTTATGTTAAGGCTCTAAACAGACCCCAGAAAAAAAAAAAACCTTATATAAATATTATTCATATTTTTGTCTTGTCCTTGTTATCATTGAGAAAACCCAATTCTAAGATAAAAGCTTATTTTACGATGATCAGTGGATTAGGTGTACCAACCAAACACTAAGCAAAGAAGAATTAAATATCTGTCTGAGGAAATTAATATTTTCAAACAAGTTTAAAGTGATTTTTACCTTTTGTGGCCATTTTTAAACCTTTATAAATCCATTCTTTTTTCTGAAAGTGTGCATTATCTTTTGCGTCAGATTCTTATATTTAATCAATATAGTCACTTAGAATAATAAGACATTTTAGGCTGTTATCACACAAATAAAATCATTGTCAATAAAATTCATCTTTTTAATATAGAGGAAACACAAACGCTGCATCTGAATTGGCATTTAGATGTATTTATCCACTGTTTAATGCAGGACATGAATGCATTTAACCTGCAGTTACAAATGCATGAAAAAAATTTTAATATTGTAATCCTAAAACGTTGAATGCTGATATTTAAAAATTATTTTAAAAAAATGAAAAGGTACTTTAAATGTGGAATTACGACCTCCAGTAGGTAGTCACAGTTAATAAGTGAGTCATTGCGATTGAACCGAATCATTTGATTCATTCAAGAACAAAACACCGTCATGTTGTTTAGACACGCAAGGTGTAGTGCAGTGGCTCTGTTTGGAATAATTTTTTTGTTGGCGAAATAGAGCAAAAATAGGCAATTTGGTGTCTAAAACGTAAGTCTCTTAATATTAACTTTTAGTTTATTGAACTGTTGTATAAAATCAATATCATATTTGTGATTTTTGCAAAAAAAAGGCCCTCTTCGTGTGATATTGATTAACCATGTGAAATATAAATATACATTTTCTGCCACCATATCCTGACTTTTGGGAAAATGCATTTAAATGCAGTTAGCACTCCTAACTCCTCTTATAATCAAAGAGCTGTCCATACACTGTATGACAAATGAATCTCTTACTTTCATAGTTCGTACATTGGCACTTTGTTGCTGCTGAGGGAATTCGCCAGTTGAATCCGAACAAAACTCCAGGTTTCAGCAATGACTGTTCTGAACGCCTCTGATTGGCCACTGCATTCTAAACTCAACAGAGTCGTGTATGATTGGTTGTAATGCGCAACGCTGTAAAAACGCGTAGAAATAAAATATGATTTAACTTGAGCAGGTCTAAATTTAATACAGCAATCGAATCTTTTCATTTTATCTTCACTAGTTTTATGTTTGAGGTATTATATTTTTATTGAAAAATCTAAATGGCTTATTACCCTCATTCGAACACTTTTTTTAAGTCGCTTTGGATAAAAGCATCTGCAAAATTACTACATAATTTTTATTATAATAAATATTGTAATATTGTAATAAATTAGCGCTTTATAAACTAACCAGTCAGGAAGTCAAAGAGTGACATGGGCAAGGAAAAATCAAGATCTTTTAATAGAAGAGGAAGGAGGCTTTGGAAGTACCTATAACTAAGACTTGGAAAGTGTCACTTTGGCAGATGGAATAGAAAAGAAAAGAACAGAATTGAGGTGTTCCATTAAACCACAACATTAAATAAATAAGACTGAAAGGGAGTTCACCCAAAAATGAAAATTCTGTCATTAATTACTCACCCTCATGTCGTTCCAAACCTGTAAGACATTCGTTCATCTTCAGAACACAAATGAAGATATTTTTGATGAAATCCAAGATCTTTCTGACACTGCATAGACAGCAAAGTAACCGAAATGTTCACAGGCCCAGAAACGTAGTAAGAACAACGTTAAAATAGTTCATGTGACATCTGTGGTTCAACTGTAATGTTATGAAGCTACAAGAATACTTTTTGTGCGCAAAGAAAAGAAAAATAACTTTATTCAACAATTCTTCTCCCCCCCCCGTCACCATCTGCAGCCATTATGGAGCGTACCACAACGTTTGTGTGTGGTGCTGCTGATGTAGAACACACATAAGATGTGCTTTGTTTATGAGCAGAGGAATGCATGCGTCGTGGTGAACTATCCATTTAAGAAACTATTAGGACATTTAAGACAGATTTCAGGTGTAAACCTCATTGTTTCAATGCAAATGTATGGATGAGGGAAAACATACAAATATTTTATAATGGAAGGATCACATGATGCACATATAAATTAAGACAGAAAAATAATGAGAGAGAGACTGTGAATTTAGGCACTTCATTGGATTCAGTTCTTGAAATTCTGTTGAAATGCATGCCATGTCCAATAAAAATCAAACATGGACTTACAGTGACCTCTGCTGTCATATCAGGCATCTTTCTGCTACATAGTTTACCTAAATATGACAATTCTGTCATTTTCTCACCGTTTGACCTGTTACTTTCACAAAAGGGTTGCTTATAGTAGAATGTGAAATCTGCTTTTTTCTGTAAATTTAAAACAAATGGTGACTACAGCTGTCAAGCAAGATTTCAACTAAATAACGTATTCATGACTTCATTTTCAATCTGTTCTACATCCAAAACTATTATTTGACTTCAGAAAGCTTGGGATATAGTTGCACAAACTTTTATGATGATTTTTGTCCTTTTTGGAGCTTGACAGATGCAGGTATTGTTGGCTCTGTGACAAATTGCAAATGTTTCTCTATTGTAAGTCATTTGAGCATTCAGGGTAAAAATGAAGCATTTGAAGTAAATGATTACAGAAAGGTTGAGTAAACTATTCCTGTGTAGGTGCAATATACCCACTCTAAGTTCCAAATGACTGGGTTCACAGAGAATGTTTGAGTCAATGTATATGGCCCACCTACACCCAAGACATCTGTCAGAGTTCAAATTAGTGAGATAGACACTATAAAAGGAGCCAGACAATATAAAGATACAGAGCATTTTCAGCTCGGACACCTCACATACGGCAAGACTGTTAAAAAAAACTGTGTTTTTATTTAAAATTATTTTAGCCTAAATTATCTGTTGCCCAAACACATACTGACCTCTTGTGGCATTCCCATCCAATCCTGAGTCCACGACTACAACTGTTCTAGTTTGCCAACAAATCAAATTCTGCAAGCATGTGCATAAATTAAATGATAATTAGAAAGGATGAGATGATATCCTTATGTTAGAGAGCACCAGCTTTATGCCACACTATAATTTACACTGAGCCACATAACACTGAAATGAGAATAAACACTGACAAACAAGACTATACAGAAGATAATTACTATGACTGTCTGAGTGAAAAAAGAAAAAAAATTTAGTTTAGTATTGAGTTTCACTGTGTCATGTGACAAATGTATAGACCACACTCAGAAAAATTAGGTGGTCTAAACATGGATATTTTATAGAAGAGATATTGTGTACCTGAAACATGTATATTTCTTTTCACTAAAGACAATCGCACCACCTGTTAAAAATATGCCAAATAAAGTAAACTAAACTACTGACATGATGTGCAGTCTTTCACTTCTCTTTCCGTGTCCTATTTTCTCTATCGCTGTCAAAAAACAAAACAAAACAGAAAACCATTGTTTAAGGTGTTACAATGAGCAAATATTCAACAAACCAGTGTGCAGTCCAAAATATAGATATTTATTTCAATTCATGTATTAAAGTACATATATAAATTATATCTACTATATATATATACAGATTGCTTTCTCTAGTATGTACATCAAGTACAATGTGCTTTACAATCAACTTACATTCACATACAGTACCAAATATACATTAAATAAAATATACATTAATATACATATACATTCAACATTAGTTACTCTGTATTTCATATCACTTGTTTTGGACTACATTTAAGCATTGTTTTCAGAGTGTGCCCTGTTTCAATTCCTTATTTCATTTTCTGTTCTGCTTTCAGACAACAGCCTCAAAGACTTTTGCTTAGGTACCACAAATATTTCCCTGTGAAGCTGATGAAACTAAGATACATCTGACAAACATGACCACAAACACTTTGGTCAAGAACAGGCTGATGGATGAGGTATGAACAGGAAAGAGACTAACAAACTAATCATGTGGCACTCAGTTCCCGCAAGAGATTAATACAAATTTCTGCTTGCTTTGTGAAAGTGAATGCAATGCAATCAGCCATTAAGACTAAAGCTACAGCATGAATAAGTGACCCTGGGCCGAGGTAGCGTGTCTCCATGGTGACAGCCTGTAGAGGCACGTCTCTGAGGGAGAAGATCATGTGCACGCACGTTGGGGTCCCTGTAGACAAGCAAAGGGCATGCCATCAGTGCCTTATCCTTAGGAGGGCCAATTAAGGTAATGAACTGAGGTGAACTAATTATGCACCAATTATGATTTCACTCATCATTGGAATGCTTAGGCAATCAATTAAGCAATACTGCAAAAAAATTCAAAATATTTGGATTTATAAAGCGCTACGCAATGATCATGCCATCAATTTTACATTGCTTAATCAAAATGTCACAGCAGATATTTCTACAGTGGTCACACTGCAGTTCTTCCCTTCAAAACAGGATGTTCATCTGTTTAGGCTGGCATTACTAATACTGTGTGGGTGTGGAAAAACTTTGGTGTTTATGCTCTTTTGACTGCTTAGAACCGTGACATCATAGTCACCCTGAGTCAACACAAGTCTAGCAGTTCTCAGATGTATGAATTTTATCTACAAAAAGGTTACTGTTCTTTTGAACAGCATGTTTTAACATATCAAATTCTATAGAAATAAATTTGCATGAGCAAAAAAAACACAAAATGAAATTCAAGCAACCTTGCTTTTCAAAGTACATCCTACAATGCTGATTTGAACAGTACAAATGATTTGATAAAAGCACTGCTGTACCTAAAGAATGCTGCCATTTACATTTTGACTGCTACGTTTGAGGAAAAATAACTCCCCAACTTAAGTTAAAATTAATTTAGAAAAAAAAGATATCTGACATCAATTTCCAAAAACATAAACAACTAACATGTAGCGACCAACATCTGTTTGTGTTCAGCAATACCAGATATAGTTGACCTTTACTCTGCATCAATATATTTGCAGCGGACGCCTCTGCCAAGGCTGGTCCTCTGCGGTCGCCCGAGGCGAATTAGGCGAGGGAGGTGGTTCCAGGAGTAGGCCAGTCGGGCGGAGACCATATCGAGGGTGACGTCGCTGAATTCTGCCCACAGGTTGGAGGGTACCGTCTCCTTTACGAGTTTGGGCAGAACGACAGAGTCTGGCAGAAACCCATTTGCGCCTCCCAGGAGTAAATGGCAAAGAGCCCGAGACTGCAGGCTCTCCCTTAGACTGCGAAGAAGATCATCCAGCCGGTCCACAAGGTTGCACTCGTCCCAGGATTCAGGGGGTGTACTGAGCAGCAGACGAAGCCATGCGGTCTTCAAAGCATAGGACGAAAGCACTCCTCCCCACTCAGCTCCGGACTGCTGGTCCAGAGTCTCCCCACTGAGGTTGCGTACCTCTTTCAGGAGCTGAAGGCACTTCAGATGACACGAGTTTGGGGGTAGCCTGCCTTTTAGCCAGGCTAGCAGTCTCTGCTCCTGTTTGGGGAAGTATACCGTCCAAAGGTCTTCTCCTCGCTGACCCTGCCGGGATGCTACCAGGAACGCGCCATCGCCAAGAGGAAAGGCTGGGATCAGCCGAATGCCCATGGAGATGTGGCAGCAGACGTAATCGGAGCGAGGGGTCAGGCGGAGGAGCACCTGCTGCTCCTCACTGAGAGACAGGCTGAGGGAGCAACGCTGCTCAAACGGATAACGGATGGCAGCGAGGCACCGCTGGGTGGCTGTGTAAAACCAGCGCTGGACTGAATCTGGGCTCATCCTGTAGGCACTTTGAGTACTGCTCAAGTGCATGAACGTGTCCATGAAGGCCTTGTGACGGCGTGTCCATTCTCCCTTGCGAGGTGTGTTCAGCGTGCAAAACGGTGGCCCTCCAGGTTTGTCAGTGCAAACACCAGCCTCAAGTTTTAGCCCACGAGGTGCTCTCAGAGGCACAAGGATGTCGAAGCAGTCAGGTGAGCCCACTTTGTGCTCTTCATAGGAGCTGCCGATCTGGATGAAGTCCCCTCGGAAGGCCAGAGAAGACTCTGGCGGGACATCGGTGCGGCCCACTCTGACAAGTTCACTCACTAGTTTGGCAACATGGGCTTTGCTGTGGCCCAGCACATGTGGGGAAAGACGCACATGCCTCTCGTAATGATCGTCCAGTAGCTCTCTCTTAGAGACTCCTGATTTTCCATGTACCTCCGGGACTTTGTGGAAACCCTTCCTGGCAGAGCCAGGTTGAGTTGAGCAGTACTTTATGAAGAAGTAACATAGGATAAAAGCTAGGATGTACTTGAAGAGCGTGACAGCTCCAGGTCCCTGGTCAGCGCAGTCATTCCCTTGCTCCTCGGATCCTCTAAAGAGATACTGGTGCAAAAGCAACAGGGCAGTGAGGATGCAAGTGACCAGCGGCCAGAACAACCTAAGGTTGAGAGTGTAAACGCTCATCCTCCTCCTCCCCGCTCTCTTCCAGTCCACTCCAGCGCTGTGGGAAAAGTTGGGGCTAGCCCATGCTGAACCACTCGCCCAGATGCTGAAAATAAGATCAGGCTGATGTTCTTTCTGTCCTCTTGAGCAAAAACTGTTGTGAAAGGGGAAGTTCACCCTGTGAAGTTTCTTTGCAGATGCGGCGTGTGCCGAGGGCAAGATGAGTCCTCTCATTCAGGATGTTTGAAAATCCCCCCTTTTGTCGCAAGCGAGCACTGTGTGAAACGGGAGAGCGGGCTCTCAGTGTGTGAGCTCAGAGGAAATGCCAAACTCTTGAGAGAGGAATTTCAGTTTGAAAAAAGAGGCGTTCAAAACTCAGAGCCTGTCCACACTCCTCCTCCCTTTTCTCTTAAAGAAACAGACCTCGAAATGGGAAGTACTGACTGACAGAATGTGCCCCTAACATAGAGATGTACACAACACGACTACCTCTAAAACCACGCATGGATTGAAAAACCAACCACATGCTAAAAATTTCAAATGTAAATAATAAAAAGTGCAATACTTAAAGGACAGTGTTCATCCAAAAACTCACCTTCCTATGGTCCCAAAAGTTCCTTTTTTTCTGCGTGACACAAAGGAAATTGTTAATACCATCACACAGTTTCTTTAGTAAAATGCTAGGAATAAATTATACAAAATAATGTCAGTAGGGGTGTGGCCCCTATAAACTACACAGAAGGTCATTGAGAAAGTTTACAGAAACACTGTACACACACACACAAAGTATTTCACACAGCTCTCTATGAAGGGAGTGTCACACAGTAACAAATCTCTATCTTTGTTGATCCGTCACTGACCCCTAACCTCAGCGTGAGCCCTCCCCCGGTCACCCCTGACCCTTGTGACACTAAACAAGAAACCACTGTCTACCATTTCTCTTACTCAGTCCACAAAGTGCTTTTATGCTGCTGTAATGATATAAGCCTTTTAATATTATCTTGTTTTATAGACATAAGGTTTTAGAATGGCGTATTCAAAGCTTAGTCAAATGCAACCGAGTACCTTAATCACACTATCCCAAATGCATAAAGTCCTGTGCACAGAATTTGAATTTAAGCAAATTCACATTCAGTATGTTCTTCACTGAGGTGGCCACAAACAGAAAACCATGCCTTTGCTAACAAGTGCATGTTTCTATCATGGTCCTCTGATTTTTTTAAACAAACACTGGACAGAGATGCACAACATAGCAGCACCTGGCTAAGTCACACAAACCTGTATGACCCGTCAGAGAATAAACACAGAGACAGCTTGCTAAACACGGTTGGCGGGACAGTTTAAACAGTTTAAACAGTATAACTGGTCTGTTGGGACTAAGCAGATGACTGGGGAAGGAAGTGATGTTCATGATAGGGAACTTAAAAAGGCAACAGACAGGAGGCAATTACGTCTGTTTTCTGCAAGTACCTTCTTATCAAACTCCTTGTGCTATTTTGATCGGTGTGGCCCCCTCTAAAAATATCAAGCTGACTGAAGAGTATCAGCAAAACAACAGATAAATGCACTGATGATTTGCATTCACCATTTAGTTGAGTGCAGCTCTCTGGCGCCTGTCTTGCGGTTAGCATCTGTGTCCTGAGGGAAACAAACTCTGAGAAACAGTCTCACAATTACATGATTCATTACACTAAGTTTTGACCAAGAGACATGCACTGTCAAAACTTGTCTGTTGCGAGCTATGCTAAGTGCTAATAAGAGGGAAATGGCTGAGTTTTTAAGAACATTACTACTTTTAATGTTTTCAATACTGGTAAATAGTTGACAATAGATGTTTTGTGTGTATCTCACTCATTTAAGTCTATTTAGAAGAGCTTTAGCTCTTGGAAAACAGTGTGCTATTAAGGCTTACAGACATGTGATCTGTTCACAATGAGCAACTCATGCAGTGTTTCCAGATGGGTCAGCTTCCTCTGACACATCACGAGAACAAAAGCTTGTGTGGCAGCTTCTGCATCACATTAAGCAATGCAAATATACAGAGGGATATGTTTAGAAATAAAAACCTTCAAAAGTAGGAGAGAATAGAGGAGAGTGTGGCTAGTGGGCAGCTGAAAACCTCACTAACTTTGAGTCTGTTAAGGGTTACGTGTGGTCACAGTTGATGGTACACTGAAAGCTGTGGAAGACTTGTAGTTACACTGGGATTGCATCAGCCTCCTTCTCTCTGAATGTGAGTATACAGTAGCTCTGCCCCCTAACAGGACCTGCCAAACTAAACAGGCCTCTCAAGAACTTTTATCCAGTACAGTCAACATGAAAGACTCTAGACAAAAAGGCCTGGAGTGTAATTTGTGCACTTCTCATAGCCTTATCAAACCATATTCACAGATACTGGAAAACCTTGAAAGCTAGGGTCTCAAACTCTCCGTGGACGGCCCAGGATGACTTCATGCCCTCGTAGATTAAGTCATGGGAACCACAGGGAGATGGAGACAGCTGTTTCCAGCGTCTCTGTTACAGATTATGTTACATGTTTTCATAGCCACCCGTGTGATAACTTCCCTTAATACTCTATGCAAACGGTTCTCATAGCATATGCATATTCTCAGATAACAACTGTGCATGTTTATAGCAGATTATAATATAGCTGATATATAGCTGATTCTCTTTTTTGTGACAATAAAAAATTCAACAGTTGAATCCTGATCGGGGCGGGTGTTGGTGGCTGCACATTACATTTTACTTAACAGGCACACACTGCCCTCTTGTGTTCAAAGTGGTCTTTGCAAACACACATCCTGTAATGACACATGACTTCAATGGCAATCCAATTGAGACTGATAGAAATTTACAGTATGAGGAAAAACTCTGGCCATGTATAAAATTACAATAAATAGATTTTAATATACTGCTGTGAGGAACACGTCATTATAGATGAAGTATGTATTTTCTACAAAACTAGCGTCACTACATTGAAACTGCAAAAATTATATATTTTAAAACAGGTCCTACTGGTCAGACAAAGAGATAGTCTTGGCCCAAACTTATGCCATTTACTATGTTGGCTCAAACAAACAGAGCAATGTTTTGATAAAACCACAGTGCTTACACATTTTGGAGAAATTAACCTAAAATGGCTTACTTATAGTTGTATTTGGACATTAAGCTGGTGCAGTACAAAATATTTTAACACTTTAAAGACAAAGTAGCATTCATATTTACAAGACATCAGAGTAACTCTTTTAAACATTATATAAAATACTAAATAAAATATTTAGAGACGTTCTGACACATAGATTGCAGCTTTGCAGCCTGCCTGTATGATTAGTTTCATCAGCTGATATCCAGGCACCTGCAATAAAGATGCGTCATGTGTCAATAAAACATAAAATGACAGAGAAAAATCGCTGTGGCTCTTGAAAAACAACTGTTATTGAGGATTTATATTTTAATATTGTAGTTCATGCAAGACATACTAATTCAGACTTACTGATTCAGCATCATGCTCCAGCCCAGTGTCATGGTGCTCCAGTTCATCATCCCGAAATTCTTTAATTATCTGACAAACAAACAAACACATCACTTTAGTGATTTTAATCATCATCATCATCATCCATATATGTTTTGGTGGGGTCTTGAGTCTGTCATGAAGCCCACCATTTAAGGGTTGTACACACCTGTAGTAGTTCTGTGTACTTGTCAGGATCTTTCTCCATTAGAGTTCTGATCTGACTGTTGTAGTGCTCTGAGATACTCTCCTCAACAGCCACAGTGCATGCCATTGCCCCTTCCTTTCCCAAAAGAGCAGAGCCAGCACCTGGCCAAAAAGCAAAAAAAAAAGTCACGCACCAGACTTAACTTTCAGATATGCTATATTTTATTCTAAATGCAAAAAAGACTCTTCTGGTTACAAATAACCCAAGTACACACAGAGTTTCCATAGCCATTGACAAATGATTTTCCATGACTTTTCCAGTTGTTCATTATTATTAAAAGAAGATGTAAAAAAAAACAAAACAAAAAAAAAAAACAATGCCTAGAGACTCCACCTAAAAGACTCAACCTCCAATTTCAGTTGAGCTTTTTTTAAAATTTGTGACCCTGGACCACAATAAGGGTCAATTTTTTTAAATTGAGATTTATACATCATCTGAAAGCTAAAAAATAAGCTTTCCATTGATGTATGGTTTGTTAGGATAGGATAATATTTGGCCGAGATGCAACTATTTGAATATCTGGAATCTGAGGGTGCAAAAAAAAAAAAAAAGAAAATATTGAGAAAATTGCCTTTAAAGTTGTCCAAATGAAGTTTTTAGCAATGCATGTTACTAATCAAAAATGAAGTTTTGATATATTTACGGTAGGTCATTTACAAAATATCTTCATGGAACATGATAATATCCTTACTTAACATTCTTATGATTTTTGGCATAAAAGAAAAATCGTTAATTTTAACGCATACAACGTATTGTTGGCTATTGCTACAAATATTCCTGTGCGGCTTATGACTGGTTTTGTGGTCCAGGGTCACATTTATTAAAGGAATGTGAATAGGTTTGGAGCTTTGGAGTGAATAGGTACCGTAAGAATGAGAATCCAAAAAGCTGATAAAAGCATCACAATAACCCACAAGTAATCCACACGACTCCCAGTGCGTTGCTGTGATGGTTTAATTTTAAGAAATTAAACCATCATTTAGACGTCTTGTATATGTTCATAATTCTTATGGCACCAATTCCCTGCAAAGGATCCACTGGTGAACAAGTGATTCAAATCTTTTCAGATAAAGAAACAAACTCATCTATATCTTGGATGGCCTTACGGTGATTACATTTTCAGCAATGTTTAATTTTTTGGGTGAACTACTAGTTCAATTGAACTTTTCCATGCTTTAAGATTACTATTTTTCTATTATAATATTTATTTTTCCACGACTAGGGGAACCCTATACAGGTCATATGTGTTTTTCTGTAGCAGCATATTGTATAAAATGAGTTTTTTTAGATGGGAAACACTGTAAAGGTCACACTCACCAAGAGCAAATCCTACGATGTTCCACAAAGGAAGCAGGAGGGTCGGACGCACTCTGTTCTCAGCCAGTATCTCATTAAACTTACTCAGGTGCTGCTTCTCTTGATCCCACATTTCCTTTAACAGTAATTGATATATCAGCACATTCAACATCACACTGAGTGCTTAACTGCATATTACATTGGACCTTAGTGAATGCTATTCTTTCTAACCAAACTAGTGTGACAACTTAATCCTCCCAAATGTGATATAGGGAAATGGTAATCTTTGTGTAATAATTGTCAGCTTTGGTTTATGGATTAATACCTGAATAAGTGGACTTATTTGTGTACGGCCAAGAACGGCCATCTGACCAGCATAAATTCGGTTGGCACCATATTCTCCCGCATGGTCCACTCTCATCATCCTGTGAAGCATTGCTTTTTCTTCTTCATCATTGGTGGGAGGCAATACAACATATCCCCTTACACATGTCGCTGCAAAGCACACAAACATGCAAAGGCAAGTGAGAACGTTATTGGGGGTGTTTACAAACACACATGAAGTTTGTAAACATACAGGAGCTCTGAGCACTTAAATATATTACATACACAGCAGACAACATTACAGAAATAAATATCTACCATGATAAACATCACGCATTTGCCAAATATTGCAATTTGGCATACATAAATATAACATTGTAAACATGCGCATTCCTTATTGATTATGTGCTCTAAAGTAGAAATTCTGAAAACTAAGGAATTTGTGGGTGTAATTTCTCTAATAAGAAATGTAATGTAATGAGTAGTCATACTGTAATATGTAGTCATAAGGGCAGTTATTAAACTGTTTCGGTAATACTCACGTTTGTGATGTAAACAAAGTTGACCCGCTGTCGGTAATAGTGGATGTTTAGCATCACGAAGCATAAGCTGAGGTTTGACAAACCTGTGCATGTTTGCAATTGTTTTTGATAACGGGAAAATCGATATACATGTAATGGTAAGAAACTAGGTGGGCGGTGTCGCACGCATAGCGTTTACAAAACACTAATCGGCGCTTGAATATTACGTCAATGACTGGCGTTATGAAAAACGTTACCTTCGCGCTCAGGTAGGACATTTATTTCACAAATGTTTCACCGAAGGTAAAATAAAACTGAGCTGACGTCGCTCGGAAATTACTCAATACATTTAGTTCAACAAATAATTAAATGTATTAATTTAGGGATTCAATATGATGAATACTACACTTAGTTCTAAAATTATTTAGTTCCATGTGATGATGTAGCTGACTCCTGTGAGGACATGTGGCCAAACTTTTTTTTGGTAGATGCATATCCAACAAGTAATGCTTTTTCTTTGCTATTTTTTTATTTTATTTTTTGTTATAGCCACTAATCCTTTAATAATACTATTATTTAGTATATGCATTCAGCTGTTTCATTTCAGGTGATGTCTTTTAATTGAAAAATATATTTTTTAAACTTGTTCAAACATGTTTACTGTCATGTTTTCAACAGTTTTACAACATTGTTTATGTCTTTCTCATCTATGCCCTCACTTAAAAGGCGACATTCTGCAAGTATAACCTGTGCTAGATGAAAGTTCATATGAAGTTCAAGCACTGATAAATGCTGATAAAAATTCAAAAGATAAAAGATGTTATGATGTAATGGAACAGATCATTTCTTTTACTGCATTGTACAGCACATGTATATCTGGAACATTGTAGATGGTACTCTGCTGGATTTGTTGATATTCTTGTTGGTAGTGCAGGAGATGCTGTCATTCTGGACACAAGCGAGTGGGTGTCTGCTGGTGGGGGTTGACACAGCACCTACAGTGGGTCTGAATGCTGCCATCGCTGAGATCAGACAACGGTATGAAGGCCTGCTGCCCAAGAACCACTGAAAAACTGAAGCACAGTTCAAATATGGGGTAAATAATTTTAGAAGCAAACACAAGTACACAGCTTCTGTCTTTTTTTACTCTTTCCTTTTTATTCAGAGACAGATGGTTGAATGTTAGACTGAAAGCTTTCTTGTCCTTATTATTTAAATGAAATCTAGACATATGACGCCTGTTTTTAGCTTATGCATGACTCTTAATAGCTCATATAGTGTCCTAATACTCATAACTATAAACCCATATATATTGAGTGTATTTTGCTTGTGGGACTGAGTCACTTTACTTCATCCCTCCACACAGTGGCAGTCTCACACAGCAAATAGCAGCAGTAAACCACTTTGAATTGTGATTTACCAACATAAATCTGTCAGACTCGAAATGAAATGTATTTCCTTGTGCAACTAGTCTTTCTAGTAGAAAATGTTGGAGAAAAGAATTAACAATGCATGTAAAGATAATTGTGATCACAGCTGTCATGTACACTCTTAAAAATAGAGGTTCCAAAAGGGTGTTTGTGACTGATGCCATAGAAGAACAATTTTTTGGTTCCCCAAGGAACCTTTCAGTGAACAGTTCCTAACAGAACCATTTTGAAGAATATTTAAAACTATAGTACTTTTCGACTATAAAGAACCTTTTCAGCATTTGAAAGGTTCTATGGATGCTCAAGGTTCTTCACAGAACCATTGATGCCAATACAGAACCTTCATTTGTAAAAGTGTACATGTATAAACATTACTGCTGTCACACTATTTGAGACGAAGACTGCATTTTTTTTTTAAAGAATGTGTTTATAATTTTTTTGAGGATGATTTCTCAAGCGATGCAATAATTGATTAAAAGTGTATCTTGAATGCAGTGTAAAGGTCTGTTCATAGGGCGATGACTATGATTATAAAGTTTTAATAATCATTCTCATTATGTGAGAACAGGGAAGTCCAAACCACAGCTGTAATTATGAAAGCACAGAGGAAAGATATCAGTGGAATCACTTTCAGACAATCTTTTCCAACTGATGAACAACAAAAACACTGACAGGAAATCAGAAGTTATCCACCTTTAAAGAGCTTGAGAATTTAAAGATTAAGGTGACTTCTTGGACTTCTTACTGTGATTCAGAATTAGGGTACTCAAAGTTGGAGTCTGAATCAAGTCCGGACTTGAGTTCAATAAGCTCTTTGCTAGGAGTTTGATTGACAGGCGATCTTACTAATCATAACAGTGAATTTACCAGATTAGATTAATGTTGATGGACTTGAAAAAAACTTGAAAAATGATGTGTACTGACATCTTTCCGTGGTTGAAACAAGTTTCTGTTGTTTATTCATGTTTCAAGCTTCTGTTGTTTATTATATGTATTACGTGCTGTAACTAGTAAAGAGAAAGAAATGATCGGTTCACATGGCACTCGAACTGAGGCATTACAGTGATCTGTCACAACACATTAAAGAGCCGCAAAACAGTATTTATTGTTTGAATTTCTTACAAAATGATAAAATTTGAAAGCTGAGGCTTTGTTTCATACCAAAAGTAACCTGCTCTGTCCTTTCTGTCACACAATTGTCTGTGTCCTCCATGATATATTTTTCACTGTGTGAGAACATGATGTGTGGTGTGAGAGTGCCATGGCTTGTCGGACTCAGCAACCGTAACTATGGGAGGTGAAGTGTCAATTATTAATGAACATTTGTTGCGTTCCATTTACCCCGAAAGTTGGATGTCAGAGCTGGTAATGACGCCATACCCAAGTGGACCACATTTCAGTAGAGAAGTCAGAAAACCAAGGTGGATGCGTCCATTTTTAGCAATAACCGGGTCGATTAAAAACACATAAAAATCAGTATTTTGCACAGATAACACCATGGTATTATGTCTACAAATAGAGGTTGGATTGTACCGTGTACACCACTGAGTTTATTGAGACACAGATAAACATAGTGCTAATAAACAATATATTACTACTATTTCTGTTCTGTTGATGCACTGGGCAACCATACTGGATTCCGTAGTTGGAGTTGTTGTGATTCCTCCGAGATTCTGAGTCGGAAATCCGACTTTGTAGGGCGTTCTAGGTAAAAAAATCCATCTGGGAACTTAGAATTTCCAACTTCCGAGTACAAATGGAATGCACCATTAGACTTGTCACGTTTTCTAGTAAATTTTTACTCAAACTTGACATGGACTAAAATGTCTACAGTCAAGTCCATGTAATATATAACACGAAAGATAAAAAAGTAATATGTTACAAGATAAATTTAAGATATTAAAGAGGTCATCGGATGCCCATTTTCCACAAGTTGATGTGATTCGTTAGGGGTCTTAATGAGAAGTCTATAACATACTTTGGTTAAAATTTCTCAAAAAACACCCTTTTTACCATGTCAAAATCAGCCCTTTACAGAGCGAGCTGTTATTGCGTTTGCCTTTAAATGCTAATGAGCTCTGGGGTGATGAGCAGTACTGTTTACTTTAGCTGTGTTTAGCCATGAAACTTGCTACATAGCAAATTATTAAGAAAGGCGATTTGCAAAGATGTATAAAAAACCCTTATACTCACTTCTGCTGTAGGTGAAGCTGGATCACTAATGATTCTCACGAACATAGATGCATTTATGTAAATCACCGGGCACGTTTCCTTCAAAATCGAAAACAACATTAATCCACTGCGTCTTCAGTGACTCAGATGTCAGGAGTAAATTATGATGTTGCTATGTTCATTATTACAACCAACAACAGTACACCTAAATTGTTCATTCAGAGACATTCTTGTCTTCCCCTGCACCGGAGTCGATAAAACGGCGGTCGAACTGTTCACAGCTCACTCAGGGCGGGTCTAAGGTAAGACGGCCATGTCAATCAACTATCATGGGAGTGGCCTGGGTTTTTGTGATGTCACACAGACAAGACGCTGAGAACGGCTTGATTTGAAAAAGGGGATATTACTTAAAAAGATTAAAAAATACCACTGGGTGGATTTTTATCATGATAGGGTGGTTGTGTACACACACTGCCAACACACATTTATGTTCAAACAACATGTATACGTGAGTTTTGCATCTGATGACTCCTTTAATAAACACAATGACAACCCAACACTACTGTGATCTTGAATTCACATCACTGCACCTTCTGCAGTTGAACTTCGCCACTCTTCACACTTCATAACTGATCTTGTGCACTGATCTGAAAAGCGAAAACCCTCAAATTAGCTCTAACTCGTGCAGATCCCACATTTTAGGACGGCCTTTGCCCAATTCCCTCCTTAGATGAACCTCTCTGAGGTTTCCTTTATATGTGTCGTTTCACAAATTACCACTTCTCCTTGTGAAAGCTCCAGCGACTAAACAGCTTGTCCTCCAAATAAAAATCAAAAATAGAAATGGGAAAAAAACTTTTTTAGCATTTTGGTTCACAGACAGAGCGGACAGAAAAATAATCACAAACAAAATTTCACACTTTTAAGAGCCCTCCAAAAATATCTACTGTAATATAATGGAATATTTCCAATTTATGTGTTGCTTGGTTTTGTCCATATTTTTCTGAACATTTATTTTTGAATGGCCATCAATGGGAAAAAATAAAGATGCATTTTTGGCATCTATTTACTGGCATAATAGCATCTACTAGCAGAGACTTGTTTTAGATAACCAGCCAAACCTTGACTCCTTGGCTCAAACACACACCTATTTTTGCACAAAACAGTAGCGTTTAGACTTTTAGGAAAATGTACAAAATGAATGTCTTACTTTGTTCCAGCTCCGTTTAATTAAGACTGTATACCTTTAAGTAGAGGTGCAAACTTTATTTGGTATGTGTGCAATATTAATTACCATTTCCCAGTGGCATTCACGGACATGCATACACATGCTCAAATGGACAAAAACACAACAGCGTAAGCAAAATGGGAAACATTTCCCTCTCAGTGCAAAATAAATACACTAGGGAAAGAAAATAATACTGCTTCAAGCTGAAGTGTGGGGGAAATCCACACACCTGACTCAAGATAGCCACTGTAGCATCAGAAAAGCACT
Source organism: Labeo catla (assembly GCA_012976165.1). Taxonomy (NCBI): domain Eukaryota; kingdom Metazoa; phylum Chordata; class Actinopteri; order Cypriniformes; family Cyprinidae; genus Labeo; species Labeo catla. Next base: position 744,596 of record VONZ01000222.1, read on the forward strand.
TGCCATCTGTTTACCGCAGTTTTCCACCATCCTATTACATTGTGAAACAATGCTCCAGAGATATGTTTAAGAGCTGACGTTTAGCCTGTATTAAGTATGGGCTTTCCATGCAAATGCCACAGCACATAGAGAATGAAACCTTTGATCAGTGCTCTTATTTGACGATAGTGGGGCTGTAGTATTAAGAATAGATTGAGAATCAATTCACTTCACTGAATTAAGATTTCAGAACAGACTTGTTTTTATGTTTGATGCTGGTAATAGTGCTGCAGCCTACTGAGGCGTGCTTTCTACAAATGCTGCTCTTTGACCTTGATGACTGGTTTGCTAGTGCGTTAAATGAGATATTGTTTCCCTCCAGATTTGGACAGGTAGTAATAGTTGCTTGTAAAACCTTTAGTTTTCCAATTACAGCTCTATTTCGTACTGATAAATTAGCATTGATGTTTCTGATTGTGAATTGTGAGTATTGAGCAAGCTGGAGAGACATCATTCAGCGCCTGCTGAAGGAGTTCTTCAGGACTAGAGGAGTTTAAAGATGTAAAATGTGCTCTGCCAGTTCTTTGATGCTGTAATTCATTCTTTATATCCTCGTCTCTGTCTTTCGGTTCCCATGGTTCAGCTGCCCTCTTCAGGCATTAGAAAATTCCAAATACATATTACACAATATTTACACAGAACCATTTCCAGCTTACGGCGAACAGCCTCGACTGTCATTTGAGATTTTGAATACACCAATACATACGGCACCAAGCCTTCAGGCTCAGTAAAAAGGCAAAGGTATTACTACGAAATTGCAGATAAATATTTATTTGAAAATACCTCAGCAGTGGCAGTCAGTACAGACAGTGTGTATTGTTCACAGGGATCTCTGCCCTGATGAGGGAGTAAAAAAAATAAAAATCAAGAAGATGGTTCAACTGAATAACAACACAATGGCTGGCTGATATGAAAGCGGATTTAGCCTGCAGGAAGCATAAGCAGACTGTAAACACACATCTGAGGCGTTCTTCTGACAGAAAAAGCAAACAGTTTAAAGTGTGGGATATTACAGAGGTATTAGATCCAGTTTGAACACTCTCAGATCATTTTACAGAGTTCAAATTATCTTGAAGAGCTGTCAAAGAAGCTAAAAAAGAAATAGTGTTACACTGGTAAATGTATAGGCAGAAAAAAAATCATACATGTAAAAACAATGTTATTTTGATTCAATAAAATGGCTGACTGGCTTACATGTTTAGCAAGTCTGCTGACCCACAGGAGTCAGCAGCTTGTCCCACACCTCCAGTTTTATGATAGCCCTGCCTAAAGGACACATTGTGGCCCTTAAGTCAAGAAATTTTCCCTCAAAGTTAATGCCTGACCCGTTTGCCTCCTCCCTAACAAAGCCTTGCGGGTTCTTTTGATAGTACATTTCTTTATAAAGGGCCTGGTCACACTCCTTTCCTTTCGGGTAGATGCCTACTGCAAACCAATTCTTATACAGATTATAGTCCCAAGGGACGGAAAACATGATGGCCATGGTCTCAATGTAGTCATTTCTGCTCCGCTCGAACAGGTCGTAGGTCATAACCCCCACGCTGCCGGTGGCATGAGCGCTGGTCTTGCTGAAAGTGCATACTTCGGTCTTGAGGGGACGCACTGTGGGCTGAGGTGGGTTGAAGGCTTCGCCATTCTCAAGATAGACCCTGTGGGATTGATTGGCATGAATCATACACAAACACACACATATTTATTGTTACACAAAATATACATTTAAATAAATAGTTCACCAGCCCAAATTCAAATTCTGTTATCATTTACTCACTATAATGCGGTTTATATACATATTACTAGGTCTGCAATGATTCCTCGATTCTATTCAAGTATTCGATTTTAAAAAATCTTCGATTGCATTTTGCCCGTGTTGAAAATTGGCAAAATACCAGAAGTGGCGCATTCCACATATTAAACCCATTTAAAAACCTTTAAAAAAAAGCATAATGCTATTAAGAATTCACAAATGCTGTGAATTATTTAATACATTTACGTGCTTGTCAGAGTGGCTCCATTCACAGTAAACGCTGCTACACAAACTGTTTTCATTTACATTTACATGTGGAGCATCTCGCACTGCTGTGGATCTTGTTGTGATCTCTGGATCTTGTTGTGAGTTTGGATTTATTATAACGTTCATCTGGAAACGCAAAATGCGCTATTTCATCAGATTTGTAATGTAAATCAATTAAAAACCTATGCGAACAGAACAAAACATCATTCTTTCTAAACATGCTAACTGTTTATCATGATTTCAAAATAAAGATTCAGTGGACGTTTGAATTAAATGTTATTGAGTCAATATTAAACACTGATTAGATTGCGTAAAAAAAAAAAAAACGTCATCAGGCCATTGGCGCCCTCTGCAGGCATTTGTTAGAATGCGTGATGTACATTTGCTCTAGTGTTTATAATACATTGTGTATTTTAAGTTTTGTTCAAAAAACCATATAATTACTTACTTTTGATACTTTATTTGAACTAATTATTATTGCCTCATTGCTATTATATATGTATTCTGTCATTTCAAAGGATATTTTTCACTTAGATGTATTGTTACTACAAAAAAGTATTATAATGATCCGATTACTTGATTAATCGTCAAAATAATCGACAGATTACTCGATTACCAAAATAATTATTAGTGACAGCCCTACATATTACTAGAAAAAGTATTATAATTATCTGATTACTTGATTAATCGTCAAAATAATCGATGGATTACGCAATTACAAAAATAATAGTTAGTGACAGCCCTACATGTTACTAGAAAAAGTATTATAATTATGTGATTACTCGATTAATTATGAAAATAATCGACAGATTACTCGATTACCAAAATAATTGGTAATGACAGCCATACATATTACAACAAAAAATATTATAATTATCTGATTACTCAGTTAATCGTCAAAATAATCGACGGATTACGCAATTACAAAAATAATAGTTAGTGACAGCCCTACATATTACTACAAAAAGTATTATAATTATCCGATTACTCGATTAAATGTCAAAATATCTGACAGATTCCGTGATTACCAAAATAATCGTTAGTGACAGCCCTGCACATACAAAAGTTTAGAGACAAAGTTTTAGTTGTGAATGCTTGGTTTAACATTAAATTCGCTTCTGGTTGTAGTCTCACTTTGGGTTGAGGAGGCAGTAGTTGTTTGTCAGGTTGGTGATCTCTATGGTGGCGTGTCTCTTGCTGCTCACGTTGGCAGCGGCAGCCTCAGCAGACTCAGTCATGATGGTGCACGATAGATCTGATTGACGGCTGAAACGGAGAGAAGTAGAGAGGAGAGGCATGGTGTGAGAAAAGAAGTCTGTACCTCGCGGTAAAAAGAAGTGGAAATGCCGTTTTGTTTACACTGCAGGGCTGCAGTGCAAATAAAATAACTTTTCTCTTGTTTTTCTGTGATGTAAAGTTAGTTAATTGTCCTCTAGTTGAACTGCTGTGGTAAATTAGTGTTTTGAATTCAGTATTTTATTTGTGAAAAAGATTCTCATGAGTGTATGTGCATACACTTCAATATAAAGCATGGAAGCATTAGATTAAAGTTCACATAGCTCTTCTCAAGTTCACTTCTGCCCCTCTCTTATTACTATTGTCAGTGTAAACTAGCGAATAAACAGGGTCACAGTAATTACATGCCGACACCCCACTTAAAAATACATTGTGCCTGAAGCAATCTTTAAATTTAAAATGCCTTGCTTTAAGCGCAAAAAGTGTGAAATAGAGTTGCTCGAGTGTTCATAACTGAATAAACTGTCTTGCCATGTTATCATTTTAATATGGAAATAAAAGGAAACATTAGAATTTAGTTCTGATTATTGATGAGAATGAAGGCTTACCTCTGTACTACTCCAGAGTGTGTGTTGCTCAGTAACAGTGTGTCCTGAAAGAGTCACTGCGTTTTTACTTTGTCCCTTTCCCAGGCTTCATGATCAGCAACAAGAACAGTACATACCCACCTGCAAAAAAAGCATGCCTTCTCAAATTTTAGTGTACACCCTCTTTACACACAGACATGGAAACACACACTCGCACACTTATCACCTCAAGAGGCATCTCTGACATGGGTGGGACAATGCTTGGAAGAGTTCCACACCCAGACTGTAGTTAGATTTGTTACACCATAACAGTAGATTTGCATGTACAGATCTGTCTCGGAAATTACTCAGTTTTAAAGGTTATCTCAGCTCAGATTCAAACAAGTAGGTATGTGTTATACAGGAATACGTTTTAGGTGAGGTTTCAAGATAATTAATAATAATTAGTCTTTATTGTGTTTAGTGTAATAATGTTATAGTGTTTTGAAACAGTTTGGATGGGAAAGTCTGTTTTGTAATGTGTTTTAAATAATGAGCCTAGAAATGTTTTCACTTCATTTCCTGCTTGAACCATAGTGGGGAAAAAGTTGTTCATAGAGGAAAAAAAAAACAGTTTGCGTACACACACACACAAAAAAACTGTTTGCGTGCACACACACACAGACACACATACAGGTGCATCTCAATAAATTAGAATGTTGTGGAAAAGTTCATTTATTTCAGTAATTCAACTCAAATTGTGAAACTCGTGAATTAAATAAATTCAGTGCACACAGACTGAAGTAGTTTAAGTCTTTGGTTCTTTTAATTGTGATGATTTTGGCTCACATTTAACAAAAACCCACCAATTCACTATTTCAACAAATTAGAATACTTCATAAGACACAAAAAAACATTTTTAGTGAATTGTTGGCCTTCTGGAAAGTATGTTCATTTACTGTATATGTACTCAATACTTGGTAGGGGCTCCTTTTGCTTTAATTACTGCCTCAATTCGGTGTGGCATGGAGGTGATCAGTCTGTGGCACTGCTGAGGCGGTGTGGAAGCCCAGGTTTCTTTGACAGTGGCCTTCAGCTCTTCTGCATTTTTTGGTCTCTTGTTTCTCATTTTCCTCTTGACAATACCCCCATAGATTCTCTATGGGGTTCAGGTCTGGTGAGTTTGCTGGCCAGTCAAGCACACCAACACCATGGTCATTTAACCAACTTTTGGTGCTTTTGGCAGTGTGGGCAGGTGCCAAATCCTGCTGGAAAATGAAATCAGCATCTTTAAAAAGCTGGTCAGCAGAAGGAAGCATGAAGTGCTCTAAAATGTCTTGGTAAATGGGTGCAGTGACTTTAGTTTTCAAAAAACACAGTGGCCAACACCAGCAGATGACATTGCACCCCAAATCATCACAGACTGTGGAAACATAACACTGGACTTTAAGCAACTTGGGCTATGAGCTTCTCCACCCTTCCTCCAGACTCTAGATCAGCAGTCTTCCCCATGATTGTGTAGCCTAGTGAACCAAACTGAGAGACCATTTTGAAGGCTCAGGAAACCTTTGCAGGTGTTTTGAGTTGACTAGCTGATTGGCATGTCACCATATTCTAATTTGTTGAGATGAATTGGTGGGTTTTTGTTAAATGTGAGCCAAAATCATCACAATTAAAATAACTATTTCAGTCTGTGTGCATTGAATTTATTTAATACACGAGTTTCACAATTTAAGTTGAATTACTGGAAATAAAAAAACTTTTCCACGACATTCTAATTTATTGAGATGCACCTGTATACACTATCAGTCAAAAGTTTTTGAACGGTAAGATTTTTAAGGTTTTTTTTTTAAAGAAGTCTCTTCTCTCACCAAGCCTGTATTTATTTGATCCAAAATACAGCAAAAACAGTACAATTTTGAAATATTTTTACTATTTAAAATAACTGCTTTCTTTTTGAATATATTTTAAAATATAATCTATTACTGTGATTAAAATAGAACATGATGCTACAGCAATGACAACGTCATGGGTTTTGAATCCCAGGGAGTGCATAAATTAATGTATACTTTATGAATTATATTTATAAATCGATGTATACTAATTATGTATAATTTATGAATGCAGCAAGTCTCTTTAAATAGAAGTATCGGCCAAAATATCACCTCACTGTATATTATATATAGTGCAGACACAGAAGCAAACATAAGTATTTAAAACAGGCTTTTTTTATTTAGACGCATGGAGAATTTACAGTCAGAAAACTGGGCAGCATAAATGCAAGTATTCATAACATTTATAACTTTTGATATAGCAGAATGGCATGTGCATTTAATAAGCATATGTTGTATAAGATCATAAAAAGTATATGTAACAATTTTAAAACAATTTAATCATATGTGTACTGTTACTGTCAGACCAAATTTATGTTCAGATTTAGCCCATCTTGTCATAGACCTCTAGCTTAATAATAGCCTTGCCCACCGTAGACATAGTGGCCCTTAAGTCTATTTTCTTTCCTTTGTGGATGATTCCAGATCCCCCTGCATCTGCACGGGTGAACTGGCTGAGGTCTTTCCCCTCATACATGTGCTTGTACAGGGCCTTGTCACATCCACGGCTGCTCTCAAACAACCCAATGCCTATCACATTCTTGTACAATTTGTAGTCGAAGGGGACAGAGAACAGAACGGCCATGCGCTCAGTGCACATACGGTTCTGCATATGGAACAGGTCATAGGTCAAGATGCCCACAGCCCCGGTGGCGGTGTTGTCATCCTTAGTGAATGAGCAAACCTCGGTCTTGGTGGTGCGGATGGTAGGTTGGGGTGGATGGTGACTGAACCCACTGTACATGTACACCCTGAGAAAAGTTTATAGTTGACACTGGTCAATAATATTTTATAGACATGTTACCATAACAGAGAGTAAATGAGAGGTGAGAGGAGAATCATGTGATCAGTAAGTCGTAGTAACATGTTTTTTCATTTCTTTAACTCTTTAATTCACTTTAACTCATCAGAGTGATTTAACCAAGATCAACTTATACATTTTAAGTTCAAGAAGATTTTTTACAGTGTACAACTGAGCAAAATTGAATTCTTTAAGTCACTACTCTTCATTTTTAACTTAAGGGTTTTCTGATTTATCACTGACTAAACAGATTTTGCCAGTAACTTAATTTAAGTAATTGTACATGTAAAATATTTGCACACCCTAAGGCATGATTTTCTCCTTACTTTGGATTTATAAGGCAGTAAACGCTGCTAACATTGGTGATTTCCACTGTACAGTTCCTGTTAGTGTTTATAGTTGCTGACACGGATTCTGCGTTCTGCATGTTGGCGCTGCTTCTGTTGGAGACATGAAAGAGGAAAAATATTTTAAGAAAAGACTGAAAAAGATTGTTTTGAAAAGAAAGTTGCATTCAACAAAGTACTAAAACGACAGTTCATGTAAAAAGTTTATGAAGATACTTAGAAAAATGTCCAAGCTGCCTTTTTCCCCATTCAGTGAAAGTGAACTTGGATGTTCTGCTTCATAATTATTCTTTAAAAGCAAGTGAACTGTACAGCAAACCCTACCGCATTCAAATAAATCATAAAACAAATTTGATTGACATGCTGCTCAGCATTTACATGCAAATCAAGGCAAAGCCTAATCTGTCTTCTTGTCAGAAACTAGCCGGTAAATGTGGCAGCAGGTAGACAGATGAGTGTTTTCTACAGTTTTAGCACAGGCGCTAAAAGATCTCTAATAACAGCTCTGACAGCACGGCAGAATATGGAAAGCCACTTGCGGTCTCCATATGGCTCGGGGAACTAAACTGTTAGCAGAGACGAACAGTGAAGCAGCGAGCTGAGAATCATGACATGCACCAGCAGACACAAGCAACAGGACTTTTCATTATCATTACAGCGCAGATTACTTAAGGGTTAATGCTCATTTTTGTATTTTTAGATAAAAGCTTTTTTACTTTTCGCTTTTACAGTGCACACATGAACACAAACTGGTTAATAAGTACCTGCTAGTATGAGAGGCTGCTGCTGCTGAGAGAATTGAGGGTTTGCTGATCCTCTGTTTCAGCGTAGATGAAGAAAGTGGTGGGTGAATGACAGAAACACTCGTAGACGCACAAACACCTGCTTGACAAACACAGGCGTGTCCCTTGTTTTTTCCTCCAATGCTGACAGGAAAAAAAAGACAGAAACATTTGTGGGGGAGTTTGATGGGAGTTGACGCAGTTAGATTGACTAACTACTTTCATGAATCTTCATCCACAAAGCTGCATTTAGAGACTTCATGGGCACGCGGCCAATAAAAATTCCCAGAAAACTCAAACTTGTCAAGAGGCGTTTTTAATGAAAATGAAAAATTACTGACAAATTCTGCAGAAATTCCTATTTAAGTAGGTAGATTATTGACTAATGCTAAAGAAAACAAGATTACTTAAAATGAGTGATGAAAAATACCAAATCCACCAACGCCCAAAACCTTTGTGAAAAGGTGATAAGAAACAGACTGCAGTGGGAGATTATTGCACACTTGCGTAATATTTGCACTACGCTTCATATTACCAAAAGCATGTTAGAGCATTTCTTTCCTAAGAGTGACAGTGTGTGATTGAACATGTCATGGTTCAATGAAGCAAGAGAACGAAAGCACACATCCACTCCCTTAGCGCTGACAAAACTAAGAGTGTTGCATGTACAGGCATTTCCCCTTCATTCCAACTAATTTTTAAACACTCACACCTAGAGACTTGGTAGGAATGTGCAGAAATACATTCAGGATGCGCTCACATCTGACTGAAAGTTCAAGACCCTCATTCGTCTTCCAACAGGGGGCAGCAAATGTACACCTATTCGTCCCATTAATTCTCTTTTAATTATGAAATCCTTAATTAAAGAAACATTTGACATGATGTTAATTAATTATGCATATATTTTAACATAAATGCTAAGTGGGCTATGCTAAGTTTTCTTTTAAATCGAAAAATGAATGTTCTCTCAATAATTTACTTAACCTCAATCCAAACCTATATGACTTTTACACACATAGATTACAATATGGGACACCACTACTCTGACTGATTTTTTTCCATAATGTAAGATGAGAAAATGTTTATGCTGTCCATAATGGAGGTAAAAGTTTCCAACATTTTTTTTTTTTGTAAATGTGTGTTCTAAAGAAGAAAGAAAGTCATACAGGTTTGGAACAACATGAGGGTTAGTAAATAATGACAGAATTTTCATTTTTGGGTGGACTGTTTCTTTTAAAGGGTCATGAACTGCCTTTTTTAAAAATTATTTTGTACTCTGAGGTCCATTTATAGTGTTATCATGATTTGTACATCAAAAAGCATCATAATTTAGAAGAAATAGGCTATTTTCTGTCCTGTTTTGAACCCCCTCAGAACAGGCGTGGCGGATTGTAGACTCGAAAGTAATTTTGATTGGCTAACAGCATACATTCATTCCTCATATGGTTGCCGCTGTGATTTAGGTTTAAAAGTCATAAATAACTCAATACACATCAAACAATCGGTAAGAAGAGACAAAGCAATACTGACCACGTAATGAAAACAGTTATTCACACTTTTGTTTGCGACATCACTGTCGGATCCGATATAGGTGGCACAGCATCGTTTTTTTAGTTTCAGTCTTTTTGAAAATCCTGCGTTGAAATATGTCGCTCTAGTTGCTGATGTAACCTCGGTTTCCTGATATAAGGCAACAAGTGTTGTGTCACTGACGCTATGGGTAATTGTAAACGAATCAGCTGTAAAATGAAGTGAACAAAGGACCGAGTTTTTAATGACACAATCTGGATCTTCATTAAAAATACAGTTCATCTGCTCTTTCCTAATGTCAGAAGGAAGGCAATGCAAAGACTGTTTTTCCACAAATTGGCACTGCACAGAGTCTTGTTGTCTTCAGAGCATCTTTATCGCTTGTTTTCTTTGTAGACCTGTGTTTGCATCTCTCGTTATTTAAACTGCATGGGTGAACTGGTGGGTGGAGCTAAACAGGCAGCAATGTAGAAGCAGGCGTTGATCTTCTTCTGTGAAGGTGTTGTTTAACCACAGTGTTATGTAATAAAGTGCCACATTCCACAACCAGTCGTTTTGACAAACTGCCTTAAATATAAGCTGTTTTCAGACCAACAAGAAAGTTTTGAGTTCTGAAACTCAGGATGTTTTATAGTACAATGACTTCTTATATGTCTTGTATTTTTACATCAAAAAACATAATTTAGAAGTAATGGGTAATACATTTTCTGTCCTGTTTTTAACCCCCCCCAGGCAGAACCCTCAGTATGAATAGGCTTGGCGGATTGTAGACTCAGAAGTAAACGCCCATTGATATGATTGGCTAACAGCATACATTCATTTCTTGTAAATGGACGCTGCTGTGATTTAGGTTTAAAACACTTAAATAACTCAATACACATCAAATGATCAGTAAGAAGAGACAAAGCAATACTGACCACGTAATGAAAAGAGTTACTCACACTTTTATAGGAATTATAGGAATATTTCAGTTTCAGTCTTTTTGAAAATCCTGCGTCGAAATGTGTCACTCCAGTTGCTGATGTAACCTCGGTTTCCTGAGATAAGGGAACAAGTGTTGCATTGCTGACGCTACGGGTAATTGTAAATTAATCTGCGGTAAAATGAAGTGAACAAAGGACCGAGTTCTTACTGATGCGGTCTGGAACTTTATTAAAAATAGTTCATCCACTCTTTTCTAACACTGGGATCAGAAGGAATGCAATTCAAAGACTGTTTTATTCCACAAACTGGCACCGCAGAGCATCTTGTTGCCTTCAGAACCATCTTTATCGTTTGGTTTCTGTGGAGACATGCACGTTCATCTCTCTGGTAAACACTATGCGCAAATCGGTGGGGGGGCTAAACAGACAGCGATGTCAGTGTTCTTCTGCGGAGGCGGTGCCTATCCACACTATTACATCATAGAGCAGAACATTCCAAAAGCTGTTGTTTTGGCATACTGCCTTCAATATAAGCTGTTTTTAGACTAACGACAAAGTTTTGAGTTGTGAAACTTACAGGATGTTTTTATAGTACAGTGACTTCTTATATGTCAGAAGACCAAGGGAATTTTGATTTCTCAGTTCATGACCCTTTTAATGTAGACATTGAGCATATTTAAATGTGTTAATATGACTTATTATGAATCAATGTGTTTATAAATGCTCTTTCATAGTAGTCACTATAAGCCATTGATTTATTTTTCCTGTCTTTACAGTTGCCTAGAAAAGCTCAAAGCGACTTTTTGGAAGTAGTGCAACTGAAGCTATCCAATAAAACGCTTGATTCACATTCTCTCCGCCAGCCGAGGTAATTCAGCATCGGCTGAATCCATTCAAAGGAAATCAAAAGCTAACCTTATGATTAGATGTATTTCAGTGTAAAGTCCACATCCCATTACCTGAGCCAATGGAGGCTCTCTAAATGCATAGAGCTGCCGTGCGTCTGAAGGGCTAAAGATTAATCCCTGGAGCCTATGGAGCTATTCACAGGTAGGGCCTTTCAGATGATGGACTAATAGGTATCGTTCTTGGGTTTGTGTGTAAGCGTGTGTGTGTGTGGTGGGGGGTTATGCAAACAGAAGTGATTACACACAGCCAGGCTGAGGTGTGTGTGTGTGTGTAGAGGGTTGGAGTTGTCGGTTGATTGATTGTTAAGGGGGGCGAGAGGTTCCGCACGCTCACTTTGTGATGAATAGGCTGTCAGATGCCCTCCAACTACCCAAACAAGGCCGTGGTAAAACAGGCATTTAAGTGATTACACCAAACGTGTAAATATTAAACGTCCATTACGGCGGGATTATATATGCTGCCACTCCGCGGATGAGAGGCGAATGAGGGAGAAAAAAGACAGTGATGTGGGGATGAGAGAAAAATGTAATAGAAAAAAGGACAGGTGCTCAAGCTATGTATTTCACACCCGACTAATGTTTTTCTGTTTATTCTCCACAGGGACCAAATCTCAGGCATTAATCACATTTTGAGAGCACTTGAGGTGTGTGTGTGTGGGCGTTTTGTGCGTGTCGTGTGTCTCTGATGCTTTAATTTGACCGGGCATGTTACCGCATCCCCAAATTCAAATTAGCCGAGATAAAGAGCACTTCCAGAGAGTCTGGGGCTGGGAATGTGTGAATATTTCTCTTTTATTTAATGATGATTTGTGCGGTGTGCCCTTTAATTCCTCTGCAGCCCGGTAATCGATAAGGTGGCGTGCGACATGAATACATTTGTGTCCTCTCCAGGTAGCAAAAGCGAGGCTGCAACCTGCAGGAATTATTTAAACTCACTTGTCAAACAGACAGAAGACTGAAAAGATAGTGTTGTCCTTGAAGCTATGCAGAATTTTATTGGATAGTTAAGAACTAGTGCAGTTTTGGTCTAACTGGTTTAGATCCTGCTGAGAGGGCAGATTTTTTTTTGATGTGTAAAATGCGTCATATGAATTTCAGATATTTAATGAATAAATAAATAAATAATTGAAAGGGGTTAAAGTTAAGTACTTTATCTGAATAAACCAAACTAGAAAATTAATAATAAGGTTAAAGTGTGTGTCAAATATGCACAGAGAATTATGATGTGAAGTTGCGTGTGTGATTTCAATATATCTTAATTTTTTATTAGTTCTATAATTAAAAATTTATATCTCTTGTGGTATCAGTTGCTTCAGAAATGTATCCATTTAATTCAGTAAAATGAATTTTTCAGACGTTTTGTATTCTGCGTCGTGAAGTGACAGCCACTCCTCAAGACATGGTCTTTCTTTCTTTCTTTCTTTCTTTCTTTCTACAATCATGCTTGCTCATGTTTACTGTTTGTGTAGTTTAGTTGTCATATTTGGGACAACCGTCTTTTTCCTTTCTGTCTGGATCCAGAAGTCCCTATCTCCCTCATTCCATTTATCTTTAAAAAATGTCTTTTACAGTTCCTGTTTGTCTTCTCATTCTCTCTTTCTGTGAGATTCTGTCATGTTTTGGCTCCGCTACCTCTGATTGCTCCCCAAAAAATTGGCTCTAGTCTCTCTATTCTTTAAAGCCAGGGCAGTTATCATACCATTGTTTCCATCCTATTCGTCTCTTCCTTTTGTTCTTCTGTCAGTGTTGCTCCTCTTGGTTTGTCAGGAGGACAGTTCCTTTGTGTTATCATGGCTATTATGCTGTCCTCTACAGGATTTATAAAGTAAACACTAAAACTTTACTTAAAGGGATAGTTTACCAAAAATGAAAAAAAAAAAAAAAAATGTCATCATTTATTCAGCCTCATTGTTTCTGGGAACACAAAAGATTTATCTAGCAAAATGTAAAAGCTGTTCTTTTCCATACAATTAAAGTGTCAGCTGTCGCTGGTCTAAACACATTCATTGTATAAGTTTGGACATTCTGATAAATACCTCTTTTTGTACACTCTTAAAAATGCTGGGTTAAAGAATTACTCCACTTCCAGAATAACAATTTCCTGATAATTTACTCACCTCCATATCATCCAGGATGTTCATGTCTTTCTTTCTTCAGTCGCAAAGAAATTAAGTTTTTTGAGAAAAACATTCCAGGATTTTCTCCATATAGTGGACTTCAGTGGTGCTCAATGGACTAAAGGTTAAAAATGGGCTCCAAACGATCCCAGCCGAGGAATAAGGGACTTATCTATCTACTAACCACAAATGCTCGTCTTGACTAGTTCTGCTAAGCGCATGCATACTCTGTGCACTCCGGTTCAAGACAGTTAGGGTATAGTTAGGGCATGTTCACTTTGTAAACACTGGGTCAGTTCTTCTGCAGCAATGTAGAACGATTTTGAATTTGGAGGAGAAAATGAGATGGGAGTTTTTCGACATACCCTAACTGTATTGAACCAGAGTGCACAGAGTCCGTATGCTCATGGCAGAGCTAGACAAGATGAGCATTTGAGGTTAAAAAGTATAAAAATTGTAAAAATTTTTATTAGAAAATAACCAATAATTGTTTCATTAGATAAGACCCTTATTCCTCAGCTGGGATTGTGTAGAGCCCTTTGAAGCTGCACTGAAACTGCATTTTTAACCTTCAATCCATTGATCCCCATTGAAGTCCACTATATGGAGAGAAATCCTTAAATGTTTTCCTCAAAAAACGTATATTCTTTGCGGCTGAAGAAAGAAAGACATCAACATCTTGAATGACATGGGGGTGAGTGAATTATAAGGAAATTTTAATTTTGGAAGTGGAGTAATCCTTTAAGTACAACCCAGCGCTGGGTGAAATATGGACAAACCCAGCGACTGGGTTGTTTTGACCCAGCGGTTGGGTTAAATGTTTAATCCAGACCTTCTGAGTAGTTTTTTTTTACTGAACTATTGCTTAAAAAAATACTATATGGCTGCCTTAAAATGAACCCAAAATAGGTTGTAAATTAGAAATCAGACACATAATTACTAGAGGAATCAGCAATAATCAAAAGGGGGACATTTATTAATAAGCAACTTAAAAAAATGTTTATTATTTAATTACTATTTATTTATATTTATAAATAAATTATAAATATTCATTTCCAACCTATTTTGGGTGTATTTTAAGCAAGAAATATAGTAATTTACAATAATCAAAAATGTTCAATATTGCAATAGTTGAGTGAAATAAAACTTCCCAGAAGGTTGGGTTAAACATTTAACCCAAGCACAGGGTCAAAATTACCCAACTGCTGGGTTTGTTCATATGTCACCCAGCACTGGGTTGTTTTTTTTAACCCAACATTTTTTAGAGTGTATTAAAATAAAAATTAGGAGTTAAATGATTTTGTTTAGCTGACAAATTATGGAATCACTCAATAACGAGATTTTATTTATATACATTTAGTTCATGTTCATGTTTTGTATGACAAGATTTTTTTTCAGCTTATAAAAAGTCAAATGTTTTATTATGTTGTGTTGACATTCTTACAGTCCCATTTACAATTCAACTTTACAACTGGACCTCATCCATAATATTTTTGTGAACATTTGAATATTTCAGAACACCTTTATTAATTTATTACAAAAACTTTGGATATGTAGCCTATATTTAATTATACAATGCCATATCAACAACCAGTAAGTATACAGTCTGATGTTTCTTAACCTGAAGCCTATTTAGAGTACCAGTTCCCATTCATTTTAAATCTGACATAACCCAGGAATGATTCACGGTTCAGTAAGAGAGTCAGCTGAGAACACAGCAACAGCTTTTAATGATTCACTGTAAGAGTGAGTTTGATTCAAAGTGGCCAGCTGTTTCAAGAATCATTTTTTACTGATTCACTACAAAGAACCTGTTCATAAGAGTCAATTGTTTGTTGTTCATGATTTTGGTTTCTTGAGATCACGGAAAGAACTCCTCACAGGGACAGTGTCCTCAGAGTTTTCAAAGTTTCTTGAAGGTAGGCACACATATATAAAGTGGTTCTCAAGTGATGTTATACGTTTAAAGGAAATATTACCTAGGGTAAAATAGCATAGCGTGCTTCATAGAGTGGTTGCTGCTTAGGATCATATTTTTTTTAGAAAAGAGAGAGCAAAAGATCATGCAACATACAAAATGTCACACGACAGATGGTAATTAGCAGTGATGACTAACAATGAAAAAATAAGACTATAGGTCTTCATAAAGCCCTTTTTTTATTTTTACATGGCTTTGTTCAGCAAACATTTTCCAGATTTTTAAAGATTTCGAATTAGAGCCGAATCATTCTTCTTCTTTTTTTTTTTGGTTGCACGTGACCATTTTAGTCACCTTTTGTTGTCTGAAGCCCTACGGGCATCGGTAAATGACAGAATTGTCAAAAAAGATGAAAAATGGAACCATAATGAGAAAAGAAAAAAGCGTTGAGTGAAAGTGAAGAGAGGGCGATAAATCGATACTTTCTTGTCTTGCGCTCCAGTCAACGTGCATACATGGGATATTTCCCCACCTTATATGTTCTGTCATGCCTCTCTGCTCCTTCATCCATCCACTCTCTTGCTTTTCCTCTGCAGACATATCCTCTCATCCCTCCTTTATAAGAAATATAATCCCATTGATCAGAAAACCAATGGGAAGCCTTTCTCTGTAAACACACAGCCGTTCAATAGGAGGCCAGGGACTCTATTGGGAATTCATGACAGGTGTGTGTGTGTGTATATGTGTGGTGATTACTGTAAGTTGTGTGTGCACGTGTTCTATATTTGACTTCTGAGATCCTGAGTGGCTCAGAATCAATTATAAGTCTTATTGCCTTCCTGTCTTGTCACCCCTCATCTCCAACACGCGCACGCGTCATCCCGGTGTCGACCGAGGGCATGAACGCCCACGTGTGTGTGTGTACGTGCACATTTTGTTCGATTCCTCTCACTCCCACCAGTGCAATTAAGCGTTGTGCTCAGTGGACGAGGGGATCAAAGGTGTGACAGTTCTCTTTTGACTGCAGATGAATGCGGAGCGACGGCATGAACAGACCAGTGCGAGTCTGGTTATGGATTTTTGCCCCGTTCTCACTCTTTCCCGTCACAGCGTGTGCAAGTGTTTAAGAGTACGCATATCTCTGCGGAGTGTGAGAGTGTGTGGTGTGACAGGCCGTGGCCTTAAAGAGAGCAGAGTCCTTTCCCTTCCTCAGACTGATCCTAAATCATCAGCTGACACTTTAAAAGGCCACCACACAGCTTTTTACTCTGTCTCTGTCACTGTACATGAGTCCTGGGTGTGTATGTATGTGAGAATAGGGACACATGAGACTGTCCAGCTTTATGTTTCATTATACACAGTTGTACCCATTCACTGACATATCCAAAATCCAGCAAAAAACAGCAGTATTGTGAAATATCATTACAATTGAAATAGGGCTGGGTGATAAATCAATAACTATATCAAAGTTCAAACGGCGACGCAACAAAAACGTACAACTTCCTAGAGCAGATGCGTTCACTTGCTGATGAGTTTCGGTTATTAAACAGCGCCAGTGTGAAACGTTTGAATTCAGTGAAGAACACAAACAGGAGAAACACTGTATGCAACGATACAGTCAGAAAGCTTTTAAATCTACAAATCATCATCATTTACCATAGATTTACTGTAGTAGCACTAACTGTGCAGTGGTATTGTGTCAGAAAAGTTGGTATATTTGTGTCGAATTTTGTTATATTATTAATGTAGATATGTATTAAATGTATTAAAGGAAGAGTAATGGAATGTAATTACAATTTTGTGATTAAGCTAGAGCATTTATGCATTTATACTAAATGTATTTAGACTGCTGTTTTTCACACAAATACCATAGTACATTTTTACCATGGTACTGAGGTGCTGTATTGTGGTTTTAACTGTTATTATTATGACCCATGGATGATACTAATAAAAAAAACCTCAAACAGACAGAATAATTACATTTCACCATATAAAAATGAGATTGCTACAGTTTTTACAAATATGTGACCCTGAACCACAAAACCAGTCTTAAGTCGCTGGGGTATATTTGTAGCAATGGCCAAAAATACATTCTATGGGTCAAAATTATTGAGTAAAGATCATGTTTCATGAAGATATTTTGTAAAATTCCTACTGTAAATATATCAAAACTTAATTTTTGATTAGTAATACGCATTAGTAAGAGCTTCATTTTGACAACTTCAAAGGTGATTTTCTCAGTATTTGATTTTTTTGCACCCTCAGATTCCAGATTTTTAAATAGTTGTATCTCGGCCAAATATTTATTCAGCTTTCATATGATGTATATGTCACGATCAGACGAGGCAAGACAAAACAACGACGTAGAAACACGAACAGTTTAATAATAATCCAGGGGAAACAATGGGAACCACAGGAGTACAGGGTAACAACATCAAGGTCCGACAAAGCAAGAGGGAAAACACATGCTATATATACACAGACTGATTACAAACACAGGTGCAGACAATGAGGGAGAAACCAAAACACACAGAGCTGCAGGGGAGATGATGGGAGAGACCAACTAAATAGTCCAGGGGTGTGACAGTATAAAGCTCAGTTTCATAAAATGGACCCTTATGACTGGTTTTGTGGTCCAGGGTAACATATTACTGATTTTGATAACAAACATAAATCTACATCTGCATGCTATCTCAAGCTACTATCAAATGTGTATTTCTAAGAGACAACATTTTTTTTTATATTATTATTATTAACGTTATCAGGTAACACAAACCTGTTTCTTGATTTGAAACAATATTACTCATTAAAACATGCAGAGCTAGGAATTTTTTTGGTTTTGGTATTAAGATATTTATTTTGTTAAGGAAAAATGTGACATTTATTGTGATAATTATCAATATTGACATATTTTTTTGGCCATATTGCTCATTCCCTAAATCCCAAAAATGTTGTTTTCTATTTGAATACATTTGAAAACGTCTCGGTTACGTATGGTAACCCTCGTTCCCTGATGGAGGGAACGGAGACGTTGTGTCGAGTAGTGTACGACACTAGGGGTCCCCGTAAAAACACGCCACATGTCTGACCGCGTCACGAGAGACAAGTGCAGAAGTAACAGGGCAACGTGTAACGTAAGTGCAGCTCACCTCCTCCGTGACCATCCAACGTCCAAGGACTGACCTGTACAACGGGGTCCTGCAGCCGGGCCTCCCTCAAGGGCGGCTGAGTGTCTTGAGATCGTTGGGAAAATGCCTGCTCCCGAAGGAAAGACATTACGGAGTTCACAACCTGCCCGACAGGGGGGGTTTAAGTGACATAGTTAGACATGGGACCTGAGGTGGGTCTCACACCCGGGAAGACAGCCAGACTCAGATCCTAGAGAACCTGTTCTCAGGGGAAAACACCGCACCACAAGAGTTATAGGTGGAAATACACATATGGGGCCACATAAGGGGCCACTACATATGGGGCACAATCCAATCAAAATAAGGGAAGTCATACCTTGTGAAGGGATTCCATAGCGAGTTTCTCCGCTAAACTCCGCCATGTGCAGAAGTGCCAAAGATGGAGATGGTGTCCAGGGTTCGCATCAGGAAACCTACTGAAACTGAGAAGCGTAATCACCATTAGGGGAAGCGCTTTATGCAAGCTCTACACCAACCAGTGTGCTGAGTCAAGAGTTAGCAATCAAGACTCTAGCTGACACTGGTTCTGTGCGCAAATTATAAAATCTGGCAAATGTGTTAGGTGTAGCCCAACCCGCAGCTCTACAGATGTCTGTTAATGAGGCCCCATTCGCCAGGGCTGCTGAGGCAGCGATGCCCCTGGTTGAGTGGGCTCTTACCTCCAGAGGGCAGGGTAGGCCTCTGGCCAGGTAGGCCATACGGATCGCGTTTACCAGCCAATGGGAGATCCTCTGCTTGGAGACAGCTTTCCCCTTCTGCTGTCCTCCGTAACAAACAAAGAGCTGCTCCGAACGTCTGAAGGGCTGCGTTCGTTCCATGTAGATGCGCAGGGCACGGACTGGGCATAACAAGGTCAGGTTGGGGTCATCTTCCTGGGAAGAGAGAGCTTGCAAGGTCACTACCTGATCTCTGAAAGGAGTGGTGGGGACCTTGGGCACATATCCAGGCCGGGGTCTCAAGACAACGTGAGAATCCGCTGGTCCGAATTCCAGGCACGAACTGTTCACGGAGAGGGCTTGGAGGTCTCCCACTCTTTTGATGGAAGTGAGCGCAGTCAAAGAGCCGTCTTGAAGGAGAGAGCATCGAGTTCGACTGACTGAAGGGGCTCGAATGGATCTTGTTGTAGACCTTGGAGAACCACAGCAAGATCCCAAGAGGGGATGCCAAATTGTGCCCTTCCCCTGAGAAAGGAGGTCCTTCCTCAGAGGAATGCGCCAGGGAGGGGCTGATGCCAGGAGCACCAGGTCCGAGAACCAGGTTCTGTTGGGCCAGAAGGGGGCTACCAAGAGAATCTGTTCCTTGTCCTCCCTGACTTTGCACAAGGTTTGTGCGATGAGGCTCACTGGGGGAAACGCATACTTGAGCCGGCCCCTCGGCCAACTGTGTGCCAGTGCGTCTATACCGAGGGGGGCCTCGGTTAGCCCGTACCATAACTGGCAGTGGGTGGATTCCGGTGAGGCAAAGAGGTCTACTTGTGCCTGGCCGAATCGATCCCAAATCAGTTGGACCGACTGGGGGTGGAGCCTCCACTCGCCTCCGAGCGAAACCTGTCGTGACAGGGAATCGGCCATGCGATTGGCTTCGCCCGGAATGTGAGTGGCTCGTAAAGACTTGAGTCTGCGTTGACTCCAGAGCAACAGGTGGCGGGCTAGTTGTGACATGCGAAAGGAGCGTACACCGCCCTGGTGGTTGATGTAGGCCACAGTCGCAGTGTTGTCGGACCTGACCAACACGTGCTTGCCCTGAATCATAGGTCGGAACCTCCTCAGGGCCAGGAGCACTGCCAACAACTCCAGACAATTTATGTGCCAAAACAGTCGGGGGCCTGTCCAGACCCCGGAAGCTGCCTGCCCGTTGCAGGTGGCACCCCAGCCTGTCTTGGAAGCATCTGTGGTGACAACGATGCGTCTGGACACCTGTTCCAGGGGAACTCCTGACCGTAGGAACATAATGTCTGTCCAAGGGCTGAGTGTCTGGCGACACGATGGTGTGATGTTTACTCGAAATGTGCCTCGATGCCACGCCCACCTGGGGACCCGAGTATGAAGCCAGTGCTGCAGCGGTCTCATGTGCATCAACCCAGTGGCGTGACCGCGGCTGAGGATGCCATGTGCCCTAGGAGCCTCTGAACCTGTTTTAGGGGGACCGCTGACCCGCATCTGAGTGTTGCCACACACCTCAGAACTGACTGTGCACGCTCCGGGGAGAGACGCGCAGACATACTGACCGAGTCCAGCTCTACACCGAGAAAAGAGATCCTCTGTGCCGGGGAGAGTTTGCTCTTTTCCCAGTTGACCCGAAGTCCCAACTGAGCCAAATGGTTGAGAACCATGTCCCTGTGTACGCAAACCAAATCCCACGAGTGAGCTAGGATCAGCCAGTCGTCGAGATAATTGAGAATGCGTATGCCCATTTCCCTGAGGGGGGAAAGGGCGGCCTCCGCTACCTTCGTAAAGACCCGGGGCGACAGGGAGAGGCCGAAGGGGAGAACCTTGTACTGATATGCCCGTCCTTCGAAGGCAAACCGCAAGAACGGCCTGTGTCTTGGGAGGATTGAGACATGAAAGTACGCGTCCTTCAGGTCTATGGCCACAAACCAATCTTGAACTCTGACACACGTGAGAATGTGCTTGAGGGTTAACATCTTGAACGGGAGCTTGAGCAGGGCCCGATTCAAGACCCTCAGATCCAAGATTGGTCTGAGACCACCACCCTTCTTGGGTACAATGAAGTAGGGGCTGTAGAACCCTTCCTTCATCTCGGCTGAGGGGACAGTTTCTATCGCACCCTTCGCCAGAAGGACTGCGATCTCCGCCCGAAGAACCGCGGTGTTGGGGCCCTGGACCGACGTAGTGAGAACACCACGGAACTTGGGCGGACGCCGTGCAAACTGGATGGCATAGCCGAGCCGAATGGTCCTGAGGAGCCAGCGGGAAGGATTGGGGAGATTTAACCAATCCGAAAAGTTCTCCGCTAAGGGTCTCAGAGGAGTTACATTCGGTGCACCAAGGGTGGGGGTACCGTCGCTGGGAAAGCAGTGTGTGGCCGGAGGTGAGAAGCCCCGAACCACACTGGCTGCTCTGCCCAGGGAGTCCGATCCGTGAGAGCTGTGCAGAAGATCCGCCCGAGAGGGGAGATCGTCTGAACGAGCTCGTTGTTCCAGAGCATACGGGGGCACAGGTGTTGTGCGACCGTATGTTTCTGAAAATGGAAACAGCATCCGACCGTCGAGTAGAGGGTCGGAGGTGCTGTATATTGCGCCCAGAGAAGAAGGAAATTGCTCTTTTATTGACCATGTGGTGGCCGTCTGCCGAGTGGCAGACAGCCGGGTAGAAGCCGAATCCAGCGCTCGTCCCCTCGTCGAGTGTGGATCCGGACAGGTCAGATGATCCTCCTTCCCTGGGCTGCCCGTCTCAGGAACGCTTCGAAGCCTGACGTGGGTTCTTAGTGGCCTGAGGACGGGCTGGCGGTGCCACCTTCCTACGAGTGCTGGACCGTTGGACGGGTCTGGCTGCAGGACCAGCAGGTTGCGGGCCCTGAGCCACCCTCGTAGGGGGTCTTCCTCGGCGGGGGGCAGGCGGAGGTTGCTGTGTCGGCTGAGCTGGGCCAGCGCTCGCTGCACGCCGAGGCAGGATGTGTTTAATGGCCTCCGTCTGCTGCTTCACCGTGAAGAACTGCTGGGCAAATTCTTCCACGGTTTCGCCGAAGAGACCAGCCTGGGAAATGGGAGCGTCAAGAAAGCGAGCTTTCTCGGCGTCTCGCATCTCGGCCAGGTTTAGCCATAGGTGGCGCTCCTGGACCACCATAGTGGACATCGCCCTCCCCAGAGCTTGCGCCGTAACCTTCGTAGCTCGAAGAGCATAGTCGGTCGCAGAGCGCAGCTCGTGCAACAGCTCTGGGTCAGGAACACCCTCGTGCAGGTCTTTGAGAACCTTAGCCTGATAGACCTGCAAAATCGCCATAGCGTGTAAGGCGGACGCAGCTTGCCCAGAGGCCGCATAAGCCTTCACTACAAGCGCAGACGAAAACTTACAAGCCCTGGACGGGAGTCTCGGGCGGCCCCTCCAGGAGGCGGCGTTTTGCGGGCACAAGTGCATCGCAATCGCTCTCTCCACCTGGGGAACCTCCGTATACCCCCTCGCTGGACCGCCATCGAGGGTGGTGAGGGACGGGGAGATAGCGTGCCGTGAACGAGCCGACAGAGGGGCTTTCCACGACTTCGTTAACTCCTCATGCACTTCCGGGAAAAACGGGACCGGGGAGGAACGTGGCCTGGAGTCACGTCCACTGCCCAGGAACCAGTCATCCAGCCTTGAAGGCTCAGGGCTGGGCGGGGGAACCCACACAACCCCAATCTCCTTGGCTGCCCGTTTTAGTGCGGCGGCCATTTCGGCATCTGCCACAGACTGAGACTCTCCCGCCGGAGCGGTAAGTTCAGCCGTGACGTCAGCCTCTGACGGCTCTCCCTCCGATGCTACAGACCCTGCCTTTTCCTCAGCAGGAGCCCCGAACAAAAGATCCAGCCCATACTGAGACGAGCTTTCAAAATCATCCAGAGACTCCATCGGTGGACACACAGGGTGAACGGTTTGCGGGGATGTACCCGGCAAAGCGTCGTTCAAACCCTGCCGCTCTTCTTCAACGCACATCGCTGCGGCCTCGTACCCGGAAGTAGAAGGACCGGAGCGGGAAGCAGTTGAATGGCGCCGCGGCTTCTTCGAAAAGAACGCGGCTCGTGAGCGGAGCGTGCCCAAGGGCATGTCCTCGCAGTTCTGACAACCTCCCTCAGCGAACGCTGCTTCAGCATGCTCACGCCCCAAGCACTGAACACAGCGATCGTGCCGATCGTTAGGGGAAAGGTAGAATCCGCAACCAGTTGGACACGGACGGAAAGGCATAGTGAAACACACAATCCGCCCGTGGAGCTCTTTTAGAGAAAATTTGCTCAATTAGAGGAAAGTCTTCTCCTGAAGATCGCCGTCGACGCACCCAGGGGAACTCTCACAACACGAGCCGTGTCAGAGAGGGAGAGACCGCTGTCTGTGCCGTAGATCCAACGACGAGAGAGGTGAATGTTGCCGCTTCTCACACAGAGACGCTGCATTCGGCTCCGAAGAACAGAACGAGTGAGCAGATGCACACGCTGCCCTATTTATACCCGGATGTCCGGGGCGTGGTCAGCTATGCAAATCTGCACACCCAATTTTCATTGGCCTTTCTCAATACTGTCAGAGGTGTTTGGGCTCTCAAGGGCGACCCCTAGTGTCGTACACTACTCGACACAACTCGGAGTGTACGACAGATAGGGAATGTAATTTATTTCTGTGTTGGCAAAGCTGAATATTCAGCAGTATCACACAGCAATACACTGTCAATACACTGATAATCTATCTAAATGATTATTTTTGGTATTTTTTCCATATTTTTGTATATTTTCTGCACTATTTACAATTTTAGTATAGATTTGTGCATCTAAGCATATTAATTGTTAATATTACATGCAATTATGAATTATGTAATACAAAAAAGAGCAGCAGAAACGGAAAAGATCAACAAAAAGGTAATGTATTATTCAGTTTGCTGTCAAAGTGTGTGAGCACTTTAGATGCTCTGTGCAAGCTTTAAGAGCGGCTTGCTTTTGACTCAAACACATTCGGCTCTCCAAATTAATCATGACACTGATAATGTAGCTAGTATGACAGAAGTCATACTTTTTCTAAATGTTATTTTTTGTCAATTATGTACAAGTGTTTTTATATGCTGCTCCTGCAGGGTCTTTTCACAGATCTCCAAAGGTCAAGGGACCAAAGAGACGTGATTTATCTTTACTACAGGAATATTACAGGATATTAATCAAAGTAAGGAATTATGTGGCTCACACTGGTCACAAGGTTACACTCGAAGAGATGCCAGTTTGCTCAATGCTGATAGAATAGAGAAAACCTTGGCCTACAAAATGAATTTGAAATGAAAATCTAGTATTTTTTTGTCAGATCTGTGGTGTAGCAGACTGTTAAGTGTTGGTGCACAAGTGGAAGACAGGGTTTTTATTCTGGCCTGCACTGTCAGACAGTAATTTAGTACCTTTGTCTCTACTGTCGTTTCAATAAAAAGTGCCAAAAGCCCCCCAAAAATTAAATGAAAAAGAAAGTGTCACTTTTACCCAGTCTCCTTGAAAATTCCCTTTTCACATCTTGTCTCAGACTTCTCCCTCAGATTAGTGACATCAGTTCAGCAAGTCCTGAAACTCCTCTGACAACGTGCAGAAAAGCCTTTACACTCTACAGCACAATGAGCTGACACACACTTCCCAGGAGAAGTTCATCCATTCCCATAGTTCATCTACTGTCAGTCTTTGTTCACACACATGCAGTGGCAAACATCTGCTCAAGCATGAATGTGTAGTGTCGGTATAAATGACGTTGTACATAAATGAAAAGAATCTTGAACTTTTTTTAAGATTTAGTGCTGCTTGCCTTTTGCGAAAGTCATTGCCACAATGGTATACCTGTAGGTTGTTGCAGATCAATTCTATGCAGTTGCTGTGGTGTTCTTTGCTTTGTAGTATTCTGGTTTTCTTGCTGGTTGCTAGATGGATGTTTAGTAGTTCAGTAAGTCTTTATGATATTCTGTATGACAAGTACCTCGATCAATCTAAGTCTATTGCCTATTGTATTATCTGCCAGGTGAAAATAATAAAGTAAAGGCACACAAAAAATATATTTTTACATTAACAATGTAATTATTATTCTGTTTATTAAAGCCAGGTATGTATCTCATAAAGTTAGTGTTTTAAGCATTTTACATTTTTTCCAAAATAATAGCTCAAGGCAGTAACAATTTAAACAATATATTTTATTTGTGAACTTATGTTTAGCTATTCTTTTTAATAGTTGAAGGAGAAGTTCACTTCCAGAACAGCAATTCACTAATAATTTACTCACCCTCTTGTCATCCAAGATGTTCATGTCTTTCTGTCTTCAGTCGTAAAGAAATTATGGTTTTTGAGGAAAGCATTTCAGGATTTTTCTTCATATAATGGACTTAATTGGTGCCCCGATTTTGAACTTCCACAATGTAGTTTAAATGCAGCTTCAAAAGGCTCTAAATGATCCCAGCCGAGGAAGAAGGGTCTTATCTAGTGAAATGATTGGTCATTTTTTTCAGAAAATAAAAATTTGTATACTTTTTAATGCGCATTTACTTACTATTGAATCATGTCGAAAGGTCACGCCGGAACTACAGACCCAGTGTTTACAAAGCGGACGTGCAAAGACTAAATAAGTGCAAGTAAGTCAAACGCTGTTTACAGACAAAAAGGTACAACGATGTTGGACGATTCTGAAATTGTAGAAGAAAATAAGATGGAGTTTTTCGCCAACCTCTCCCTTTTTGAGCTGGAGTACACAGATGATGAACTTAGACGTGATTCGTAGTAGTGATGGGAAGTTCGGATCATTTTACCGACTCGGACCTTTGAGTCTCGTTCCGCAAAATGAACGAATCTCTTTTCGAGTCGTTTCGTTCATTTTAGCAAAATATAATTAAAATGTTATGTGTTACTTCCCTAACACATCTACTGCTTACACAAACGTTGATTACACTACAAACAAGACAAAACTATAATGCTATAAGAATCAGAAAAGATTAATTCATTGTTTACCTGGGTCTTTAGTCTATGATTAGCTCACCTCACCTCTTATGTGACAAGTTTTCGGGTTTGAGTCGTTCGTTCATCACGTGACAGTCCCATAAGATGAACAAACGACTCAAAAAACCCGAAGACTCGAAACAGGTGAACTAATTCCAGTACAGAAACTAATAGGATGTTGCGCATGCGCGACTGAACGAATCACTCCCCGAGACGACTCGTTCTTCCCGAGTCACATTCGAACGAATCGTTCAAGAACGACCCATCACTAATTCGTAGCATTGTGAACGCGCTTCCCAGAGCCTGTGCTACACAAGCTTTTGTGCTTAGAAAGTATACAAATTTTTACTTTTCCAAAAAAATGACCGATCGTTTCACTAGATAAGCTGGGATCATTTAGAGCCTTTTGAAGCTGCATTTAAACTACATTTTGGAAGTTCAAAATCGGGGCACCAATCAAGTCCTTTATATGAAGTAAAATCCTGAAATGCTTCCCTCAAAAACCATAATTTCTTTACGACTGAAGACAGAAAGACATGAACATCTTGAATGACAAGGGGGTGAGTAAATTGTTTGTAAATTGTTGTTCTGGAAGTGGACTTCTCCTTTAACTTTTAACTAGTTTTGAATTTTTTGGATCCTCAGTCATCAAAGCTTGGTAAATATTGGTCACAGACACAGAGATTTACTTAAAATTTTATCAAGTTAATCACTCACTAAAAACTCCCACAAAAAAAATTAGTCTTCACATTAATACCATTATATTTTTCATTCAGACTGAATGAGCACGAATGTGCACAAACACAAGAGCCATGATTTATTGCATGAATCAATCACAGCCGATCATAAGCAGTCTTATCCAATCATATCACAATGTAGGCACTGCCTCCTCTTATGTGACTTTGCCCCATTCATTCTCAGTTACCCCCCCCTTAACTTCAGTTACTTTACCTGCTGGTAGCACTGTTGGGCGATGTTTCTTTAGAAAAATTTGTGATTTATACACTTTTTTAATGTGATATTTTGTAATATTTGCATTGTTTCATTTTTGTACTACACCCCTGATATACAGTGGGTACGGAAAGTATTCAGACCCCCTTAAATTTTTCACTCTTTGTTATATTGCAGCCATTTGCTAAAATCATTTAAGTTCATTTTTTTTTCTCATTAATGTACACACAGCACCCCGTATTGACAGAAAAACACAGAATTGTTGACATTTTTGCAGATTTATTAAAAAAAAACTGAAATATCACATGGTCCTAAGTATTCCGACCCTTTGTTCAGTATTTAGTAGAAGCACCCTTTTGATCTAATACAGCCATGAATCTTTTTGGGAAAGATGCAACAAGTTTTTCACACCTGGATTTGGGGATCCTCTGCCATTCCTCCTTGCAGATCCTCTCCAGTTCTGTCAGGTTGGATGGTAAACGTTGGTGGACAGCCATTTTTAGGTCTCTCCAGAGATGCTCAATTGGGTTTAAGTCAGGGCTCTGGCTGGGCCATTCAAGAACAGTCACGGAGTGGTTGTGAAGCCACTCCTTCGTTATTTTAGCTGTGTGCTTAGGGTCATTGTCTTGTTGGAAGGTAAACCTTCGGCCCAGTCTGAGGTCCTGAGCACTCTGCAGAAGGTTTTCGTCCAGGATATCCCTGTACTAGGCTGCATTCATCTTTCCCTTGATTGCAACCAGTCGTCCTGTCCCTGCAGCTGAAAAACACCCCCACAGCATGATGCTGCCACCACCATGCTTCACTGTTGGGACTGTATTGGACAGGTGATGAGCAGTGCCTGGTTTTCTCCACACATACCGCTTAGAATTAAGGCCAAAAAGTTCTATCTTGGTCTCATCAGACCAGAGAATCTTATTTCTCACCATCTTGGAGTCCTTCAGGTGTTTTTTAGCAAACTCCATGCGGGCTTTCATGTGTCTTGCACTGAGGAGAGGCTTCCGTCGGGCCACTCTGCCATAAAGCCCCGACTGGTGGAGGGCTGCAGTGATGGTTGACTTTCTACAACTTTCTCCCATCTCCCGACTGCATCTCTGGAGCTCAGCCACAGTGATCTTTGGGTTCTTCTTTACCTCTCTCACCAAGGCTCTTCTCCCCCGATAGCTCAGTTTGGCCAGACGGCCAGCTCTAGGAAGGGTTCCCAAACGTCTTCCATTTAAGGATTATGGAGGCCACTGTGCTCTTAGGAACCTTAAGTTTAGCAGAAATTTTTTTGTAACCTTGGCCAGATCTGTGCCTTGCCACAATTCTGTCTCTGAGCTCTTCAGGCAGTTCCTTTGACCTCATGATTCTCATTTGCTCTGACATGCACTGTGAGCTGTAAGGTCTTATATAGACAGGTGTGTGGCTTTCCTAATCAAGTCCAATCAGTATAATCAAACACAGCTGGACTCAAATGAAGGTGTAGAACCATCTCAAGGATGATCAGAAGAAATGGACAGCACCTGAGTTAAATATATGAGTGTCACAGCAAAGGGTCTGAATACTTAGGACCATGTGATATTTCAGGTTTTCTTTTTAATAAATCTGCAAAAATGTCAACAATTCTGTGTTTTTCTGTCAACATGGGGTGCTGTGTGTACATTAATGAGGAAAAAAAATGAACTTAAATGATTTTAGCAAATGGCTGCAAATATAACAAAGAGTGAAAAATTTAAGGGGGTCTGAATACTTTCCGTACCCACTGTATACAAACACACACATAGTAAATTTAGCCTTTTGAAACAGATTTGTTTTCATCTTCTAATTTCAGACAGAAATGCTTCTACAAAAACATTGGTCGCCCTCACAATTTATATCCATTTGGAAGTACAGTAGCTTCTGCTGTTTCAGTGAACTGTCAAACCACTGAACCTCCAGGATAACAGTTACAAAATACACTGTGAACTTGAATCCACCTCAGCACCCTTCTGAGAAAACCCCGGGGAGCAGATGCTGGATTTGTGTAATGGCTGTTTGTGAGTGTTGTATGGATCATTGTCAGGCCCCACAGAGAGAAAACAGTGCGGCAATGACTCATTGTGAGAGAAATGTACAGTTACATCTCCCCAGTATTTAAGTTCTCTTTAAGCTAACCACTTACTTGTAACAACTTAAGTGGAACTGACCATCAGTTTGCCTTTATGGGTCAATAAAACTGAAAGTGTACATACTCCCTCGGTGCGCATCTCGATGTAATAAGAAGCCTGCAGACGAGGGGAAGGTTATGGGAGAGATACCTAGCTCCCCAAAACAAGAGTTCATTTTGTTCCTATGCTCTTTTTCACAATAACTACTGTTTTAAAACAACTTTATGACATGACAGATAACTAGTTGTGCACTGTTGTTTCATTCACACAGGACAGGCTAACCAACTCAGACTCAAATTTAAGTATAATTCACCCAAAAATGTGCAGAGTTTTCATTTGTGGCTGAACTATCCCTTTACATTTTAATTAAGTCAGGTTGGGATATTAAAAGCGATGTCGCTCCTGTTTATAACCAAACCGTGTGTGAACATAACCGTATTTAGAGTGAACGCAGGCTTGGTAAGTTGTAAACCAGGCCCTAAACAACAGTGAAAACATGAGGGAATTGAACGAGGAGATTTCAGATTTTGACACGCGTCTGAAATATGAAATCCTGATCCGTATTAAGTGGTGTGGATATTGTTGAACACAGAGACAAATCGTGCTCATCTCCAATGACCCCGGCGAGGAAAATGAAAGTCCACACCCTATCAGTAAATAAATCAATCAAAATTTAATTCAGACTTGCACACGGTGACCTTCACTTCGGCGGTCTTATAAAAACGGCCATCATGCCACGTGAATTTCATTTACGGCCTCCTACTCTCTGTCCTCTAAAAGCAATAAGGAGTAATTGGGGATGGCACTCACTCATACCAAATGATCTTTTTCAGTCCTCCACACCGAGCTGTCACGGAAACACAATCCCTCGCTCGCTCTCTCTCGTCTATTGTCTTCTCTCTGTCTCTCGCTCTCTTTCTCCTCGATGCGCATTTATCCCATTACTCTCACTGTGGAGACTAATTAACTCTGCATAAGTGAAAATGAGAATTGGTTTCTAGTGGGTGTTGGACGCATGACAGAGCCTCTCAATCCTCACGTACGTGGCTTACACACCTTTGGCTTCCACTGTGATTGTTAATCTGTATGTCCCCAATTAAAGCCCACTGGGGGTGTCATCGCGATGTCGTCAGGTGTGTGCTCATTAACACTCAAGGGTCACTCGGCCCACTCAAGACCTGGCACAGCCTCATTTGTTTCCCTGTGTAATGGAGGAGAGAGTGGAAATGAGCATAATATGTTTGCTTCAATTAAGACATATCACACGAGCAAGGGTGCTGTTGCACTTAATATCTGCACAGCCGGGATTTGGTTGTAGGCAAGATACCATGTGTAATTACAACCATGTGGATATTCAGTATAGGAATCAGCAGTGTATGGAGATGTACTGCCACTTTAGAAACGCATTGACCAGACGGGGCCCAGGAGACCCAGTATGCAGAGTTTAGCTCCAACCCTAAACAAACACACCTGCTAATCAAAGTCTTCAGGATGATCACTTGAAAAATAATGAGCAGGTGTTCTGAACAGGGTTTCTGCAGGTTTAATGAAGGAAAAATTAAGACTGTTATGAGTCATTTAAGACTAAGTAAAGAAATTTAAGGATTCAACAGTAGGATTAGCTCTCTTCTGAATTTAAATTTCCTGATAACTTACTCACCTCCACGGCTTTCATTCTTCAGTCGAAAAGAAATGAAGGTTTTTGAGGAAAACACTCTAAGGCTTTTCTCCATAGTGGACTTTAAAGGGGATCAACAGGTTGAAGGTCCAAATTGGAGCTTTAAAGGGCTCACGATCCCAGCTGTGGAATAAGGGTCTTATCGCGAACGATATGGCATTTTCTAAAAATAAAACCTTTGTAACCACAAATGCTCATCTTGCACTTGCTTGACTTCATGCATTTTGTAATCACATTGGAATAGTCATGCGTGGTGAGTTCTTCGTTGTGTACTTCAGTTCAAAAAGCTAGGGTGAAAAACGGCATCCCAGCTTCTAAAAAAAATATATATATATATTTTTTTTTTTGTAAGGGGCTTTTGCACTTTCACTTTGTAAACAACGGGTCGGTACTTTGCCTACATCACGTGTGACCTTTCCAACATGAAATAATGCGTGAAGTCAAGCTAGTGTAAGATGAGCATTTGTGGTTAAAAAGTACTGTATAGAAATTTTTATTTTACTTAGAAATTGACAGATCGTTTGGCTAGATAAGACCCTTATTCCTTGGCTGGAATCGTGTAGACCTTGTGGATCCCCATATGGAGAAAAATCCTGAAATGTTTTCCTCAAACCTTCATTTCTATTCAACTAAAGAAAGAAAGACATTAAAATCTTGGAAGACACAGGGGTGAGTAAATTATCAAATTTTATTTTATTTATATTAAATTCTAGAGTTATCTGATCCTTTAACAATGCTTCAAAGTACAATTTACAATAGATCTTTATTACTTTTTAATTCATTTTACAAAGAACAAAGAAACAAACAAAAATGCTTAACATTTGAATCGCTTGAAGTAATTGAATCGCTTTGCATAATCCCCCACCAGTTGAATATGCAAAAAACTTCTGTACTGTACCTTGATCACATTGCAAAAAAGTGATGCTATTAAGTATTGTGTCTTGATTTTCAAGATGTATTTATTTGAGACGCGAAATGACATAAAATAAGAATAAGTACATTTTCATACCCCATTGGCAGATACTTGTTCTTACTTCATTTGATCAATTTCTCATAAACAAGACTTCTTATGTCAGTTTGCTTCTCAAGTAAATGTATATTGATTTAAGAATGTTTAGATATTTATATTGGAAAACAGAACTAAAATACTGAGGAAGATATAATTTTTTTTGCTTCGCATACAACATTTAATATCAGTACTTTCCCCCGGTTTCACAGACAAGGTTTAAGCCTAGTCTTAGACTAAAATGTAAATCTGAGCTGAATCTGAAACTTGCACTGACTGATCTTAAAATATATCAGTGCCTTTGTTTTTTTCTTAAGATACACAACAGTGCGTTTTTTTTTTTTTTTGTTTTTTGTGTTTTTTATTTTTATTTATTTATTTATTTTTTTATATAAACATGTTTATGAAAATCACTTAAATGTCCTAATTGAACTATGACCTAATCCTGGTTTAGTATAAGCACTGTGTATGAAACTGGGCCATAATGAATTAAAGACTTTATGCTTTGATTTAAGAGCTTTTTAATGCTTTAATTTGTGAAAATGCAAATGAATTAAGACTTTTTAAGACCTTTTTTAAGACTTGCAGAAACCCTGGCTAACACAGGTTGAAAATATGCAGATTTGAAGACCTCTTGTATTGACCAATCAGATTAGAGGATCAGAATGTTTTGTGTCAGTCAGTAACATTTTAACATTTATTGTGCAATATTCGTGGATCAGTCAATCACTTGCCAAAAATGAAGATACAGTAATTGTTTGGATATATTTATTTGGAGGACAAACATCCAGTAAGCCTAAAAGTATGTTGCATTCCAAGATATGTATGAATGCAATTCATAACACAACAAATGTACAGCATGTGTTGTATTCTCGGTGTTGCTATAGTATAAATTACCACTAATCTCTTCTTTTATCCAGAGTTTTCTCTTCAGGTCTGAAGTCAGAGGCAGAGAATCAGGTTTGGAGATAATAATTTGAAGCAAATCAGTTAAAGTTATTATGTTTATAGCAATTTACCTGAATTATGTCAGCATATGTCATCAGAATTAAATTTATCACTCCCTTAAAGGGGTCATCGGATGCTAAGTTGACTTTTTCATGTTGTTTGAACATTAATGTGTGTTGGCAGTGTATGTACAAATCTACCCTATAATGATAAAAATCCATGCAGTGGTTTTTAATTAATCTGTAAAAATAATATCCCCTTTTTTAAACCGAGCCATTCTCAAATGCCTGTCGTTGTGGCATCACACCGACAGAGGCCGCTCTCTCGTTTTACCTCAGATCAGCTGTCAGAGTCCATCCTCTTTGTTTCAATGCCGGAGCAGGGATGTAAGTTAGACAAGAATATCTCCGACTGAGCGATTGAGGTGTTGTGTTGCTGGATGTAATAATGAACATAGTGGTCGTCATTTACTCTGGACACCTGAGCAGCTGAAGATGCAGTATATTACGTTTGTGTGTGAAGGGAATGCACCTCCCGATCTACATATATCCGTCTATGTTCGCGCGAATCATTCATGATCCAGCTTCACTTACAGCAGAAGTGAGTATAAGCGTTTTTTGAATCTTTGCGATCGCCTTTCCTAATAAAGTGCTAGTTAGCAAGTTTAGCGGCTAAATGTGGCTAATGTAAACAGACGCGTCTATCCACAGAGAGTAGAGAGGGGCGGGGCGAGCAGAGCTCATCTGCATTTAAAGCAGCCTCGACCAGAATGAGATGATTTTTGTAGAGTTGATTTTGGCAAGGTAAAAAGAGTGTTGTTTTACACAACCATTGAGAATTTTTAACCAAAGTATATTATAGACTTTTCATTATGACCCTAAAGAATCATATCACCTTATGGAAAATGGGCATCCGATGACCCCTTTAAGGACAGTTTGTTACCACCAGGTTAACACAAGAATGCACATCAAGCACAGCCAGTAAACCATTTTCTAGTGACCTATGCAGGACTTCTCCAATCATTAAGTCCCTTTAAACTCTGACTCTTTTTTACAATCGACTGTAAGCTTGCTTTCAGATCTGCCTTCATCCAATCAACAACCAATAGATACACTGTAAAAAAAAAAAAAAAAACAATTTAAAAAAAAGTTGTTTCGACTTAAAAAAGTAAGTGTTCGTGCTGCCGTAAAATTTTACGTTTAGTCAGCATGAAATGTTAAGTTGTACTACATAAAAACGTGGATATTTCAGTTGAGTAAACTTAAAATTTTAAGGCAGCATGAACACTTACTTTTTTAAGTTGAAACAACTTTTTTAAAAGTTTTTTTTCTTTTTTTAAAGTGTAGAAGCAAGTCCCCTCTCAAAATTTTTATTCTTTCACTAAGTTTCACTCAGAAGTATGTCACAATACAAATGCAAGCGTGTTGCTATGTCCATTTCATTGTGACTTTAAGTTACAAAATGAAAAGAAAATAATAGCATAGAAGAGTTAGATTCTTAAAAATGTTTCAAGACCCTGATTCTGAAAGAGTGCTGGCTGGGTGTTTTGACAAATAGTATGAAAACACAATCCACAAGAATAATCAAGAACCACAGTGTTCATGAATTAACAGCTTTTATTGGAACAGCATGATAGAATTTCCTTCTGCGCAAAGGCTGGTGATCATGGGCACAGATCAAAGGGTTTGTATGAATAGTATGGACTGAAAGTAAACGCTAGTGGAACTCTGTTGCCTTGTTTGTTATTAGAGGATTATGTTAGTATCATGGCAGGAGTCAGTGCTCTCTGAAAACAATAATGCAAAGGGAACAGATGTGGCCCACTGTGCCTGGCAACACATGAAATGTCAAGTGCACTTGAAAGAATCACTGTGTGCAGAATCAGAATAACACAACCTCACACACACATAGATGAAACCCAGCCCTCCTTAAAGGCTTTTTTTTGTATTCAGCCTCTTCAGTGTACTCATGTATGTTGCATGTATGTTGATCTCTCCATATTTTTGTTATTTATTCCTAATTGATTTGAGTATGCAGTGTTCTCTGTAATAGGCCATTGCTGTAAAAGCTTAAACATAGTCACTGTAGATCCATCTGTAGATTTCTTCAGTTAAACTAAATCAGATGTGAACATGTGGGGCTGCTCTGAAAATTGCATTAGCATCAGCTTTTTTTAAAGGTTAAAGGTGAAGTGTTTTTTCTATTAAATACTTTTACTTTCCTCAGCTTAGACTGTAAGTAAAGCATAGGTTGGTTTATTTCCCTTTGAAGTGACACTGTGCATCTGTGATGGCATCAAAACATCGTTCTGTTTGTTTGAGAATCCTGGCCAGCCTGGCATAGTAACACTGACTCAACCAATGGCGTGAGATTGGGGGAGGGGTTATCTCTTATTCTGACCAATGACAGGCAGAGGAAGTGTTTGGGAAATGTGTTTGAAAACAGTTATTATTCTTTCAGTTCCATTTGGTTGCATTAGTGGTGTAAGTTACACGCTTCACTTTAAAAGGGATAGTACCCCCCAAAAACAGCACTGGACCCTGTTGACTTTTATTTTATATGTAAAACAGATATTTTAACACCTTCTTCTGTGTTTCACAGAAAACAAACAAACAAATATTGTATAGTTCTGTAATTACATTACAGCGAGTAAATGTAGACAGAACTTTCTTTCTTTTTTTTTTGTGTGAAGTGTCACTTTAAGAGTCATGTGCCATCAGTATGACATTAAATGAACATGTCTCATAGCTCTATTCTCTGTGGACACATTATATGCAAAAGAACATCCATCAGAGGATAAGCCTCGGAGTGAGAGTCATTGATCTCCTGTGGGTCCCGATCAGCAATAATCACCCCCTTCTCAGTCCTGGTAATGCTAACCTATTGATCTGCTCCACGCCCCCTCTCTATGCGCACATTTATTTTCATTAACATTGTTACACGCTGGACGCTTTAGACATCACAGAGAAACAAAAACACACGCAATTCAATGGGCCACAGTGGCCAGGGGTCTCTGACCACTTGGGGGCCCCAAACTGTTGCAGATATATTATGCATGTTGTATACAAACAAAAACATTTTTGTTCTTTCTGAGTAATTGGCTGATCAGGGTCAAATTTTGCCTGTGTCTGATATCAAGCTGCTATTACTATTTTGGTTTGCACAGAGAGCAGAGGGGACTGTTCAGGGAAACCATTAAAGAAACTTTTCTGTTCTAAAATGCAAAACTTTATTTAGAGTTGTTTGAAGACTAAACAGGAAGTTGAATTGCAATGTTAGTGAGTAGAATTTACAGAATAAAAAAAAAATAGAAAAGGTTAATGGACTTATTTAAGTTTCTATCTATGTATCTATACACGCAGTGCTGGGTAGTATCTGATTACAATTGGATACAATCTGGATTGTGTAATCAGATTCCAAAAATTACTTGCGATTAAAGTATATTACATTTTAAAAATGTTTATAATCAGATTACAGTTACTTTTTATGGATTACATGTTATTCATACAATGCAGTTAATTATTCATAATTTATTGATTCTGGAAGTCTGGACAAAAATATTTAAAACCTGGAAGACTTTGGGTGTGTTGTTGTTTTCATGTTTATTAATGTGTGTTTAATGCAGTGATTCCCAAAAGTTTTTGTCACCCTTTAAGATAAAATATTTGCTTGAAATATTGTTAATATTTCAATAATTTGACAACTAATTCACATGTTTACAGTGAGGTTGATTACTGGTCACATTGACTTACAGATAAACAAATAAATATTTATCTTTTAAACATATAAATATTTGTATTTTACATTTTTATGATTTAATTAATTATTATGTTTTTATCAACTCACTATTCACTCTCTATCAACTCACTAATGTAATGTTTAATGCATTTTATGGTGTTGACTTAAAAAAATGGAATATAATTTTTTCCTCTTTGCTTTTTTATATCAATATTAATGGTAAGTTTAAAACAAGTTAAAAAAAAAAAAGTAATCTAAACCAGTTACATTTGGATACAATCTGGATTCAATCTGGATTGTGTAATCAGATTCCAAAAATGACTTGTATTTAAATGATGTTTTAATAACAAGGTTCGGGAGGAGCACAATCAGATATTCAACCAATTAGGCACAGGTGTAACTCGTCTAGCTAATCATCCGAACTAGCACAAGTCATATATATATATGCACGAAGCCGATTTACCTCTGTCATTCGACAGTTTTCCGGAATCCCCCCTCCACCCCAACTCCTCACTCTTAATCTATTCTCATCCCATTCTTGGGATGGGGGGAGTTCTCTGGGTTCGGGCCATATTCCAGGCTCGGAGCCCTCCCCCAGGACAGCACGCCAAAATATGCTTACTATTTGCTCAACCAGATTAGATGTAAGGGTGAACTCATGAAAGTATATTACATTTTAAAATGTTTGTAATCAGATTACAGTTACATTTTATGGATTACATGATTACATATTATTCACACAATGGCAGTAATTTATTGATTCTGGAAGTCTGGACAAAAATATTTCAAACCTGGAAGACTTTGGGTGTGTTGTTGTTTTCATGTTTATTAATATGTGTTTAATGCAGGGACTCATAAACGTTTTTGTCACCCCTTAAAATAAAACATTTGATTAAAATATTGCTAAGAAAGTTAATATTTGAATATTTTACAGCTCATTCACATGTTTACAGTTCTCTGATGTTGATTAATGGTCACATTGACTTGCAGATAAACATATTTATATTTTTAATATTCGTCAAGAGTTAATTATCAGTTATCAAGAGTTTAAATTGCTTTTACCTTTTTATTTAATTAATTATTAGGTTTTTATCAACTCGCTATTCACTCTCTGTCAGCTCACTAATGTAATGTTTAATGCATTTTATGGTGTTGACTTCAAAAGTGGAATGTCATTTATTCCTCTTAGCTTTTTTATATTAGTATGGTACGGTGTACAAGTTTAAAGGGGTCATCAGATGCCCATTTTCCACAAGTTGATATGATTCTTTAGGGTCTTAATGAAAAGTCTCTAATATACTTTGATTAAAAATTCTCAATGGTTTTGTAAAACAACATCCTTTTTACCTTGTCAAAATCAGCTCTGCAAAAATCATCTCATTCTAAGGGGTTGTTCCTTTAAATGCAAATGAGCTCTGCTCGCCCCGCCCCTCTCTTCTCTCTGTGGAATGATGTTCTTGTTTACTTTAGCCGCATTTAGCCCATGTAGTCGCATGTAGCCGCGTTTAGCTGCTAAACTTCCTAACTACCACGTTATAAGGAAAGGCAATCGCAAAGATTCATAAAAAAACCCTTATACTCACTTCTGCTGTAACTGAAGCTGGATCATGAATGATTCGCACGAACATAGACAGATATATGTATATCGGGAGGTGCATTCCCTTCACAAACAAACGTAATCTACTGCATCTTCAGCGGCTCAGATGTCGTGAGTAAATGACGATCACTATGTTCATTATTACATCCAGCAACACAATACCTCAATCGCTCAATCTGAGATATTCTTGTCTAACTTACATCCCTGCTCCGGCATCAAAACAAAGAGGGCGGACTGTTACAGCTGATCCGAGGTAAAATGCTCATGTCAATCAATCGTGGGAGCGGCCTCTGTGGGTGTGACGGCACACCGACAGGCATCTGAGAACGGCTCGATTTGAAAAAGGGAATATTATTTTTAGATATTATTATAGATTTGTACATACACTGCCAACACACATTAATGTTCAAACAACATAAAAAAGTGAACTTAGCATCCGATGACCCCTTTAAAACAAGGTTTAAAAAAGTAATCTAAAAGTAGTCAGATTACATTACCTAAAATAAATAATCTAGATTATGTACCTCCTCATTAATTCATATGCACATTAAATTCCAGTTCATTTTTACTAGCTGTCAATTCAGATTTAAGAATTAAATTGGAATTTAATAAGCACTCTTAATTCAGTTTTGAATGCCACACAACCCCGGCTGCGTAGGTGTGGAAGGGGGTCTTGGAGGGTCTGATTGAATTTGTTCTTGGTGGTCCAGGATGATTTAATGGGGTACACAACCACGCTAAGAAGGAAACATTAGGGAAAGGTATGCCTAATATTAAACAAGCAGCATGGGAGTATTTTAAACTGCTCTTAAAGGGGTCATTTTTAATTAATCTGTAAAAATAATATCCCCTTTTTCAAATCAAACCATTCTCTGATGCCTGTCGGTGTGGCGTCACACCAGCAGCCCTCACTCCACAGAGAATAGAGAGGGGCGGGGCGAGCAGAGCTCATTTGCATTTAAAGGAGCAATCCCTCAGAATGGGATGATTTTTGCAGAGCTCATTTTGACAAGGTAAAAAGGGTGTTGTTTTACACAACCATTGAGAATTTTAAAACAAAGTATATTATAGACTTTTCATTAAGACCCTAATGAATCATATCAACTTGTGGAAAATGGGCATCCGATGACCCCTTAAAACAATATAGATGTTAAAAAACCTATTAGGTTTTCCTCCTGGTACAGTCCTCCTAACTGGGTTTTTAAATGGAATGTAAGTAATGGGCATTAAGGAAAAGGACTGCAAAAGAGTTTGTAAGAGATGGTTCATTAGAGGAGGGTGGGGAGGAGAGCTGTGAGAGAGAGAAAGACAGAGAGTCCTGTTTTAATTAGTGTGGTCATCTGAGGTATAAGAGGTGGCTTGTTGAAATCCCCCCATATTAATGAGAGATGACCTAACCAAAGTCACACTGACTTCAGCTAATAGTTACCGTTCTCCTTCAGAGCAGAACAGCGGCACCACACACTCCCTTGACTCACAAACCGCCCGCTGTACATAATCAGCGCTCCGTCTGAGCACGGAGCCAAATCAATACGTCATAAATATATGCTGTAATATTTATTCATGGATGATCTGTGAGCCGCAGAGGCCACAAATCTAATTCATTCAACACTATCGTGTACAAGCAGGAAACAACAGCAGCCATTAAATACAGCTCCAATCGACCGGGCCGAGAGATTCCAGCAGTGCCGCGTCCGACTGTGCCTCACGGCCACACTGGAGCATGGGATCTATCCAATCACGGCAACGAGACAAAAATTCACCAATGCTGCAATGCCTTCTGGGACTGTGCCTGCTGTCAAGCTGCAAGTTTTGGGGAGGGAGCGTTTTGTTTATCAATTCATTTATCTCACAAAAAAGAGAAGGATGAGCACTTATTAACTTCCCTCTTGCCCCACTCCTCCTCCCAGAGGTACTCCTCCATAAATAAAAGGAGTGAAGATCTTTGCATAATTGTTTGTTTCTCTTTAAAAAAAGTAATTAAGAGTGTGGGATTGAAGGGCAGTGAGCCAGAAGAGGAGTCGGGGGAATAATTAAGGATTGATCAACAAGAGAGACATCTACAGGAACTTCAGTCTGTGTTGGCACGATCGCAGATGGCACCCTCAAAATATCTTTGTTGTGTGGATGTGTTTATATTTGTGTACGCTTGAGTGTGTGTGTATGCGGTTAGTTTAAAGGGACCTTGCAATGCAAACTCAAATGTTGTAATTAAGGCACAAAGGGTCAAAGGCGCAAGAAAAAAGTGGTAAATCTAAATTAACTGGTTTTATTCAAGTCCGAAATATTATTTCATATCGCTGAACTAACCTATGTGCATTAATTTATACCATTTATTAATTCAAATTTTGAGGGGTAAATCAGGTAGACATTACTCTTTTAGGTTGCAGGTTACCCTTTTTTTTTACAACGTAGAAATGCATCTTAATTTGGCAGAAAGAGCAGTTGCTTAATTAAAGGGATAAATGGGATAATGAAAATTACCCCATGATTTACTTACCCTCAAGCCATCCCAGGTGTATATGACTTTCTTCTTTCAGACGCATACAGTTGGAGTTATAATAAAAAATGTCCTGGCTCTTTCAAGATTTATAATACCAGTGAATGGCTGTTGAGATTTTGAAGTCAAAAAAGTGCATCCATCCATCATTAAAAGTGCTTCATGCAGCTCCAGGTGGTAATAAAGGCCTTCTGAAGTGAATCAATGCATTTTTGTAAGAAAAATATCCATATTTAAAACTTTATAAACTGTCATTTCTAGCGCAACTCTCTTGTGAGCGCATTTACAACAGTTTGTGGAAGCTGATTACGGTTTATGAAGTTTTAAATATAGTTATTTTTCATACGCAAACACTTTGATTTGCTTCAGAAGGCCTTTATTAACCCCCTGGAGCTGTGTGGAGCACTTTTTATGATGGATGGATGCACTTTATTGGACTTCAAAATCTCAACAGCCATTTACTACCATTATAAAGCTTGAAAGAGCCAGGACATTTTTAAATGTAACTCTGTATTATAACGTATAACGAATATAACGTATTCATCTGAAAGAAGAAAGTTATATACACTAGGAATCTAGGAATAGCTTGAGGGTGAGAAAATCCTGGGGTTATTTTCATTTTTGGCTGAACTATCCTTTTAATATTTCTGTTCATTTAAAGCTGGGGGAAAAGTTAAATTAAAAACTAAACGAGATGAGAAATGTTGCCTTGGCCTCTGAAATAAGTTAATTTTAAGTAGGTTCAAACTAACTGAAATATGTGTAGGCTGAAGCACTAACATTACTACTACTATTAATAGTAATAATACACAGAACCAACAAAATCAATAAAATTTACAATTTAAACTGAGTGCTATATCCAAAGTGCTATAATTCAAAATATTATTAAAAACTATAAAAGTATATAATCTTAAAATAACACTGGTAGATGCATGCAGGAGTTAGGAGAGGTGATGTTTCCCTCCACAATCTGATATAATGAAAAAAATACATATCGAGCGCATCCCGTCCAGTAACAAGCTGGACACTGACTGACAGACAACAGCAGAGGTGGACATGCAAAATGTAACCTGTCCACAAAATACAGTGTCATGTGGTGTAACATTGTAACTGGGAAGCATGAGGATTTGATGATGCCATGAGACGTACTGTGTGACATCGCCTCAAGCTCTTCACAGTATGTGTAAGACAAAGTGTCAATAATAACAAATATTGATGAAACAAATTAGTTTGCAAGCTTCGAAATGTCAAGTCCCACTGTGTTTGGATGGTCTATGAAGGTTATAGATTGAACTTAAATTGAGTTCATGGTTAAGTTAGACTAGGTTTACATTTAATATAGTAAGTTTAGTAGCTATATCTGATATACTATCTCTACCAGCACAAGCATATCCACCTTAATTTTCAACGCAGAGGTAAACCGTTTTCTGTGAATGTGCAAGACTGTGTCCGGATTATTAGATGCTGTAGGGAAATGGAGAGAAGAATAACAAGTAAACAGTAAAACTGCACTACAAACTACAGTGTTCATAATTAAGATAATACATTAAAATAAAATGGTAAGACACACCAGTTTGCAATATCAAGCCACAAAACAAGCTGTTTTGTACAGCTAAAAATAGCTGGAAGTGGATGACACCAAAAGCCTCGCACATAAAGTTTACAAATGACCCGTGCCCGCTCTTACGGGAAAAATAAGGTGGATAAGGCTAGTGTTTGCAAAGTCACAGTATCTGCGTG
Organism: Labeo catla; assembly: GCA_012976165.1. Classification (NCBI taxonomy): domain Eukaryota; kingdom Metazoa; phylum Chordata; class Actinopteri; order Cypriniformes; family Cyprinidae; genus Labeo; species Labeo catla. The sequence continues at coordinate 787,009 of VONZ01000222.1, forward strand.
TCAGGAAGCAAAGTTTAAAAAAAGCTCAGGTGTTGTTTATGAGCGCCAGGGTTAGGTTACTGAATAATTAGCGGTTCAGAGCACTGATAGTAATAACCAGTGCTTTGGACAGAGCTCACTGTGTGGGATACGTTAGAAGTGGGAGGGAGAGAGATCTGCTGCACTGTAAGGAATGACAGGAGGACCGTCATGCCAAAGGAGCTCACCCTGGGTCTGAGTTTAAACACGGGTAAGCTAATTATGCTAATTATCACAGATTTGCAAAGGTGCGTGTTTGAGAAACCATATTTTCTAATATTATACTATGCTGAACCATCACATTTTTTTCTTTAAACAATGTACTGTAGGAGACAAAAGTTACATGTTGTTACATTACAAGTTTACCCCGCAAACACAATTCTTGTTGTGAAATGTTTTGCTTAAAGTGTGTTTGTGCTGTCTTAGAGGAAAAGAAAGTATATACTGTACTGGAGTCAGTAAGATTTTTTATTTTGTTTTTTTTTATTTAATTTTTAATGTATTATTTTAATTTATTCCTTAAGAATGATAAAAATGAGAGCAAATACACTTATATACTTAATGTTACGAAAGATTTCTATTTTAAATAAATGCTGTTGTTTTGATGTTTCTATTTATCAAAGAATTCTAAAAAATATATCATAGTTTCCACAAAAATATGAAACAGCACAATCGTTTTGAATGTTGATAATAATAGGAAATGTTTCCTGAGCAGGAAATCAGCATATTAGAATGATTTTTAAAGGATCACTGAAAACTGGAGTAATGATGCTAAAAATTCATCTGTGCATCACAGGAATAATATACATTAATACACACAAAATATATTAAAAGAGAAAACAGTTATTTTAAATTGAAACAATATTTCATATTATCAGTGTTTTTCCACTATGCCTTTAATCAAATACAGCCTTGGTCAGCAAGCATTAAAATAACTTACCAATCCCAAACTTTTAAACAGTTGTGCATATATATTAAAAATGTGTACTGTATGTATGTATGTATGTATGTATGCATGTACACTACCAGTCAAAAGTTTTTGAACAGTAAGATTTTTAAAGAAGTCTCTTCTGCTCACCAAACCTGCATTTATTTGATCCAAATCACACTAAAAACTAACATTTTGAAATATTTTGACTATTTAAAATAACTGCTTTCTATTTGAATAAATTTTAAAGTGAAATTTATACCTGTGATTTCAAAGCTGAATTTTTAGCATCATTGCTCCAGTCACATGATCCTTCAGAAATCATTCTAATATTCTGATTTGCTGCTCATTCGTTATTATTATGTTGAAAACAACTGATTAGATTTTTTTTTCAGGTTTCTTTGATGAATAGAAAGTTCAGAAGAACAGAATTTATCAGAAATATTATACATGTCTTTATTATCACTTTTGTGTATATAGTGTATGTCTCTGTATCACTGTATACAGCAGTCAACATTTGAAGTGGATCAAAAAAGTTCATCAAAGTTGTCCTAAGACAAGAATGGGTATTGTTTTGCTTTTAGGACAACATTGATATAGGTATTGATCCACTTCAAATGTTGACTACTATATGTAGTGTTCATACTTACAGAGTCTTAGTGTTAATTCTAAAAAATCCAAAAGTCCATAAATGATTTTTTATGAAAGTGGGGCTACTCATGTGCATGTATTTCTCTGTGGATGTTTTGTGTGCCAATAGCATAAACTTTATACTGACTGGGCAAACATGCTCTCTCTCCAGCCGTCAGGCCCCCGACAGCTTACCTTGCTGGCCTCTTTCTTCTCCATTCAGCTCTAATAGCCAATCCATCCATTCACAGAACCCACAACCGCCATGATGGGCAGCTAATTAATCACGATTGTGTGCGAAGTGGCCATTTTCCTTTTTTTATATTCAGGGAAGGTCTGATTCCTCAACCTTGCCCCAATGTGAGAAATGCATCAAAAAAGAAATAAATAATGCTTGCACTTAGCTGACACGCACTCACACACACACACACCATGCCTCTGTAAAGAGAATGATGTTTTGGTCATGGACGCACTGTCAGTCAGGTGCTATTTTCTGAAAAATGCCCCGACCACAAATCAATAACCTGCCATTTGTGATTAAGGGAAAGCGACAGGAGACAGGGAAGGATGGTGAGGCGGAGAGTGAGAAAGACAAGATAGAGATAGCAAACTATAAAAAATGACAGCAAAGGCAAGAAATGTGGATAGAAATTTAGATAAAACCTTGAATTTTTGGAGAATGAGTCACTATAACTGATGTTAAATATCTAGCTTTTTGGTCTTACAATCCTAACATTTATAAAAACATGCAGGCAACAGGTTTAAAACAGGAAGTTTTAACCAGCATTGTGCTGGTCAGTGTCACAATGTGTCGGCCCCACAGCGACATAGAGAGAATGCAACAGATTGTGGGGGATAATCACTCCTCCATTTATCACCAAAAGCTGCTCTTATTGCAGAAACCCTCCTATGACTCTATGTCAGAATCTATGATTCATTTCCTGTGTGAAGGAATTCCGGCAGAGGAAATGAATAGAGTCCATAAATTCAGACAGACAGCACAGAGGGAAAAGCATCCAGTCTCTGGAGTTCTGGCTCTGAAATTCACTAAACCTGCTGTTCTGAGGGGTTAATATTCTCACTGAGGGAGTAAATGCATTTCTGCTCCTCCCATGAGCACCTGGTCCAAATACAGAGAGACTGACAGGATTAAAACTACAGTAACTTTAAATGGGGACAGCGTGCTTGAGAATGTGAACTGAAGCAAACATTAAGCAGACATTCAGAGTGGATGCCATATTTAATCTGATGAAAAGCAAGGGCTGTGAGAGACAGTCTGTTGGGCCAATTTGTAATTTTTACAAACTGTGTTTTTTTGTTTTCTGGAAATGTGTCCAATCAACACCCAAGTTTGCAACACTACATCATACTGAATGGACCAGGCTTCCATCCCTTACAGCCTCATTTGCATCTGGATCAAATTAAAGATGCACAGTAGTTTTTGGCGTTTATGATGTGCTAGGAGATATGGCAGTGCATTCATTGCAATTTTCTGTTACTGCATGCCATTGTTGCAGTTAAGCATGATTCATTTATTGAGCAAAAAGAGAGTGAAGGTATTCAATAACTATGGAAGCCCATTTCTGGCTCAAAGTAAAAAAAAAAAAAGTAATGACTGCTAAAAATTCAGCTTTATTATCAAAGAAATTTTTTTTTTTACAATATTATAGATTTTATTTATTTATTTTTTATATTATTTATATAGTTTTAATTGAATAAACATAGCCTTGATGAGCATAAGAAACTCACTGACCCCAAACATTTGAATGGTACACTGTACAAAAATTCCTGTAAATTTACAAGGAAACTTAACATGCTGTTTTCATATAATAACAGTAAGTTACTGTATTTTGCGATGCATTGTGAAAAATGTTGACCAGCAACAGTATGACATTGTTGTTGAACAGCATAATACCATATTTTTCCTTGTACATGCATAGTAAGACATTTTGGTTTATCTGCACAAGGTCATTTTGCAACTCTGCCTTTTACTGTTTTATTTCTAAAGTACTTATTACTTTTAAAAATTAATGTTTAAACATGCAATTAATTACCTTTATCCTCCATATACTGTATGTCTGTTGGTGTTAAAGTTTGGTCCCCGTTTTCTTTTGCATTGTAGGGACAAACAGACATCTCATCTCCATTAAATATCATCTATCACATCATCAGTTTAAATCAGCATACGTCATCATTTTTTAATTCTACTATAGTATAATAGTTTTATTGCCTCTGTAGAATATTGCAACAAGTAGCACATTAAGGTTTTTTTTTGGTCATTTGCAGATACTGTGAGCCATTTTAAATTGTTTTCTTTATTAATAGATGTCTGCCGCTCCTTCTGACCTTGAGAAAATGGGTAACAGGGCAACCGTTGCACAACCAGAATACAGACACACACACAAACACTTCCCCTTTCCACTGTGCTGCGTCCCTAAAACAGCCCACAGGAAATGTTATTGCTCAAAGGTTGCTGTTTTATAACTCAGGAGACATAATGACATCGGTTATGTGTCTTTTAAGTATCCCAGACTTTCCCCAGTCCTCCTAGAGCTGTATTGTTAATTGTGAATAGCATAGGGCGCTTTGGATGAGAAACTTTGAGCTCATATTGATTTTTAATTGCAGATTTTTGTTTCTTGGAAAATTGGGGAACAGTTTGTGACATTTTTGTGATATGTTAGATTAGGGTATTTTCTTTAGAAGTAATGCAAGAGTTGATACTGTAAATAAAAAACTCTCACCCTCTACCTGTGCACTTCTGCTCTCTCTTAATTTATTTGGCTGCTCTTCCTTACCTCTGCCTTGTGGTGTGTGCACTTGGCTCAAACTTATGTCACGATCTAACGGATGTAGCGACATACCTTCCTTAATGTAACCTACATCCAAGTGAAAAGAAAACACATGAGAGGACTTGGTTCTATCCATCGGTTGTTAAAGGAGAACTCCACTTCCAGAGCAACAATTTACAGATAATGTACTCACCCCCTTGTCATCCAAGATGTTCATGTCTTTTTTCAGTCATAAAAAATTTTGTTTTTTGAGGAAAACATTTCAGGATTTTTCTCCATATAATGGACTGATATGGTCTGTAGACGAATGTAACAAAAGGGTGAGGTTTATGTGGATGAAATGATTGGAGAAGTGTGGCATACATCACCAGAGAGAAGTCTGTCATTTTATCAGAAAACTTTTAAAATTTATTAAAAATTGAAAGTGAAGCATGAATCTTTCAAAACAAGGTCAAGATACATTTATATGTTTACTCACCTTCATGTTGTTCCAAACCTTTATGACTTTATTTCCTTTATGAAGCACAAAACAAGATATTTTAAAGTGCTCCTATTATGCCTTTTCAAATATGATCTTTCATGCAGTGTGTCATGTAGCTGTATGTGAACATAAACTATCTGCAAAGTTGTGAAGCCGACAGTGCACGATAAATAAAGTTATTGTCTATCAAAAAAAAGAGTCGGCTCACATTTGCCTGAACGAGTCGTTAGGAATTTCGAATCTTTTTCTGTTACGGCCACACGTCACGAAGTAACACATTTGCATAATGTCCGCCCACGTTCTTCGTCGCGAACAACTTGCCTGCCCACAAACACAGTAAAATTTCCATGTGGTTTACCTCACATGGAAATGTACATGTACATTATACAGAAGATGCTGTATCCTACGCTGTGAGTAAAATTGTTTTATATTCACTTCCAAAAGATGATGAATCTACTAAGATTGTATTTTATAGCGATCGTTCAAAATACCTAGTGTATGTTATGTTGTGTAAGGACCCTGCACATGTCTTGCTAACCGGCTAAATCACGCTTTTGTAGTTCTGTTGTTCAGCTGTGGACCCACTGTAGTCTGACAATTTGTGATTGATGCAGCTTGACTGTCTGTCTGTCTCATTAGTTGGAGTAATGATAAAGGATGGCGCACGAAGCGGCTTTCACGCCGAATGCGGAAAGCGCTGTGCTATGAAACCCATTCATTTCAATTGCTTGTGCCGCACGAGGACTGCATGTTTCTGCCTCGACCAAAGCTGCGGACGAAGTTCAAATGAGTTGTTCAAATGAACTTTTGCCGCTGCGCTCTGAAGGGCTGAACTGAATCCAGCGGCAGCGCAGCGCTTTCCGCGTTCGGTGTGAAAGCCGCCTTAATGCATTATACATTGTTGAAGTTTACAGCATAGAGGTGTGCCCCGTTCGCTTACATAAGCAAATTGCGAGCACTTTCCATGGTAGACGGTGCTAACTTGTCGATCAGCCACTTCAGCCGTTTTATCATCAGACTCTGGCTCGAAATGGTAAGGTAAAATCGATGCCATCTTTTCTATATATTGACAAGAATCCAGGGCTGTCAGTCAGTTATGGCAATGGGCGTTTCGTTCTCCGACACGCTGTATGCGGTAGACCAATCATAAAGGACTGCGCCATCTGACCAATCACAGCAGTGAGTGCTCACGGAAAGGAGGAGTTTAGAGAGACTGATTCTTCAAACTGTTTCGCACGAGTCGTTTGTGAATCATTTAGAAATGGGGTAAAATCTTTTTGGAGAAAACTGAAGTGTTTTTTGACCTTGCATACATGTAAACCTGTTTTGGGAGTCTATTAAAACAATATTAGCAACCTTTAAAATGGCATAATAGGGGCACTTTAAATACAGTGAAATTCAGAATATTTTCTCAAGGCTAAGCCAGAATCTGATGTGTCAGACTAACATTAATTGAGCAATGTGTTTAAAATGGCAAAAAGTATTATAGTATTGAATATTACACACATCACCTTTAAGTGTTACCTTTTGTTTGCTATCCGCTTTCATATATGGGAGACATAATTGTAGATTTAATAAATTTTTCCTAAATTTGCTAGTGCACAGAAATGTGTACTAACATAATATTATATGGAACATCAAGTATGAACTACCATTATTATTGTTATTATTTTAGCATTATTCCAAAAAAGAAAGAAAGAAAATAAAAAATAAAAGTAAATAAAACATTAAAGGGGACATCGGACACACATTTTCCACAAGTTGGTATGATTCTTTAGGATCTTCATGAAATGTCTGCAAAATACTCAAAATTCCTTAATGGTCGTGTAAAACAACACCCTTTTTACCTTGTCAAAAACAACTCTGTTCACAGCAACCTGTTTAGGTGCATGTCTCTTTAAATGACAATGAGTTACTGCTCACTCTGCCCCTCACTTCCGTTTCATGTGTATTGTGTGGCACGTTACCAGAGATTTTCTTACTATTGGGAGACGAGAGAGTCTGTATCACTTACTATTGGAGAAAGCATAACGGTTAACTTGGATCATGTGTGCCTTGATAACCACACATCACATTATAGCCTTGATATAATTGAATTTCAGTTCAGAGTTGTGTGACACACTTCTCATTCATCCCATAGGAATGAATGAGAAGTGCCGTAAGCTGAATCCCACCTGTCGCAAAAAGTCAGTGACTTCTCTTATAAAGTGGCATTTTTTCATGATTCATTAAATGATAAGCTGTTTCCTCTAAAAAGTTGTTTATTCAGTGTAGTGAAGCTTCTCCTCCACTGACATCCATTCAAAGAAAACGTCCTCTGGTCTACTTTTCCAAACCGGAAGCGTTAGCTATAGCTGTTACGCTTTTTTTTTGGCTAAAGGTTGCAGACTTGTCTTCTATTGACTTTGCCATTACTTCGTTTAATTTACTACCAATTTCAAAATGTAAACCTGTTGTTTTTCAGTGTACATGTGTTGTAAAAGGTACCTACTTCCACCTACTTCATCTTAAAAATTCAATTACTGACTTACACTAAGTATAATCTAACTGGCTGTACAAGTCATTTCAACTCATTTTTTAAAAACTAATTTCTAGTTGAATCTCAAATAACTTGAAATGAATTTTAAATTGGTTAAATTATTTTGATGAGTTAAAGTAATGTAAAAACATACAATATGTTAATGACTTATTGATCATATCATTTTCTACAGTGTGTGAAACAAGCTAGTGTCACGGCTTGTGTGTTTGTATGTGTGCTGTGTGAGAGAGGAAATGCTTTCTAGTGGGTCTTTCCTCTGCCAGGTCCCGCTGTTTGCGAATGGGTCTGACATCAGATTAGAAGCCCTTTGTGCAGTGATGCTGAATTAAGCATGGCGTGTACGCCAGCACCAATCTGCGCATTTCTCCTAACTTTCCATAAGCGTTTAATTAGTCATGCTGTGCGAGGGGCTCGTTTACATGTCACACACATACCCACACAAGCCGAGGCGCATAGAGCGAACTGGATTAACACATGCACGAAGCAGTCTGAGCGAGTGATGTATCGCTGCCTTCGTTGTGCGCTCCTAAAGCAGCTGGCCGTGCGGACATCATTGTCTTCCTCCCTCACTTCCTGCGCTTCCATTCACATGCCAGTCAAACCGCGGTGCATGGCTCTCAACAGTTGATTTGGCTCATATTTCTAATTTCCTGTAGCTTCTGAGACTCTGGCTATTCTGTTAAGTGCTCGGAGACCAAAGGCCCCTCTCATTACAAGTGAAATTGAGGCAGATTGCATCAACATCACAAGTACCGCATGTCTAATGTTAAGAAGGCGCTGCATGAAGCAGATCATTTCCTTTTGATGTAATATCTTATGAAAAGCTAATGAACCAGTCTGAGGTCCAGTGAGGATACTTCAGGTTTGTGCATTATGATTATTCTCTTACAATACCAAAACTCTCTCTCCTTATGTTATGTTTTGCTAAGGGCCAAACATATAGACTTATTCAGGGACCCAGAAGTTCAGTGATTGTAAACAGCGTCGTAAAGGGGGTGAAAACACTCATAAAGATAGAATGATTCTGGTTGCTTAATGGGTCCAATAATGATTCTTTTAAGGAAAAAAAAATATTTGAAAACATCTGGAAGAAAAAAAAGAATGAAGTTTCCAAATTATTTCAATCATTTAAAGCAATAACAAAAAGTGTATTTACATCTTTATATGCAATTTGAGGCGAGAAAAAAGCTGTCCAATAATTGTTGCTATTTCATTCGTTTATTTTTTTAATATAAAATATCACTTTAAAAACCTATGTTTATAATTTAAACAATTAATCAGTAACTCAAATTGATTTAAAGGAGAACTCCACTTCCAGAGCAACAATTTACAGATAATGTACTCACCCCCTTGTCATCCAAGATGTTCATGTCTTTTTTCAGTCATAAAAAATTTTGTTTTTTGAGGAAAACATTTCAGGATTTTTCTCCATATAATGGACTGATATGGTGCCCCGATTTTAAACTTCCAAAATGCAGTTTAAATGCAGCTTCAAACGATCCCAAATGCGGTTGCAAACGATCCCAGCCAAGGAAGAAGGGTCTTATCTAGCATAACAATAGATTATTTTAATAAAAAAATAATACAGTTTAAATACTTTTTAATGCCAAACGCTTGTCCTGTATCACTCTGCCTAAACTGTTTTTGTTCCGGTTCATGACAGTTAGGGTATGTCGAAAAACTCCCATCTCATGTTCTCCCTCAACTTCAAAATCGTCCTATATCGCTGTTTTACCTTTTTTTAAATGCAGGGCTCAATGTTAAGGATTTTTTCTACAGTGGTTAAAATTTTTACTTGCCCGGTCAAAATTTTCACTGACCCTACCACAAAAAAATTAAATAGTTGCTGTTATCATTGTTTTTGACTCATGTTATCTTTTATTTTAATAAATAAGATTATATGACACCAAAATTTTAAATACCAAATAAAATTGTACAATTCTCGATTCCAATTTCGATACCACACCTAAACCTATTAGCCTAACTAAAGTCCAGACATTATTTGTTTGTTCAAAAAATGTAATCATTATTAATATTTTATTAAAAATAAAAAGATGCTTTAGGGAAACACAGCAGACAGACTGAAAGAGCGCAAACTCAGTCTTTACCAGCAGGTGGCGCTTATGGAATAAGAGCGATATTACGTTTCTATGGTTACCGCTGTAAACAAAGCAGCGCCGTGCTTATGAACACTACTTTAAATACATCATACATGGGCAAATGAAAAGAAAACGCCATGTAAACACTCAGTTTCCCTCACAGATACATTCTCATAAACCACAGTTTCAATATTTAGGATAATATTTTGCGCATTGTACACCGTGATCTTGGTCTGCCTGCTACAGTATTTTTTCTCTTTGCGTTCGTCTTTAGCGTCTTTGGCCTCTGTAAACGGATGTTTAAAGAGTTCGTCATATTTCTGCACCCATGACATTTTGAAAGAAGATTGCATGCAGATCGGTTGAAATATGCCCGGTCGATCGGTGCATCTGTCTCCACTGTATAAATGAGGTATTGATCATTGTTAAAGTTACAAAGCTAATAGGTTGTAGGCTAATTTGTAGGCTATTTGTCCGTCAGAGATCGCGTAAAATGATCAAGATTAAAAAACATGCAAATGATAAACTTTCGTGACGACGCGGCAGTGGCCCTATCGGGCCAGTGACAAATTCGTCAACTGTCCCGAGCGTCTTTCATCGGGCACTCCTTATTGTAGAGCCCTTAAATGATTTTTAAAGTTGAGGGAGAAATTACGGTTAGAGTTTTTTGACATATCGTAACTGTCTTGAGCCAGAATACACAGAGTTCAAGGACTGCAAGGCAAGACGAGCGTTTGGAGAATAAAAAGTATTTAAATTGTATTTTGTTATGTAAATAACCGATCGTTTCGCTAGGTAAGACCCTTCTTTCTCGGCTGGGATCGTTTACAACTGTATTTGGGATCGTTTGAAGCCGCATTTAAACAGCATTTTGCAAGTTCAAAATTGGGGCACCATATCAGTCCATTATATGGAGAAAAATGCTGAAATGTTTTCCTCAAAAAAAAAAACATAATTTCTTTACGACTGAAGAAAGAAAGACATGAACATCGTGAATGACAAGGGGGTGAGTACATTATTTGTAAATTGTTGTTTTGGAAGTGGACTTCTCCTTTAAGTTGCAAGCTGTATGTGTTTGATTCACTAAAAAGAACTGACTTAAAAAATCGATCCCGCTATAATCAATCAGTGGATGTGACACAACGTGACATGACAAATTCTCAACAGTAAACTGAAGCCTTGTTGTATTTATGACATACTAACACAAAGTTCAAATGATTTGCAATGGTTGGTTTGTCGCATCCAGTTTAGACAGCTTTTATGGTGTGTGCACACCAAAAGCGAAATGATTATTTGCGCAAATGCATTACACATAAAGTCAATGCCTAGACGCGACTAAAGCCGCGAAAGCGTGATATTCGCCTCAATCGCATCTTCCATGCAAGTGAAAAAATTTCAGCGCAAGCTGAAAATTCACATGACATGTTGTTGCACAAGAAAGTCATTACTGATTGTACCAGAAAATGTTTTAATGTTTTTATTCGTGCGAGTTACACGAAAAACATCCTGTGAGTAAGCTAGGGTGAGCACACCAAACACAAAGCGAATGTTCTCATTACATTATCCATGTAGTTCCTGGGGGGCCGCAGCCCTGCACAGTTTTGTTCCAACCCTGCTCCAACACACATATAATGCAGTCCCTAAAACAGCCCACAGGAAATGTTATTGCTCAAAGGTTGCTGTTTTATAACTCAGGAGACATAATGACATCGGTTATGTGTCTTTTAAGTATCCCAGACTTTCCCCAGTCCTCCTAGAGCTGTATTGTTAATTGTGAATAGCATAGGGCGCTTTGGATGAGAAACTTTGAGCTCATATTGATTTTTAATTGCAGATTTTTGTTTCTTGGAAAATTGGGGAACAGTTTGTGACATTTTTGTGAGTGATGTTAGATTAGGGTATTTTCTCTTTAGAAGTAATGCAAGAGTTGATACTGTAAATTAATGAAAACTCTCACCCTCTACCTGTGCACTTCTGCTCTCTCTTAATTTAAATTTGGCTGCTCTTCCTTTACCTCTGCCTTGTTGGTGTGTGCACTTGGCTCAAAAGATTATGTCACGATCTAACGGATGTAGCGTTACATACCTTCCTTGTTAATGGTAACCTGTACATCCAAGTGAAAAGAAGAACACATGAGAGGAACTTGGTTCTAAATCACTTGAGCAGAACTTCTGTCTTTTTTCTTTATATTAATCCAAGAAAACTTTATAATGTTACTTAAATACACTGGTTGAAATGAAGAATTTAGGTTTTAAATATTTCTTGGACTGATGGTCATATTTTTATTTTGTGAATTCTGAGGTTTATGTATTGAAATTTGTCAGAAAACTTTTGGCCAGAAGAAAAAGAGTTGAATGATATTTTTTAGATTTATTTTGAAAAAAAGATTTCAAAGGTCAAGATACATTTATATGTTTACTCACCTTCATGTTGTTCCAAACCTTTATGACTTTATTTCCTTTATGAAGCACAAAACAAGATATTTTAAAGTGCTCCTATTATGCCTTTTCAAATATGATCTTTCATGGTGTGTCATGTAGCTGTATGTGAACATAAACTATCTGCAAAGTTGTGAAGCCGACAGTGCACGATAAATAAAGTTATTGTCTATCAAAAAAAAGAGTCGGCTCACATTTGCCTGAACGAGTCGTTAGGAATGCTTTTTCTGTTACGGCCACACGTCACGAAGTAACACATTTGCATAATGTCCGCCCACGTTCTTCGTCGCGAACAACTTGCCTGCCCACAAACACAGTAAAATTTCCATGTGGTTTACCTCACATGGAAATGTACATGTACATTATACAGAAGATGCTGTATCCTACTCACTTCCAAAAGATGATGAATCTACTAAGATTGTATTTTATAGCGATCGTTCAAAATACCTAGTGTATGTTATGTTGTGTAAGGACCCTGCACATGTCTTGCTAACCGGCTAAATCACGCTTTTGTAGTTCTGTTGTTCAGCTGTGGACCCACTGTAGTCTGACAATTTGTGATTGATGCAGCTTGACTGTCTGTCTGTCTCATTAGTTGGAGTAATGATAAAGGATGGCGCACGAAGCGGCTTTCACGCCGAATGCGGAAAGCGCTGTGCTATGAAACCCATTCATTTCAATTGCTTGTGCCGCACGAGGACTGCATGTTTCTGCCTCGACCAAAGCTGCGGACGAAGTTCAAATGAGTTGTTCAAATGTTTTGCCGCTGCGCTCTGATGAACTGAATCCAGCGGCAGCGCAGCGCTTTCCGCGTTCGGTGTGAAAGCCGCCTTAATGCATTATACATTGTTGAAGTTTACAGCATAGAGGTGTGCCCCGTTCGCTTACATAAGCAAATTGCGAGCACTTTCCATGGTAGACGGTGCTAACTTGTCGATCAGCCACTTCAGCCGTTTTATCATCAGACTCTGGCTCGAAATTAAGGTAAAATCGATGCCAGTCCAGGGCTGTCAGTCACAATGGGCGTTTCGTTCTCCGACACGCTGTATGCGGTAGACCAATCATAAAGGACTGCGCCATCTGACCAATCACAGCTGAGTGCTCACGGAAAGGAGGAGTTTAGAGAGACTGATTCTTCAAACTGTTTCGCACGAGTCGTTTGTGAATCATTTAGAAATGTAAAATCTTTTTGGAGAAAACTGAAGTGTTTTTTGACCTTGCATACATGTAAACCTGTTTTGGGAGTCTATTAAAACAATATTAGGGCATAATAGGGGCTTTAAATACAGTGAAATTCAGAATATTTTCTCAAGGCTAAGCCAGAATCTGATGTGTCAGACTAACATTAATTGAGCAATGTGTGGCAAAAAGTATTATAGTATTGAATATTACACACATCACCTTTAAGTGTTACCTTTTGTTTGCTATCCGCTTTCAGGGAGACATAATTGTAGATTTAATAAATTTTTCCTAAATTTGCTAGTGCACAGAAATGTGTACTAACATAATATTATATGGAACATCAAGTATGAACTACCATTATTATTGTCATACAATATTTTTTATGATCCATTTTCAGTTTGAGAGTCACGTTACGTTTCAGTGAGTATTGTGATCAAAGCCCTTTGTGCAGTGATTTGAATTAAGAAGCGTTAGCTAATAACTTTCCATACGCAAAGACTGATACCCAACTGGATTCGTCTGACGTGCCTCTCCTGCCGTGCGGACATCATTGTCTTCCCTATTCACATGCCAGTGACTCAATTCGTCTAACTGTCAATTCACATCACAAGTTCCTGAATCCAGCAAAAGCATGGATCAACAGTTGATGCCTTAAAAGCTAATTCTGAGTAGTAGCCCTTAGAATTCAGTGATTGTAAACAGCGTCGTGGGGGTGAAAACACTCATAAAGATAGAATGATTCTGGTTGCTTACCAATAATGATGCTTTTAAGGAAAAAAAAATATTTGAAAACATCTGGAAGAAAAAAAAGAATGAAGTTTCCAAATTTCAATCATTTAAAGCAATAACAAAAAGTGTATTTACATCTTTATATGCAATTTGAGGCGAGAAAAAAGCTGTCCAATAATTGTTGCTATGTTTAATATAAAATTCACTTTAAAAACCTATGTTATAATTTAAACAATTAATCAGTAACTCAAATTGATTTGAAGGCCACTTCCAGAACAACAATTTACAAATAATTTGATCACTCCCTTGTCATCCACGATGTTCATGTCTTTCTTTCTTCAGTCGTAAAGAAATTATGTTTTTTGAGGAAAACATTTCAGCATTTTTCTCCATATAATGGACTGATATGGTGCCCCGATTTTAAACTTCCAAAATGCAGTTTAAATGCAGCTTCAAACGATCCCAAATGCGGTTGCAAACGATCCCAGCCAAGGAAGAAGGGTCTTATCTAGCATAACAATAGATTATTTTAATAAAAAAATAATACAGTTTAAATACTTTTTAATGCCAAACGCTTGTCCTGTATCACTCTGCCTAAACTGTTTTTGTTCCGGTTCATGACAGTTAGGGTATGTCGAAAAACTCCCATCTCATGTTCTCCCTCAACTTCAAAATCGTCCTATATCGCTGTTTTACCTTTTTTTAAATGCAGGGCTCAATGTTAAGGATTTTTTCTACAGTGGTTAAAATTTTTACTTGCCCGGTCAAAATTTTCACTGACCCTACCACAAAAAAATTAAATAGTTGCTGTTATCATTGTTTTTGACTCATGTTATCTTTTATTTTAATAAATAAGATTATATGACACCAAAATTTTAAATACCAAATAAAATTGTACAATTCTCGATTCCAATTTCGATACCACACCTAAACCTATTAGCCTAACTAAAGTCCAGACATTATTTGTTTGTTCAAAAAATGTAATCATTATTAATATTTTATTAAAAATAAAAAGATGCTTTAGGGAAACACAGCAGACAGACTGAAAGAGCGCAAACTCAGTCTTTACCAGCAGGTGGCGCTTATGGAATAAGAGCGATATTACGTTTCTATGGTTACCGCTGTAAACAAAGCAGCGCCGTGCTTATGAACACTACTTTAAATACATCATACATGGGCAAATGAAAAGAAAACGCCATGTAAACACTCAGTTTCCCTCACAGATACATTCTCATAAACCACAGTTTCAATATTTAGGATAATATTTTGCGCATTGTACACCGTGATCTTGGTCTGCCTGCTACAGTATTTTTTCTCTTTGCGTTCGTCTTTAGCGTCTTTGGCCTCTGTAAACGGATGTTTAAAGAGTTCGTCATATTTCTGCACCCATGACATTTTGAAAGAAGATTGCATGCAGATCGGTTGAAATATGCCCGGTCGATCGGTGCATCTGTCTCCACTGTATAAATGATGTATTGATCATTGTTAAAGTTACAAAGCTAATAGGTTGTAGGCTAATTTGTAGGCTATTTGTCCGTCAGAGATCGCGTAAAATGATCAAGATTAAAAAACATGCAAATGATAAACTTTCGTGACGACGCGGCAGTGGCCCTATCGGGCCAGTGACAAATTCGTCAACTGTCCCGAGCGTCTTTCATCGGGCACTCCTTATTGTAGAGCCCTTAAATGATTTTTAAAGTTGAGGGAGAAATTACGGTTAGAGTTTTTTGACATATCGTAACTGTCTTGAGCCAGAATACACAGAGTTCAAGGACTGCAAGGCAAGACGAGCGTTTGGAGAATAAAAAGTATTTAAATTGTATTTTGTTATGTAAATAACCGATCGTTTCGCTAGGTAAGACCCTTCTTTCTCGGCTGGGATCGTTTACAACTGTATTTGGGATCGTTTGAAGCCGCATTTAAACAGCATTTTGCAAGTTCAAAATTGGGGCACCATATCAGTCCATTATATGGAGAAAAATGCTGAAATGTTTTCCTCAAAAAAAAAAACATAATTTCTTTACGACTGAAGAAAGAAAGACATGAACATCGTGAATGACAAGGGGGTGAGTACATTATTTGTAAATTGTTGTTTTGGAAGTGGACTTCTCCTTTAAGTTGCAAGCTGTATGTGTTTGATTCACTAAAAAGAACTGACTTAAAAAATCGATCCCGCTATAATCAATCAGTGGATGTGACACAACGTGACATGACAAATTCTCAACAGTAAACTGAAGCCTTGTTGTATTTATGACATACTAACACAAAGTTCAAATGATTTGCAATGGTTGGTTTGTCGCATCCAGTTTAGACAGCTTTTATGGTGTGTGCACACCAAAAGCGAAATGATTATTTGCGCAAATGCATTACACATAAAGTCAATGCCTAGACGCGACTAAAGCCGCGAAAGCGTGATATTCGCCTCAATCGCATCTTCCATGCAAGTGAAAAAATTTCAGCGCAAGCTGAAAATTCACATGACATGTTGTTGCACAAGAAAGTCATTACTGATTGTACCAGAAAATGTTTTAATGTTTTTATTCGTGCGAGTTACACGAAAAACATCCTGTGAGTAAGCTAGGGTGAGCACACCAAACACAAAGCGAATGTTCTCATTACATTATCCATGTAGTTCCTGGGGGGCCGCAGCCCTGCACAGTTTTGTTCCAACCCTGCTCCAACACACATATAATGCAGTTTTCAATTAAGCCTGAAGGACTTGATTAGTTGGATCAGGTGAGTTTTATTAGGGTTGCATCTAAACTCTGCAGGCCTGTGGCCCTCTAGGACCGGAGTTTGACACCCATGATCTAGGATCAGGATGTTTTTGTCACTCGCCATATAGAAAATCATTGCGTAATGATTTCCTCCATTTTCTGATACAGCCTGGATGTCTCAATGAGTTCTTCGCTGATTGGAAGGCGTGATTTTTACGTGTTCATGGCAATTGCGTCGTCCAGCGTGAATTCTATTTGCGTCTTTGCATTGACTTTGTATGTAACCTACTCATGCGAATAATTAAATTTGCTTTTGGTGTCCACGCACCATTAGATGTTATGGCACAGTACAGCATGACACGACTATTGTTGCGGCTAGGGTAGACTGCATTAAAATCATTTTTCAGGTATCAGACGCTGTATGTTTTTGATTTATTAAAATAAACAGGCTCATTAGAGTCAGATGGACTAAGTAGTTGCACTGTATATTTTTGATTCATTAATAATGATCTGTTCAATACAGTCAGTCATTCAGGAATCAGTCTACACTGGTTGCCTGTATGCTCTTGATTTATTAAAGAGAACAGGCTCATTACAGTCTTTCATGAATCAGTCTATTCTGGTTGCACTGTATATTCTTGATTCATTAACAAGAACCTGCTTAATAGTCAGCTGTCCAAGAATTAGACTCAAATGTCTCATATGAGTCATTTGTTTGGGAATTAGACTGTATTGATTGTGCTTTCCTTTTTGATTCAGAAGTGATGTTGCAAAGCCATTAAATAATTGACCCTTCGCAAAAACTTGCCCTCCTCAGTTACTGTTTCTATGGTGGACATCATGTTCTCATGTTCTCACGCAGTGAAAAATACATTTGCAGAGCAAAGAGGAAACTGACAACAAGCCAACAGACAAGACAGAGCAGATTACTTCTGGTATGAAACAAGGTCTCAGCTTTCAAATTTTGTCTTTTTTTTTTTTTTTAAAGAAATTAAATAAATTCAGTTTTATGGCTCTTTAATGTGTCGTGACAAACTTGACACTGTATTCCCTCAGTTCAAGCTGATCATGAACCGCTTGTCTTTTCATATTTACTTAAAACACAAAGTAAACATTAATGAACATCAGAACGTATGTTATTTCAGTCACAGAAAGATGTTAATACAGAACATTTTAGTTAATCTACTCTCCTGTCTGATTTGTTTGTCAGACAAGATTAGGCATTATGATTGGTCAGATCACCTGTCAATCAAGCTCTTTGCAAATGGTGAATTAAATACAGTACATTAGTACTGTGTTCAGTCTGAACAAGAATGCATGTGCGACTGTTAATGGAACCATTGTGTTCTGTTTTGTAAAAACTGACTAATGTTGTTTTCTTGTGCAGGTCCCATGGCATTATTTGGGGTTAAAGTTAGCGGTCCAGTGAACTTGTCTAACCTCTGCCTCAGTGTCCAGTAAGGCATCGGGTCCCCCACCTCCCAGCCATATGGTCCAGTAGCGGCTGGGTGGAGGTGTCTGAATGGCATGCAGACTCTCTGTGATGATTCCTCGTTATGGAGGTAAAAATAGACAACAGACACCTCGTCGTGTCACCTCACTCTGACATCAGTGTGAGACAGATGGTGCAAATTAATGACGGTGAAACAGAGAGAACTGGAGATCGCAAAAAAATCACTTCTGAAACAACAACTATGGTGAATAAACAAATTAAAGGAGTGGCAGAGATGTCCATTGGTAATTAGTGCTGGGACTCTGCTGCAACTCTGCCTTTGACAGAACCCTGTGTGAACTTCTTTATAATGCTCAAACAGGCCACTATTTAAAGTTCTAAGATCGTGCTTGGCTAGCAGTTGCTGGTCTGTCACCTTTTTTCTTTATATTGACTTCTTTTATTTTAGATAAAGTGCTTTATAATGTTAGCCGGGTTCAGAATGCACCAGTGGTGGATGAAATGAAGAAACTTACTGTCCATAAATATTTCTTACTGCCCACTTTGTCATATTTTTGTTTTGGTGAATTAATGTCAGATATATATTATGTATGTATGTCACCAAAACTTTTGGAATCCACTAAGGGAAAAGAGTTGTAACTGATATTTCCTTTAGTAGACATTTTGAAAGTCATCTCTTAAAGGGATAGTTCACCCAAAAATGAAAATTCTGTTATTAATTACTCACCTTCATGTCCTCATCTTCAGAACACAAATTAAGATATTTCTGATGAAGTCTGAGAGCTTTCTGTCCCTAGACAGCAATGTAACCACCATGTTCACTGCACTTTCAGGAGAGCACCACAATGCTGGTGTACTGATGTAGAACCTGGATGCGTTGTTTTCAAGCAGAGCAAAGTACACGAATGATTTGTGATACTCTTGTGAATGTGCGGTAAAGACACTGAGAAGAGAAGAAATTGTTGGCTAAAGTCCTTATTTTAGTAATCTTTGCACACAAAAAATTCTTGTAGTTTCATAACATTACGGTTGAACCAATTTTATAAATGTACTTACAACCTTTCTGAGCCTTGAACGTAGTAGTTGCACTGCTGTCTGTGCAGGGTCAGAAAGCTCTCGGATTTCATCAAAAATATTGTGTGTTCTGAAGATGAACAAAGGTCTTATGGGTTTGCAATAACATGAGGGTGACCGAGTTTTCAGTTTTGGATGTACGGTCCCATTAAGTCAGCAATTTTTTGATGATCATTCTTAGAATTCAGTTTAAACCATGTGAAGTTGCAGTTCCTAATACATTTTATTTTTCATCCAAATGTTAACAGGTATTGTGAGTGTTGATTTTGGACCATGTCTGTTACCCATTGCTGATTTGGTTAAGACTTGCTAGTTGGTTTTTCCATGTAAATTGCAGGGTCACGTGGTGTCAGACTTTGTGTGCGAGACTGGTGGCTTTCTGAAATAGAAGAAATGAGGCAGAAGAAAGATGAATGTAAATATAGCCCTGCTGGAAAGCTCCCTACTGAATGACCTCTGACAGCCGTTTGCGTTAAATAGCGTTGTAGTTCAGAGATTCAGGCTTTATTGCACAGGTGCTCAGGGAACAAGAGAGGCCTGAGAGGATCTAAAGCATTATTAAAGCTTGGAGAATGTGTGTATATGAAGGAGAGAGAGACGTAGAGGGTTAAAGAGGGAGATCAGGAAGTTATGAAAAGAAAAGGTAACAATTACACAAGAAAGTTCCAGAATTTATATGAAGGACCAGCTATAAAGGTTACCATACGGATGAGGGTCATCGTGCACCTTTTTGTGAAAGGGCACCAATAGCAGTCTAAGTGTGCTTGTATGTATTAATTTGTATTAGTTAGGTCTAATAAAATGTAAATGCAATAATAGTTATGTGTTATATAGTGATATAATAGTTAGATGTAGGACTTGTTAGTTTTTAATCATACAGTTTTTAATAACGTGCAGTGGGACTTGTGTTCAAATCTAATCCCACCTAATATACAAATTAATTTGGCAGCCAGTGATCATGCATTTTACATTGAATAGAAGACAATGGTTTGCCATTTAAAAATGACAATAATTTACATATTTAGCAATCATTTACCAACAACTTAAATAGCATTAGTGCTGCATTAGTTGCCTACACTATTTGATCTAATTTCAATTTCACTGTTTAAATGAAGAAAGAAAAAAACATAAAAACGTTAATATAACTTTCTTTAAAAATAGTATACTAAGCCTGGAAACAATTAGTTAACATGATAATTTCATAAATAATTTCAAAAAATAATTTCCTATCAAAAAAAAAAAAAAATTAAATCCTAAATTATTTAAATGTTACTGTATTAATTAAACAACAACAGTAACAATTAATAATATTAATAATAGTTACATGATTAGACTGACCAAATTCATATGTGAATGAGAATTTAGGTTTTTGTTTCACATACTGTACAACAATCATGCAATTTATTATCCTTAAAAAAATTGTATTCATAATCTCCTAGTCGAATTATTTTTTGATACAGAAATGAGTTATAAGATTTTAAAAAATGTAAGAAACAGGAACCGGAAAAAATGACTTTCTTATGTCCTGTGTGATCGTTCTCTGTGCTCTCCAGATCTATATTTGATAACTGTGCATGATGATGACAGATTATTGTGTGGGAATTTCACGTGTCTTGTTTAAATGTAAAAGTTAAATTGGTTAAATGACAGGCAGATTGCATAGTGGGAGGTTTGTATCCAGATTGCAGGGAAGGCTCAGTAGCTGAACTGTTGATTCTTGTTCACTCCTGTCTCCTGCCAAATAAGCATGACAAACAGTCTGCGGGTGAGTTTACACAAGAAACTTTCTGGTAAATCTGTTTTGTTTTAAGGTGCCATTGCATGTTCATTTCATATTCATTTTCCTGGTAAAAGAAACCTTTACATATTCTGTTTAACAACTCTTCAGCTTCGTTTTTGTAGAGCATATATTATCATCAAGGCAATTTCATACATACCCTCGATTATACAGTTATTGTACATAGAAATGTATTTCAATTCCACTTCCACATATGGAACCAGAAATTACATTCCTGCTATGGTAACCAGGGTCCCATTTGCGCAAAAGGATTGACCTCAATAATGCACCATGCTCTTTAATAAACATAATTGCTCTGGCGCCCCATTGGATTCATGTAGCTGCAAGCAGTCCCCTCCTCTCCATCTTGATGTGGCACCTGCGCAACACCTTAGAGAGCACGAGTTTGTTGTCCATTCTTTCATTACGCTCTTGTTCCATTTCAAACATTTAGGGTGGGGGGAGTTGTTTTGGGAGGGGAGGGACACCAGATGGCCACCCCTCTCCAGAGGTCCGGTGGAGAGCGGCTAAGTCATCCACTCCGACAGACTGGCTCTTCCCCAGCTGAGGGGCCGTGTGCCAGCCTGAGCCCATATGGCCTCCCTGGCGCCGCAGCCAGGCTCTGGGTGGGCACACCGTGGGTGGCCTGAGCAGCGCTCACCCACCCTGAGGCTCTGCCCACAGGCATGAGGCTGGTCATGGAGAAGATGAGGAGGTGGAGTTGTGGACTTTACAATTTTGGGTGATCTGTGGCATCACTGAACAACTATTGCTACCACAGTTGTTGACAGTTGGTGTTTTCTGTTGCACTGTAAAAAATAAATCTGGAAAATTTGTGGCAAAAAATCTGGCAGCTAAAAAATATGGTAGCAATATTTCAGTTTTTACAGAACTGAATGCAAATTTACATTAAAATGTATAATTCATTTACTGATATGATGACACATATCAGGGTAACACATGGTAATACTAAAACAATGCAATGGACATTAAACAAACATCATATGATGCAAAATAAAGCCCAAATATTCATAACTGATAACAAAAACTACTAAGAAACATAACTGTTCAAAGGTATCGGATGTTCATTTCCCACAAGTTGATATGATTCTTTAGGGTCTTAATGAGAAGTCTATAACATACTTTGGTTAAAATTTCTCAGTGATTGTGTAAAAACACCCTTTTTATCTTGTCAAAAACAGCCCTTTTTAGAGCGAGTCGTTCTGTTGCATTTGCCTTTAAATGCTAATGAGCTCTGCTCACCCCGCCCCTCTCTTACGTAGTGTGATGATCCAAAATTGTCTACTTTTGCCGCATTTAGCAGCAAAACTTGCTAACTAGCACATTATTGAGAAAGGTGATTTGCAAAGATGTATTAAAAACATCTTCTGCTGTAGGTGAAGCTGGATCACGAATGATTCGCGCGAATATAGATGCATTTATGTAGATCGCTGGGCGCATTTCCTTCTAAAACAAAAGTAGCGTCAAAATAATGGCAGTTGGACTGTTTACAGCTGACTCCGCTCACTTAGGGCGGGTCTAAGGTAAGGCGGCTGTGTCAGTCAACTATTGTGGGAGTGGCTTTGTCCATGTGACATCACAGCGACAAGAAACTGAGAAGCCTGATTTGAAAAAGGGGATATTACTTATAAAGATTTTTTTTTTTTAAATACCATATTCTGAGCAGTATGACATCATACTGTTTATGCTCTGCCCACAACCGCTGATGGACTGTCCTATATTAGCATATTTCCGCCCTCAGCCAGTTTGAGCAGCTGTAGTGACAACAATGTCTCGTAAGTAATGCAGGTGTTTTGTAGTTGAATTTAAAAGTGAACATAAGAGTCTTCATTTTCTCCCAAAATCAGAGCCAATGAGAATGCAGTGGATTAGTTTTGATGATAATGCGCCACTGAAGACACAAAAACAGAAGTGGGGGTGGGCAGTAACTCATTGTCATTTAAAGAGATATGCACCAAAACGGGTCGCTGTGAACAGAGCTGTTTTTGACAAGGTAAAAAGGTGTTGTTTTACATGAACACTGAGGAATTTGTCCACTTTAACAGGTTTTACAGTCACACTTTTACAGTCTTTTATTGTTAGAATTACAAAAAATGGCAACTGAGTGTAATGCTATAATTTTTTTGTTTTGCATCTGGTAAAAATCAAGCTGTTGATGGTTGCAGTATTCTAAAAAATGAATGTGTGAAGGTTCACTAATAAACAAGGAATTTTAAAAGTAGAAACCGTCAGCTGTGCTGGTGACAGCATAATAATGGCTGAATGACATTTAATGCTAGTTTGAGTGTCTGTCAGACCTGATCGTACTGTTTATTTTGCCATGACGATGAGTTCCAAAAACGGCTAGTGCACAGAAAGCTTGAAGTGTCTCATGTTGCTAGGAAACATTTCAGTGGGCTCTCTCTGTCAAAGAAACTTATGTGAGTGATTCAGAAAAATTCTGTCTGGAGACAAAATGCAGATAGATGACACATGTCTGGTTGTGTGCATACCTTCTGGTGCAATGCTGGACCAAACGCTGTTATCCAGTCTGACCACAATTCCCATTCCCTGTGGTGTTCACCATTTTAGAGCTCTATTTTTGTGAGTAAAAAAGGTTTTAGGAATATTTTGACAAAATGTATCAAGTTTGATTCTGTGCCCAGGGTTTGCAAAGTGTAAAATGAATGTGAAAAGCCACAGAAGCACAAATATAAACACATCCCTTTTCCCTGGTGGTAAATAGTGTGTAATCTGGTTAACTCACTGTGTCCGATCCCTGAATGAGAGGTCTATTAGGCAGTCTGTCATTAGAGGGATTACATGTGCTATTATCAGCCACAGTCTGGATACTCATACTGAACAGGCCAGATTGATTCAATCACACACATTAATAGAGTGGATGGTGTGAGGACTACAGAACAGAATTTCAGACATTAATGGGTACGGATATATCAATAATAACGCTGATGCTCTTTGCTGTATTTATTAGTTACATGCGCACAATGATTGTTATGAAGCCCAGCATGAAGAGCAGAGATGTACACAAAGCAGAGAGTTTGAGACACAAATGTGTTTGAGCATAAAGAACGCTCACACGTAGCCCTAAATGTTATGACATTTGCCTTTCAGTGCTTTCCTGATCCAGATTACTGACCTTTCCCTTCTGCTTTTCCTGTCGATGAGCCAACAGAGGAGACTGCAATCCGAATGCATGTTTACAGCGAGCCTCTGTTACACTTATTTATGGATAGCAATCTTAACACATCTCTCATGTTAAGCAGCATTAACACCTGCACTGTACTGATGTTAAAATAAGCTGTGAAAAAATCTTTTGTAAATCTTTTTATAAATATAGTGTACGAAATCTGAAAACAATTAGTTTATAAAAGACACATTTTGAATAATGAAAAAAAAAATGAGGCACAGACAGATTCATCTTGGATTTAATTTATGTAAATAATAAATAAAAAAAAAAAATCTTTCAAATTTATATATATATATATATATATAATTAGTAAATATTTAGTTAAACGTGTGTGTGTGTGTGTGTGTGTGTATTAAAAAAAAAAATTCTGGTCTTCGAATCTGATTGGCTGAGATGAGTGCGATCTTCTAGTGAAGGGGTGCCCAAACTCAGTCCTGGAGGTGTCCTACTGGAGGTGTCTCCAACTTGCCTTGGAGTTGCAATTGGGGTTAATTGGGGTTGGAGCTAAACTCTGCAGGACACCGGCCCTCAAGGACCGAGTTTGAGCACCCCGTTCTAGTGATATTGGAACTCCATTTCACCATTTGTATCACTCTGTTTGCGGTATTTTTTTAATGAATAATACTGTTTTTTTGTCATGAAATGTAGTTTTAAGCCTTTTTTAAGCGAGAATGTACTTGTTTAGACTTCGAATATGCAGTTTGTTAATAAAGATAACGTCTATTTGAAAATTTGCTTCAGTGTTTTTGGAGATGTGAGCTCTAGGGGGTCAGCGGCCGTTAAGCGTTACCACGGCCAGATCTTCTGGAATTTGTTGCTGGCTCTGTCTTTATAGTGATTAAAGGATTAGTTTACTTCCAGAACAAAAATGTACAGATAATTTATTCACCCCCTTGTCGTCCAAGATGTTCATGTCTTTCTTTCTTCAGTCGTAAAGAAATTATGTTTTTTTTTTTTTTTTGGGGGAATTTTTTGCAACAGGACAGATCAGAATTGCCAGGAAGCAAAGTGGGAGAGAGAGGGCAGGTGGGATCGGGAACGGTCCTTGAGTCGGGATTTGAACACGGGACACCACGGAGGGCAACGTCTCTGTATGTTGGCACGCTGCTCACAAGGCAATCGGCACTGACAAGAAATTATGTTTCTTGAAGAAAACATTTCAGGAACTTTCTTTATATAGTGGATTTTATGGTGCCCGTGAGTTTGAACTTCCAGCTTCACCATCTTAAAAGGGCTCTAAAAGATCCCAGCCGAGGAATACGGGTCTTATCTAGCGAAACAATTATGAACAGTTATTTTCTAAAAAATGTACAATTTATATACTTTTTTAACCTCAAATGCTCATCTTGTCTAGCTCTGCGATGCTCATGTGTGCTTTGTGCATTTCGGTTCAAAACAGTCAGGGCACCATAGAAGTCCACTATATGGAGAAAATTCCTGAAATGTTTTCCTCCAAAAAACATAATTTCTTTATGACTGAAGAAAGAAAGACTTGAACATCTTGGATGACAAGAGGGTGAGTAAATTATCTGTAAATTTTGGTTCTGGAAGTGAACTAATCCTTTAAACATGAGATATAATTCATTTTGGGTAAGTCTAATGAGAAGTCCTTGGTCTCATTAATTTATTATTTGTTCCAGAACAAATAATTTTGGCTGAGGGCAAAATCTCATCATGTTAAATGTATGTAAATTTACTTTACTCTCTTAATTTAAATTTAACGCTGTATATCAAAGCTAATCAAACTAATGTTTTATTGTGAATATGAGATTGAGCTGAAGAATGCTGTATAAGATGTAGGTAATCACATTCGCCCAGTCCATCTCTCTTTTATAATACTCTACTTTATCATAGTGAGCTTTTAATACAGTAATACAATAAGTTTTCAATGAAGTAACTCAGTTCCTTCATTACTAGTTCTAAAGTGACATTTCCAAATTTTGAATTGAGAGTTGAATCCGTGGTGGAAGGAAGTAGTTCAGCACAAAAGAGTGTTTTTAAAGACACTCCATTGTTCTTTCTTATGTATTTACACACTTATTAATATCAAATATTAGTCAAGACTTGATCAAGATGCTATAACATCATTTTAAATTTGGTATGGGCAGCAATTTCTTCCAGTGGGAATTGGGTGAAAATAGGAAGTTAATTCCACACTGCAATTGGTTTAATGTATATGTAGGCCAATATATTTGACGTTTCATTTACATCAAATCAATGTCATGTCAATTTTTTTTTTTTTTTTTTTTTTGACATCTTTTCAACATCAAATGCCCACTGGGTATAAAATGTACTTATACTAATATTTTAGGAAAAGTTAAAAGTTAACAGCGTGTATTGTCTGTAACAGAGGTGCCCAAACTTTTCATATGAAGGGCCAAAAATCAAACCCAGTTGTGGGCTATGGGCTGAAAGTAAATGTTTCATTATTATGAATGCATCATTATATTCAACTATATTACATCACAATGTATTCAAATAAATAAAATATCACACTAAATAATTAAACAAAAAATGGATTTTTCAATTCACTAATACTGTTTTTGTTATTTCAAAGCAAAATGTAAAACTTTTTTTCCTATTCCACCACCATCCTCTCCAACCCCCAATTTTGATATGGCATGACAGGTCAAATGAAAGGTCATTACAGGCCAACTTTGACCAGTGAGCCCTAGTGCACTGTATATAGAGACAGAGCGCATTTTGGAGGAAGCGGCTTCCTTGTCATTTCTCACTTATAATAAAAAACAGAACAATGTCTGAAAGCTGCTATGTGACAAGGTGTACATTAAACAAACTAAAAAACCCGGAACTATGCTTTTATAAGCTGTCGACCCAAAAAACATTTTTGTCCCAGTGGGTGTGGTTTTCAGATTATGCCGCGTGTCGCTCTGTCTCTGTGGGACGGTGACTTGACTGTAACATGTTTATGTTCTTTGTCATTCTAGAATGAACCTGCATTAGACACCTACATTAGAAATGTTCTATCAATCACAGTACAGTTATTCCGGTTGAACGTACAGCAACATGTAAAAGAATAAGACATAAACAAAGGAAGGAAACCGTGTTTTTGTGAAACTCACTGTACTTGCTAATGTGTAACAAACAACAGTGTCAGAGGTGATGATGATAATGATGATGACAGCGGAGACCCCTGCAGGGAAACATCACCATGCTCTGACTCAAGGCTCAGACAGAGCGGGTCAGGCCCTGCTGATCAGCACATCACAGCTAACCAGCCTCAGGTTACAACTGTCAGTCTCAGCGATCAGGAATAGTCAGATTTCACTTCACTGCTCTGCTTACATTAGCGTATATACCCTTACTATTTATACTTTTGTGAAAACAGATACAGTATCAACAATAACTTGCATTTCATTATTATGTCGTTCTCTCAGTGCTGTCATCAATCTCTGAACCTCTTTCAACTTGCTGTAAACTTTTCACTGACCTCTGTTTAAGATTTTACTTTTGTACAGTATTATATTTTGATTATTGAGTAAACAGTTTGTGGGGAAATTGAGCTATGACAGTTGGTTTTATTTTGGTTGTATAGTTTATTTTGTTTTTATGCTTCAAATGAGGACATCCCCAAATGTGCCCGAAGGGAGGTTGATATTTGTATATTTAGTTCTCGTCTGGCGACAAATTTATCCCCACAGTATATCTAAGTAAGCCCACCCACACTATAGAAGTGGTCTGCTGCTGATGACACATATGGCCAATTAGAGGTGGACGAGGTGATGATTATCTAAGCTGAAAGCTTGTTCACACATGGCAGGTGACCAGTCTGCCAGGAGGAGATACCGAGCAAGAAACTCAACGGGAGCCTTTCACTTTTCCTCTTTACTTTCTTTCTTCTCACTTCCCTCTCTCTCTCATTCCTTCTGTCTCTTCTACCACTCCACATCCATTGCTGTTTCGAGTCGAACTCCCCCACAATCAGCAGGTTTTTCCCAGTCTTTCAACACTATGAGGAACTGTGTGACAGAGGGAGGAGGTAGCAGAGGTGCGGAGTAATATTCATTTCATAAATCATGCAGTAAGAGATGTCAGAGGGGTAATTGTGCTTCTGTGAGTCCTCTTTAAAGAGGGGGTTTTTATTACTGGGTTAACACACAGTGCCGCCCCTCCATTCCACCAGCATTACACACTCATCAGGGAATAATCAGAGTGGAAACGGCGAACCCTTACTCGCAGGAGTTTAGACGATTAGACGGTGAGTGTGAAAAGACGCACAGATGCTTACATACACATCCACATCCACACATATTTGGAGTGTTATGTCAAGAAATTTAATTTTGCCTGTTATTTTTTGTCTTAACAACAACAACAACAACTCTATCTATCTATCTATCTATCTAGATATCTAGATATCTAAATTAATGTTTTTCATTGGATATAGTGTTTGGTTAGAAATAAATACTGAGAACACAAAACTCATTCACAAATTATGTAAATTAATAAACATAGGTTAAAGGAATAGAAAAATTAAAATTTGCCACCCTCAGGCCATCTAAGATGTAAATGAGTTTGTTTCTTAATCAGAACAGATTTGAGAAATTTTGCATTAGCATTACATCACTTGCTCACCAATAGATCTTCTGCAGTGAATGGGCGCCGTCAGAATTAAAGTCCAAACGGCTGATTAAAACATCACAATAATCCATAAGTTAATGTCTTGTGAAGTCAACGGCTGCCTGCTTGTAATAAACAAATCCACATTAAAACGTTTTTTCCTTTTCACTGTTGCTTCTGGCTAAATTCCATAATCCATAAGATTGCTTTCTCCAGTGAAAGTCATCTCATCTGAATCAGGAGAGAAATATGCACATATCAACCACTGTTTACATGAAAGCTTTTCCACCGGTGCCTTTCCACACTCTGCACACTAGAATAGTGCACATTTTTCTAGGTTGACATTAGATTGAGCAGCCATGTAAAGTTTTACCGCATACACCATTAATGATCTGTCTGTCACGGACCTATGTTTTTTTTCTGCAACTAATAAAATTTTGGTCGACCAAGCCTATTCTCGTCGACTAATGGTTAGCCCAAGAAAGCTCACCAGTATTTAACTGTATGCTTGATTTTGAACAACTTCCATCTCAGGTGGATTGGCTTGTTTTTATTGAAACAAAAGTTTTTTCTATAGTGCAGTTTGAGAGAAATATTTGAAGGAGTGGGAAGAAAGGAAGAAGGTGAGAGATCAGAAAATAGAGTGACAAGGTCTTTTGAAAGCGATGACGATAAATAGATACAGCCTCCGTCCACAGCTGTAGGTCAAAGATACATTCTCCTTCTTTTATGTTGTTAGATACAGTGAAAGAGACAGGGCAGGGGGCGATCTTGTTTCTGCTGAGATTTATAACCTTTACAACCAGCAATGTTGTCACTGTCTGGCAGAGATAGTAAACCAAGCATAAATGATCTCTCAGATAACAGGAGTAACTTGTCATATTTAAACCCACTACAAGATTTCAATTTCTATACGCCATTAGTTTTTCTCTAGTGATTCACTCTGAGCTCTAATAAATATATGACTAATGTACTGAGATTAATGCATTTTATATTCATCCCTCTCCATGCATGCCCTTGACATGTTGCAGCGTTGTGTCTTTAGATTTCTTACTATGATGTGCTATCCAATGCTTCAGTTATCAGAGATTGACAAATAAATTATGTTTGATTAGAAGGTAATGGACCCTTTTCACATTTCCGGGATTCAGAAGTGGAAATCGTCATAGTTGGGTAAACAATAGTGGTGAACAGAAACCACAAGAAATGTATTCACTGTGTTCTCATTTGCCTTAATAGCAAAAGGAAAATAGGCAAGGTGAGAAAACACAAAAAATAGTGTTACAAATGTCAAAAAAAAGTCCTACATTGCTGTTTTACCTTTTTTTGTAAAGGACATTTGGCCTTTTTTGCACATTCACTTTGTAAACACTGGGTCGGTACTTCTGCAGCGATGTAGGACGATTTTGATGTTGGAGGAGAAAATGAGATGGGAGTTTTTCGACATACCCTAACTGTCTGAAGTGGAGTACACAGAGCTACACAAGAAGAACATTTGAGGTTGAAAAGTATATAAATTGTATTGTTTTTTTATTTAGTTTCACTAAATAAGACCCTTTTTCCTCAGCTGTGATTGTTTGGAGCTCTTTGAAGCTGCATTCAAACTTTATTTTGGAAGTTTGAAATTGCAGGCACCTTAGGAGTCCACTATATGGAGAGAAATGCTGAAATGTTTTCCTCAAAAAACACAATTTCTTTACGACTGAAGAAAGAAAGACATGAACATCTTGGATGACAAGGGGGTGAGTACATTATTTGTACATTTTTGTTCTGAAAGTGGACTTCTCCTTTAATACAGTCACTTGTCGCCACCTACTTGCCACCTTTGCTACACCAACTTTTTGGAAATTTTGTTAAAATTGTTGCCCACAAGGATCAGGTGTTATTCATAAAGTGACTGTGTTTTAAAGTAGTAGCTGAACAGATAACAAATGAACCATAACACATTTTTGTATAAGTATTTGTATTCATTATCAGGTGTGACATCAACAGAAACACTGGTAAAAGAATCTGGTGAAAGTGACGTGCTGTCCATGCATCTTTGCTCCTCAGTTAAAACAAAGAGACAGGCAAAGCATACTCGTAAAACCAAAACCAGACTCTGAGCATGGTCTCCAGGCTTGTCAGCCAGAACATTTATGTTTGTATTGAGGAGACAGTGATCCTTCAGTGATTATACGCTAGGATCTGGCAGAGAACGGAGAGCAGTATCCCCCCTGAAGTGCAGTGGGCCACTAGGCCAGCTCAGCCCTGTAGATTAGCGGCCCACAGTGCGCTGTCCTGGGAACTGCACTGCCAGCAGCTGCGGGGCTTACAGTGTCTAATCCAGACACTACACCAGGACACCAGCAAAGCAGATGGCTAGTTTCACTGATAAACTGATTCATTTTCACTGCTGGAGGCACTTTCCACAAATGGAGTCCAATTGATTTCTCATTACGTTATTTAAAGCAATAAATGCACAAAAGCCATGTTCTTCTGAGAGAAAACTATTAGATCTGTTGTTATCTAACATAAAATTAATCTAGCATGAAATGTAGCTAGCCTACATGTGGTGCCAGACTAGCTATCCTAGAGTGATAGTCTAATTTAGGCTAAAACTGCATCTGTGTGTCTTTCAACTCATACTCATTTTCTCATTTTCTCATGCCTTCTCTCTCTCTCTCTCTTTCTCTCTCTCTCTCTCTCTCTCTATATATATATAACAAATTCATTTATATATGGGTCATTCCATATATGGGATTCGGTAACATGTCAACTTGGAATATACTTTTTTTCTTCAGCTACATCAAAGTTTAAGTGGACATATTACATCAAAAATTCAATTTGTCACAAAAATAAAAAATATGAGTTGTCATGATTTTGGTAAGTGTATATTTACTGAAACCATGTCTGTTTATTTATTTAATAAAAAATCTTTTGTTTACTTTTTTTAATAAATAAAGTAAATAACTCAACCCCATGATAAGTTTACAACCAGAAATACATGTATTTGTGTGTTGAGGTTTTTCACTCAAAACCAGAGTATGTGAGCGGAGTGGAGCGACAACAATTTCCCCTCCGCGCTCCGTGCATTTTATAACCGCTCCGCTCCAGCTCCGCTCCGGGTTCACCGTTTCCCGCTCCCGCTCCCGCTCCCGCTCCACTCCTCCCTCACTGATAACAGAAACACCGCTCCGCCTTCGCTCCGCGTCTAAACTATATCAGTATGTTTGAAATACCACAGTTCTGTTCATAACGTATATTAAAAGAAGAAAATAACAGAAATAAAACGAAAGAATAGTTTTAAAGTGGCTTACTGGAACACAAGTGCGTAAACTTTTTTCCTCATGCCAAGCTAACATGGTTGTCAGTCAGCATTAAAAGGTATAATTGCTGCTTTTTGCAGTGCAAATGTTTGTGATAAAATAATAATAATGATAACAATACGTTTCGTCAGTTATTTTACGTACAGATCGCTGCATTTCTTATAGATTGCTTCTCATTCGAAATCGGATATACAGATGAAGTACCACAGTAAGTTTACATTTGTTTGAAAACATTATTGAGAGAGCGATTCGTGTGAGTAAGTGTTGTACTTGTTTAAATCACGCTTTCACACTTGAAAATATTCAGTATCTTGAAAGAACAAACTAATTCTTTGAAAACTATAACTTTCTGCTCATGTTCATTGCTGTCATCCTAGTTTTCACATTCTTTCTGAATCTGAGTGATCCATCTCTATCAAGCTAGCTAAATAGGCTATGTTTAACACGTGAATTATTGCTATATATGCAGTTATATTATGGGTCGTTGTCATGAATTGTACTCGTGATGGAGCGGTAGGGGAGTGTTCTTGGAGCGAGTAAAAAACACAACGCTCCGACTTTTAAAATTTCCGCTCCTCACTCCATTAAAAATCACACCGCTCCGCTCCGCGCTCCGCTCCCACTCCACTCCGCTCACATACTCTGCTCAAAACGGCCACTGCTTCTCATGCAGTTAGGAGAGTAGACCATTATGGCAGCAATAAAATAATACATTGTGTATATACTTATGGATTAAAAAAAAAAGGTTGAAAAATGGAAATTTTCCATCTTAATTTTATGTAATGACAGCACCCTCCCTAACTATAATATTCCTTAAAATACAAATAAAAAGTATTATACTACTAACCATTTTCTGCACCACTATTAAAAAGACCTGAATGATGTCATTTCTGGTAACTGATGGCACCAATGAGCA
Source organism: Labeo catla (assembly GCA_012976165.1). Lineage (NCBI taxonomy): Eukaryota > Metazoa > Chordata > Actinopteri > Cypriniformes > Cyprinidae > Labeo > Labeo catla. The sequence goes on from VONZ01000222.1 coordinate 819,876, forward strand.
GAGTGTAAATTATTATGGGCGTAGAATCATTAGTGTGACTGAGGGACATTACTTTAAAGTCTGTTTTTTTTTTTAAATATCTTTTTAAAAACATATTCTTCATAAGAAAGGAACACAAATAAATGCTTACATTATTGCCAAAAATCACAGACACTATGCACTTTTTGTTAATTAATCAAAGTACAAACTCAAATTGCTTGGTTTAAGATAGATAGACATTTTTAATGCAAAAAAAAATATTAAAAAGCAACTTTAAATGCATTAATAAATGCAATTATTATTTTAATTCATTATAATGGGCATACCAAAGTATTGTGAAAAGCTGCTGACAATTAATTTTGGCGGACCACCACTTTAGAAACTCTGGGGGACCGAAATACTACTGAATCCCAGGAATGACCCATATACTATATATATGAAGAGTTCAGATGCAAAAGCCTCTAAATCCATCTGACGTATTTCTTTAATATGAGCATTTCTTTCTGGCTACTTTGTATAGGTTTCTATGTAAGTACTGGCACTTCTGATTGGGCTGAGGCTGAAATTTAGCGAAGTAAAAGTATTTGATGGATGTATAATATGTGTCAGGAGCATTCACTCAGTATCATTATCTAATTTTTGACCGAGATGGCTTTTAGATGGTTTTGCATCTGAACTCTTCATAAAGAGTTTTAATCACCAACTTTTTAAATAAAAAAGCATAAAAGAATAAAAATCATGGTACTCTTGTGAACACGTGGCAAAGACTGACATTGAAAAGAGAAGAAATGGTTGGAAAAAAATCATTATTTTTGTTTTCTTTGCACACAAAAAGTATTCTTTTAGTTTCATAAATTGTTCTTACTACCTTTCTGGGCCTTGGATGTGTCAGTTGTTTTGCAGGGTCTATGCAGGGTCGGAAAGCTCTCGGATTTAATAAAAAATATCCTAATTTGTGTTCGGAAGATGAACAAAGGTCTTACGGGTTTGGAATGACATGAGGGTGAGTAATTAATGACAGATTTTTTATTTTGGGGTGAACTATCCCTTTAAATCTAATGTTACACATCACTATTCCTGGGGTCCAAACACACTATCAGATCCCAAAAGCAAACAACAAACAGTGCTAATATACTCAGCACTCACGGTGTGCTGTAATACTAATAAAAAAATCATGATCCTAACCTTTATATCCATACCAAAATCTCAGTTGACCAGACAGTGATTAATTTTTTATAAATCGTTAGAAGGTGTCTGGGATGCTGTGAACCTGGAGACTGTAGTGTACACAGTGTACAGTGTTTAAAAGCTTAGCTTAAATGTGTGCTATGAATAAATAGCACACATGGCTGTTGAAATATTCTCAACTGAAACAGAGTGGAAGTTTGGACACGGAAACAATATTTGATAAGGCACAACTTAACAGGCAGAGATGCTCCTGAACTTTTGACATTAATAATTGACCCTGACTGGCATTTTTAGAAACTAGAAAACATTTAGTCTTCCCTTACCTCCTTGCATAGTAAGAATTACACTTGTTTGTTTTTGTTGTGAGGATTAAGCTCTAAGGGTAGACTGTGTGAAAGTGTTACAGAGGCCCATGGGTAAGATAAGTGTGTGCGTTTGGGGAGAGGTTAATTCTGGCAGCGTCCTGTAGGGCATTCTTCCAGTCAGGAGCAGCTTGGGAGCCCTCCTGAAGACATGCGTGTGCTAATCTGTGCTTTTTTTGTAGTGCTATAAAAGCCCTTTCAGAGGCAAAGCCGATTTCTGAAACATTCTGAAAGATTTTTGTTGCTTTTTTGGGTACATTATACAGTGTGTTCATGTTTCACTATTGTATTGCATTGCACTTAGATGTATGCATGGCCTATAGCGTGTGTGTGTGGGGTTGTGCGAGAGCAAGCGGGAAGGAGAGCAGAGAGAGTTCCCCAGTGCAGGCCCCATTACTCTCAGCTCAGGTGATTTATGACACATCTCTGAGCTGAATGTAAATGAACTGCTGTGTGGGAGAGGAGAGCTGTCCTGCCTCCACTGTGGACAAACACACACACATATACACTCACACACAAGAACAGGTAAGAGACAGATAAATTACACTGAATAAATACAGTAACAAACCCCAGAGCCCCTAGAGAAACTGCTGTGAATTTAAATGTGACGTGGGCTTGAACCAAACCACATATAAAAGGAACTGATCTGAGGTCAGTAACAAACATGCATTATCTTCCATATAATATAAAGAAAGCCTGAATCTATAAAGCAAAGTTCAAAAATCTGTTGGTCAGAGACATCCAAAGTGATGTGGGTTACATTTTCTTTTAGTCAGCATCAACATGAGTGTCTTCTAGAGTTTAGAGGGTTTTTTTTTTGACATTGCTAGTGTAATGTTTTCTCCAAGACAAGAACGTCCTGCTTTCTGTTTTTTCCTCTAAGGAAGGTTTTGGCAATTTCTCAAGCATTGTCTGTGTTTAAAGCTGAGTAATATTAACTCAGCATTACCAAGAGTACTTCTTAGCATAAAATATAGTTCTGTGTGCACTTTTCCCAGATAATGAATAGACTGAGCAGCTGAGGCCTTTGTCTTATGTTTGCCTGCTCTGCCAAGTTCAAGATGACAATCTTTTGTTTTTTTTTGTTTTTTTTGTGTAGTCAAAATTCAGTTTTTTAATCTTTCAAAAAATGCATAGTGTGCTAAAATTTAGAGCTGTCACTGTAAATACAGACAGAAATTTAATATAATCGTGATGTTTTTATTAACATTTTTAATGCACACTCTTAATATACTGTGTTGAATCACCTAAAGTTAGTGTTTTTGGACTTCAAATGATCCGACCCATTCTGTAATAGTGTATGTGCATACATATGCACTTAGGTATATTGTGGAGTAGGCGAAATATCACCAATCCCTCATTCTTTCATTTCAGAACTGAGGAATTATGAAATGTTTACATTTTCCTCCCTCTGTCTACAGCACTAGGATTAAACAGCTTTACTAATAAATGAGATGAGAGATCAAATATAAATCCCTGATGACTCTCTCTACGTCCTTTGTTTACTGTCATCAAGAGCAAATGAAATTTATTCCCTATTTATTCCTCATTTTCCAAAAACAAATTTCAAACCATTTGATCGACTCCAATTTTGTTGAAAAAGCGTCTTCAGCAGAAGTGTGAAATAATTATTAATGCAATTTCAGAGTTTAGCAGATTAATAACTTTATGCTGCATCAATTTGGGGACTTTGAAACTACTCATCAGCATGGCTTTTTCATTGTTTTTTTCGTTGTCATTTATAGAATATGAAGACAGAGCTCGAGTCCGCTGTGCTCTTCTGTGTTTGACATGATTTTCATATCTGCTATCTAACATCTTCCTGACTCACAGAAAGCCAGATTTAATGTTTTTTGAATCAATGGCTTTTCGTCGCAACACCCCCGTGCTTCATGCCATCCACGCATGAGTCTATACCTCACATGAGCCACCAAGAAGGTGTCTGTGGCTGAATCGCTAATGTGAGAAAAAAACTGAAAGTTGTTAACCGAGAAAACACCCAAAGCAGGGCAATTAAATTAAAGAAAGCTAGCTATTGTTGAAAGCATGTGGATTTGCTGCCAGGGTCTTGAATCAGCCAAAGAGATCAAGACTCAGCTACAAGGCTGCTGATAACGATTTTTTCTTTTGCCTAATTATCTTAGGTGAAATGTTTGGGAATTGGCTGTATTGTAAGACACACAAAGTACAATTAGGCATTTGTTTGCAAAGTAGAATCAATATAATATCATTATTATATAATATCTCTCTCTTTCTCATACACACACAGAGTCATAGAATAGCCTACTATTTCTGTATAAATGAACAGTACAGTATGTTGGCAGTATGGTTAGGAATGCCGTTTGGTTCCAGTGTTGTGCTGAATTCTGACCACTGCCAGAATAACCCGTTCATTTAATAATCTGGCATGGGTCAGGATTTCTGCATATTACCTTACCTCATTGTATATACATTAACTGAATGATGCCTATATTTTGAAGACTGAAATACACTACACTATTTTTAAATCCAGAACAGATTTAAAAACACTAAGCATCATGCCAACTTTATAAATGGTTACAAAGAAAAACTGACACCATGCACAATAAACAATCACAAACTACCAGATTTATTTCCAAAGTTGTTCCAAATGTAGCAAACTGAATCTTACACATTTTTCTGCAAAATCTGTCAAATCCAACTGGCTAAAAATCTGAGCAAGCTCTTTTCAGTGAATCAAAAACATGGCACTTTTAGCTAACATACAGTAAATCAGCGGCTATTACTGACTGGTAAATCTAAAGATAGATATGTGTTTTATCAATATGTAAATAATGAAACATTTTACCCCATTTTAATTTGTTTAGTAGACCTGTTGGTGTTTAATGTGTAAAACAGTAGTGTAATTGCAACTGTACAATTTTGTAAAAACACTGGGAAAAAACTGTTGGAACAGTGCATTTCCATACTATATACAGGGGAAACTGTAAAAGATCCAACCAGAGAAATAAACTTGTGACTTCTCAGAACTGCGAGTTTCTTTCTAAGAATATAAACTCACAATTGTGCTTTTTTTTCTCAGAATTGTGAGTTTATATCTCGCAATTCTGACTTTATAACATGCAGTTGTTAAGTTATTAAGTCAGGGTTGTGAGAAATAAACTCAGAGAACTTCAGAGAACATGTCAGTCTTTTCCCCCCTCAGAATTGGACTTTATAAATTGCAATTGCAAGTTTATGTCTCACAATTCAGAAAAAAAAAGTCATTTGCACAATTGTGAGTTATAAAGTTAGAAGTATATGCTAAAGGTACAAAATAGATTTTAGTAGCAGTGTGCATTGTTAAATTTATTGGTTTACATTTAGATTTTCTTGTTTGTAAATTACAGTTATATACAGTAAAATTAACAGTTTGTTCTTTAAATGTGTTTACAGTTTTTCTGTATTATTATTTTTTTATTTTAGAAAATTATTCTGGCAACCACAACTGCCAAAATTATTTTGTAAAAACTACAGAATTTTGTTTACAGTGTAGGAACAGCTAAGTATTAGCTGCTGCCACTAAAAAAATTGTGAAAAAGCTTCACATCTTCATATTGCTATTGCTGCAGCGCCCAGGGAGCAGTTGGGGGATCGGTGCCTTGCTCAAGGGACTCACCTCAGTCGTGGTATTGAGGGTGGAAAGAGCTCTGGTTATTCACTCCCACCACCTTCAATCCCTGCCGGGCCTGGGACTCGAACCCGCAACCTTTCCTTTCGGTTACAAGCCCGACTCCCTAACCATTAGGCCACGGCTGCCCCACAATGTATTGCAACAGTTATGCAATGTATTATTGCAACAATTGTTTTCAATTTATGCATTCATCAATCCATACTACAAACTGCTTATCCTCTGTAGGGATGAAGGGATGCTGGAGCCTCAGCCTAGTTTTCAGTTGATTTATTATTGAAATTATCTAACCATTTGGCAATGAAGTTGTATTTCATTTTTACAACCAAATATTTATTCCTTAAAACTACTAAAACCAGAACCAGGATCATTAAATTCTTCACAATTCCCATCTCTAGTTGTGAGTCTAGGCTGGTCTAGAACCCCATACTCCCTGCATGTCATCAGAGTTACAGCAGTTATTATAATACACTTAAACATTTATTCAGCCCTGCTCCAGTTGGGCGTCCCTAAACTGAATATGGAGCACGTTAATAATCTCATCTTGTTACCGATTGGCTGCCATAGGAGGAAAAAGTCAGCCTCCTCTGACCCTCCCAGAAATATCCACAGCTGTCCTGTTCGCTCCCTTTGGATGTCTCGCTCAGCTCATGATTAAAAGAAAATAGCTGTTCGTTTCTCATTAATATGTAAACGGACAGAGCAATGCCCAGGAGCGAAACAGTAAGAGCGAGAAAGAGAAGGCGATGCCAGGGTGAAATAAGACTGTGTGTTCATAGCCCTGAAAAGGGCAGTCCCCAAAATGCCTGCATATGAGATGCAGCACAAAGCTTCACTTTGTATGACACATCGCTGAAACTTCATGGCAGGGGAGCTGCTTCTAAGAAGACTTCAAGATGATGTATACATGTGTAGAGGAGAGAATGCTCTTAGGCAAATTCAGACTCACGCCGCTTGCTGCCTTATCAAGCTGTGATTTCTTCTCTTACCTTCAGTGGTTCTCATGATTTGTTTGTTTTCTTTCTTTCCTTTCCTTTTCTGTCTTTCTTTCGTCTACTTTGTAAACATTATTAATCAGTGTTGTGTGTATGCTTTTAAAGCATATTTTAGCTCGCTCTTGATTTCTGTGCATCTCTGTTGTGGAGAGGTCTTCCCTTGTCTCTATCCTGAGGGCCAGAACAAATACACAACTAATATTGCAGCATAATACAATGCCTGTTTTCTCCTGCATGTGGTCATTTGTGAAACAGTCTTGGAAATGCTATTATACAACTCCGCAAACATTTCACTACTGACATTACCACAAGGCATTGTGGCTATCATTTGAATACATACATATTAATGCATGCACGGCTATCAGAGGCCATAGTTGTGCAGAAATACCTGTTTCAAAGGATCTGGGCATGCTGAGCAACACAATAAATATGTCTACTAGACTGCTCGTAGATGGTTTGTGCAGAAAAGACTCAAAGATTCCCATCTCAAAAGCTCAGATATAGACATTACTGATAGAAAAGCTGCCATTTAGTGTAATGACTTAATAGTGTTAGTTATAGTAGTGTCCGGGTGGTGCTGTATCCATCATATATGTTAAATGGAACCAGTTGGATGCTAATGTTCTCTTCTGCATACAGACCAAAGTACTATTATGACAATGTTGTCGGTCTTGTTCTACTTGTTTTGGCTGTTTTCAGTCATTTTGGGTAAAAGCGTTTGCTAAATGAACAGGGAATGTTACTTTTAAAAGCAGTGCATTAAAATATTGAATTCCTTAGAGGAATAATTATGCTAAATAAAGTTGCTCTACATCATCACTGGTTTTGGGAAGTTACTTCTTTGTCTCCTTTTCTCACTTTTTTGTATAAAAAGTTTCTCTTTTCCAGAGTTGAAGCATCTTGATGGTTTGCAGACGTTGTTTATTCTGGATTTTTTTTAAATTGTTACCTAATTGTTACCACCTATCTAGGTCCAGAGACTTGTTTTTCCAAAGTTAAACTGCTTTTTACTTGAGTGCTGTGTTGTTAGGATGCCGTGTCATGCACAAGATAATACAAAAAGCACGAACACAATCAAACAAATCAGTTTCCCAGAGCTGGGTAGTAACTGTTTACATGTAATCTGGATTACATAATCAGATTACAAAAATTATGTACTTGTAATTATATTAAATTACATTTCAAAACAATCATTACAGTTAGTTTATGGATTATATGACTAGATCTTATTCACTCAGTAGAAACAAATGATTCATAATTTACTGATTCTCCCAAATTCCTCTTTTTAATCTTTTAAATATTCCTTTATAAAATAGCATATACCGCTTATATAATTCAGAAAATCTTCCAGTTTTGTTGACATTCACACAAAGGATAGTCACTAGTCAGGTGGTGACACAGCATTTGATTATTTGACCTGCTAAAATCATTTCAGGTTTAAGAGGTGCTTCAACATTGAATCAACTACTCATAAACACATTAATTTTTATTTGAATTATCACTCAGTAGGTTATTTAAGCATGTACACTGTAAAAATAAAAAACACAATTTGTTGAGTCATCTTAAAATAATTTGTTACCCTGCTGCCTTAAAATTTTAAGTTCAGTCAACTAAAATAAGTTTAGTCAACTTGAAATGTTAAGTTGTACTAAGTAACAAATTAGATATTTGTGTTTGCTAAACTTAACAGATGGGTAAGTAACCCAGCTGCCTTAAAATCTGAAGTTGATTCAACTCAAATATCTAAGTTGTCACTTAGTATTATTTAACATTTCAAGTTGAATAAACTTTTTTTTTGAGTTGACTGAACTTAAAATTTTAAGGCAGCCAGGTTACAAATTATTTTAAGTTGACTCAACAAATTGTTTTTTACAGTGTAGTACTGTCTGTAGAAGGCTTTTTGTCAGATGAACCTCTTTCACCTAAAATATTTACTTGAAGTATTTCTGAAATTTTAAAATAAATATTTTAATAATTAAGTATCAGATTTGCATGTATATACTGCATATATACATTGCCGCTCAAACTTTGGGATCATTAAGACTTGTAATGTTTTTTCAAGAATCTTATGCTCAACAAGGCTGCATTTCTTTGATTAAAATACAGAAAAAACAGTAAGATTGCAAAAAGTTTTAACAATATAAAATAATGGTTTTTATTTTAATATATTTTAAAATATAATTTATTCCTGGGATGCAAAGCTGTATTTTCATCAGCTGTTACTCCAGTCTTGATCCTTCAGAAATAATTCTAATATGCTGATTTATTATCAGTGTTGAAAACAGTTGTCCTGCTTAATATTTTTTGGAACATGTGATACTTTTTCTCAGGATTCTTTGATCAATGAAAGGTTAAAAAGAAAGGTTTTCTAACAATATACACTACTGTTCAAAATTTTTCATGTTACAGCTCATGAAAATCAAAAATCCAGTATCTCAAAATATTCTAATATTTCCTAAGATCAATCAAAAAACAGATTTGCAAAAAAGAATAGTTAAATTTTTTTAAAGTATGTTCATTTATGCACTCAATACTTGGTCAGCAGCATATATTACAGCAAATTACTTGCTTCTAGCACAAATTACAGCATCAGTGAAGTGTAGCATGTAAGCGATCAGCCTGTGGCACTTCTGAGGCACTACTGAGCCTTCAGATCGTCTGTATATTGTTGAATCGACTGTTTCTCATCTTTCTCTTGAAAATATCCCATAGATTCTCAATGGGGTTCAGGTCATTCATTATCTTTTGGACCATTGCCAAGTCAGCAGTCTTCCCCATTAGTGTGGTTTCAAAGAACAAGAGATACCTGGAATTAATACTGTAGGGATGAACATTTAATGAAACTCAAATGTAAATATATTTTGAGATACTGGATTTTTGGCTTTCATGAGCTGTAAGCTCTAATCATCAATATTAAAACAAAAAAAGTTTGAAATATTTTCCTTTACATGTAATGAATCTAGAAAATATGAAAGTTTCATTTTTTTAAATAAGTTACAATAAAAAAATGAACATGACATTCTGTTTTTTTGAGACGCACCTGTATAACACGTAAATTTAATAAAATAAATAAATTAATTAATTAAATTGATTATTTGCTGTGAATGAGTAAATGTAAATGAATGTAGAAAGCATGTTGAAAACGTTTATTTATTTATTTTTATTATGTCCATTATTATAAAAAAAAAAACTCATTGCGGTAACCTAGAAACGGCTTTATATTATGTCTAGAGCTAAAGTGTGAAAGCAGAAATACAGGCAGTGTGAAAGCACAAGGCAAGCTTGCTCACGCGCCACAGACACTGTATGTGTGAAACAGACCTTAGGCTTAATTTTATTTCACATCTGAAGGAATGATGGAGCATGTGGAAAGACAGAGGGGAGTTTAGGTCAACTGGTTCCTGTCTAAATGTGTGGCTGATTTCACTTTAAGAACGCCTACCCATCTCTCCCTGTTCTCCCTCTGGGTCCGTGCACCTCACTCCCCTCCCCGGAGAGATGGGATTCTTCCAGAGTATCCCCTCCGTGGGGGCCAGGCCAGGCATAGTGCACCCCAGCTGGGATCCTGCCTGAAGTCTGACAGCCTCTGCTTCCCCACGCCTGGATGACAGGAACCGTCCTGCAATTCCTCCCCAGGGTCAGATAAAAGGAGGGAGGAATAGAAAAACATATTCACGAAAGTTTTCATTTATTAATTTATTTCTTTAAAGATATATTTTGACAGCTGTCTCCACATTGCAGAGGGGTGGAGTGTCTGACATGAAAAGAAGTGGGCAATAGAGAAAACTGTTCTCATATCTCTGAACTTTAGAGACTGACTATTCAAAGAGGCTATATTCAATTGTGTCCCTTTCAGTGAATAAAGATCCTCAATGGCTTTTTTTTACTCTTTCTCTCTCTCTCTCTCTCTTTCCCCCCCTTTGTGAAACAGTTGACATTGACTGTAATAAGTAACGGAGGAATTTCGAGTCTTTAACTTCCATGTCTTCCTCCAGGTCTGTTCAACAAGAGACCTGTCAGATATGTTATTTCATAAAGTGCTTTAGTCTAATATTTGCTATTTTCGGCACGTTGCAATATTACATTTGCTATATATGAAATAAATGTAATATTGTAAATCACACTGGCACATACAGTGCAGAAGTTTAAAAAAAAGTGGCAAAATGAATAATATCTTGTCAGAAAATTATAGACACCTGTTAAAATCAATACAGAAAATTCCTTCATATTCTAGGAAAGGCAGCCATAATCGTGACTAGCAGCACTGTCACTATCCACCACTGCCCTCTAGGCAAGTTTAACCAGAGGGATGACATACCAGAAGAACCCAGTGACAGCTCCGCATTCCCTTGCCAGCAGGTATGTGCAGTGCGGAGCGGGGGGTGGCTTTGCAGAGAAGGAGAGAAAAATTGATGGACAAAGAGATGGCAATGTCACTTTTATTTATTCTTTCTTTTGGCTCATGCCAGTGACTCATTAGTGCACACGGAGACTCTGTTCTCTGTGGCCTTGGTGTTTCTTCAACAAAGGAAGAAAAAGACAAAAGCAGTATGCACCCTTTGAATAAACCTTTTAGATGAAACCAATACAAGTATGCATACCGTCCAGCCTTTGAAAGTAACGAAAGTGTGTAAAAAAACATAATTGGTGTCATCCTGATGTGGAAAACAGAACCTTGACATTCTCAGATGAGGTCCAGCTTTAAGGTGGCTTTTAAAGGATGCAAAGTTGTAATGAATAAATTCAGTTATTTGCCAGCAGCAGCAGCAGTGTCTATTGCATGTATAAGGTATCGTTTAGAGACAGTTGTAGATCAAAGAAAAATGGGAAAATGGAGGAAGATAAACATATCGCTGTAGAAACACAGAAGAGTTCAGGGCAAATGTGTCACATGCCATGCAGAGCAGTATGTGTGAAACATGCTGGTATTTTCTTCAGGGATGAGTTAATCCAGAAATTAGTCATTATGGCGTTCCAAACCTGACTTCCTTTCTAAAGGTGACATATTTGAAGAATATTCCGGTCAGTCTTTTCAATAGAATGAAACTCAAACGGAGACCGTTTCAAGCTTTAAAAGGGTTGCAAAAGTACCATAAAATGCATCATAAATGTGATCTATCTGACTTAGACACTATTTTCTGACTTAAGTGGGCTGTTATTGATCTCTGAGTCAGTTAGTTGAACTTGAGAATCAACTTGTGGATGAATCATTAAGATCATTTTTGTGAACTGGACTAACTGATTTAATAGAAAAATTTAACCCAAAATAATTGATTGACAAATTGGACATCACTCCCATAAACTCTGAAGGTATTGCATGGCTTCATATGATTTGGAATAGTGCATGAGTCATACAGACCATCTTATATGATTACTTTTTTCATTTTGGTGCATCTCAGTCTCATTCACTTTCATTAAAATGTATTTAAAGTGCGCAGCATATTCTTCAAGCGTTCGGCTGTTCAGCGACACTGACCCCACACAAATGCAAATTTAGAATGTTAACCCAGTGTTTAGAAAAGTATGATGCGAAACAGCAGCTTGTGAATAACCAGGATTAATTGTTAACTTTAAGTAAAGTATGAGCAGTGTGAAAAGCAAATATATAAAATACATACTGTTCTTTTGAAGTTTCAACATTGATAATAATAATAAGAATGTTTCTTGAAGATTATCCTCCAACCTGGGTATCTATAGAGGCTCTGTCTATTCCAATTCCTTTGAATTTATATTTGTATTCAGCAGATGCTAAAAAGTTAATTAAATGTTCTAAAAACCCATATAACAAAAATACTATAACAGTTTGGTTTGAGGCATTTGCTAATCTAGCTAAATTACCACAGCTCTCGCGCTTTTCACCATTTATTGATAATGAAAATTTCCATCTTGGTAGAGCCAATCCAGGTTTTAAAATCTGGTAAATTCAATGTATTAGTAATGAAGGAAAATGTATGTCTTTTGAAGAAGGACAAGGTTTAGTATTCCGCAAAAGTACTTTTTCAAATATTTGCAATTACGAAGCTTCATTATATCAAGGCAAGGCCAAAGTCTGGTTGAGCCTGCTCTTTCTATTTTCTATATCTGTGATATACAAACAGTTACTGGCCAAATCTAAAGATTCGTTTAATGAGAGATTTCAAGCATGGCGGTCTGACCTGCAGGTTGATATAACCGTGCAAGACTGGCAGGTAGCATGTGTGAAAGCCTAAACTCAGACAATAAACACTCATTTAAGACTGCTTCAGTATAAATGGTTGAGTAGACAATCTATCACTCCAGTTAAGTTACAGCACTTCAGCACTTCAGAATATTCTTGATATATGTTACAAATGTAAACAAAAGAAAGGAACTTTATTCCATTGTATGTGGGATGCATTAAAGTTAATTGGTTCTGGGTTAAAATACCGAATATTGCTTTGCACACTTGAAAACAAAGCCCACTAGACAGTGACCAACATGTGCTGATTCTGAACACGTCTCTCACTGACAAAGGAGTATAACGTTACTTTAAAGGCTTGCGCACTCAACTGTTTGCGAAATTGAGCTTTGTGTTCTTGTATCCTACCTTTCTCATTCGGCACAAATCCAAATATTTCATAATATTTTCATATCGACGATGTATCCAAATGCTAACCAAACCCCAAAATGTATTTACCCACTGTTTAATGCAGAACATGAATGCATTTAACCTGCAGTTACAAATGCATGAAATATGTTTTAATATTTTAATCCTAAAACGTTGAATGCTGATATTTTAAATTATTTAAAAAAAGTTGAAAAGGTATTTTAAATGTAGAATTAAAACCGCCGGTAGGTGTCCGTAAGTCATAGTTAAGTGAGTCGTTGCGATTGAACCGAATCATTTAAACGGTTGATTCATTCAGGAACGAAAACAACGTCATGTTGTTTAGAGACGCAAAACAGTGCAGTGGCTGTGTTTGAAATGATTTTCTGTTGGCGAAATAGAGCAATATGGTGTCTAAAACGTAAGTATCTTAATATTAACTGCTAGTTTATTTAACTGTTGTATAAAATCAATATCACATTTGTGATTTTTGCCAAAAAAAAAAAAAAAAAGTCATTCTCTTCGGGCACTCTTCGTGTGATCAACTATATGAAATGATATAAATATACATTTTCTGTCACCATATCCTGAATTTTGAGAAAATGCATTTAGACTGAAACTGAATCACGCAGTAAAAGAACGCACTGTACACTAGCACAGTCAGTCTAGCTAGTGTTTATGCACTCATAACTCCTCTTATAATCAGTGAAGCTGTCCATACACTGTATGACAAGTAAATCTCTTACTTACATAGTTTGTACGTCTGCACTTTGTTGCTTATGATGAGGGAGTTCGCCAGTTCAATCTGAACAAAACTCCAGGTTTCAGCAATGACTGTTCTGAACGCCTCTGATTGGCCACTGCATTCTAAACTCAACAGAGTCGTGTGTGATTGGTTGTAATGCGCAACGCTGTAAAAACGCGTAGAAATAAAATATGATTTAACGTGAGCAGGTATAAATTTAATACAGCAATCAAATCTATTCTTTTCATTTTCACTAGTTTTATGTTTGAAGTATTATATTTTATTGAAAAGCCAGGGAACCCCCCCAATATATTTTTTTGGGTGTTATGGGAGGTCCCTTAATGCTTTGCGGGATTCCCGAAAAAATGTCAGCCTCTACCCCGAACCGAGGTATGTACTGAATCGTGACATCTGTGTACCGTTACACCCAATATATTGTACAGGGTGGGCCATTTATATGGATACACCTTAATAAAATGGGAATGGTTGGTGATATTAACGTCCTGTTTGTGGCACATTATAAGTGGTCAGAAACTTGTAAATAACTCATGAAAGAATAAAGTTACGTTAAAACCAAGCACACCATTGTTTTTCTTGTGAAATTCCCAATAAGTTTGATGTGTGATGTATCCATATAAATGGCCCACCCTGTATATATATATATATATATGGTTGAGGTTTTTTTTATTATTCAATTATAATGTAACTGTTGTCTTAACCTGCATGACAGTGTTTGAAAATGAAACTTGTTACATAATACCGTTTAGAAAATCAAAACAGCTTGACTGATGATTGAGACTGTTTACATATTTAGGGGATAAAAAAGGAGTAAATGGATTTTAATTATTGTGGGGTGGTTGTGTCCACGCACTGCAAAGACATTTATATGCAAACACCATGTAAAAGTGAATTTTGCATCCAATGTCCCCTTTAAGAAATATATATTATACCGACAGCAAATTTTGAAATGCTAGAGTATATGCTCACTGTAGGGACTCCAAGCCAGTATTGGGACTCCACACTGTGTTTTTCTTTCTGTGAGTGTCTGTGGATTGAGCGGAGGAGAATGAATAGTTGGAGTGGATGCATTACCCACACCGGGCCTTTCCAAAGTGCAGGAGGTGAGGCCAGCCTGTCTTCCCCATCACTTTCATCTATCTGTCTATCTATCTATCCATTTTAAAGCGCAAAGGGAGCACGGAGGCAGTGTGCAGGTGCTAATGTCTTACATTTAGCTTTCTATTTTAAAAAAGTGTGCCCTCCAAATAGAGTGTCTTTCAATCTGTAAAAATCTTTCAGCTTGGGCAAAATTGTCTTGCTTTGATGGTCTAAAAAGTGTTTGTGCTTATTGGTGGCTGCCATATATTCTGCCTGGGTCAAGGAAGTGTTTCTTATTCAGTCTTGCTTTCATTTGGAGTTGCCTTTACACAAACATTCAATTATACGCATGTACACAAATACTCAAAGTGTCTAAGATATAGACACCTCCTCAATGGCCACATCCCTCTGAATGCTTGCAGTTCTCTGTGGAAAATAACCCAGTTAAGGTATAATCCCTACCAATTTCAAATGTATTTGTGACTAAACTTAGTTTGCATTTATTCATAAAATGAAAGCATTTAATTTCCCTTTAGAAATGAAATCAGGTACACCATCACAGGTTTTAATTTGCGTTCTCTGTTTCGCTATTCACAGACCTTGTTTGTGTCTTGCTGACCTTAAAAGGATAGTTCACCCAAAAATTTAAATTTTGTCTTTAATTACTCACCCTCATGTCATTCCAAAATTGTAAGACCTTTGTTCAAATTAAGAGCAATGTAACTGAAATGTTCCCAGACCAAGAAATGTAATAAGTGGTGGAGGATGGTGACATGGAAGAGAAGAATTAAATATATATTAGATAAATTTGTTATTTTTGTTTTCTTTGTGCACAAAAAGCATTCTTGTAGCTTCATAAAATTACAGTTGAATCACTGATGTCACATGGACTATTTTAACAATGTCCTTACTACCTTTCTGGGCCTTGAACATGTCAGTTGTGTTGGTATCTATGCAGGGTCAGAAAACTCTTGGATTTCATCAGAAACATCTTAATTTGTGTTCTGAAGATGAACGAAGGTCTTACGGGTTTGGAACGACATAAGAGTGAGTAATTAATCACTGAATTTTCATTTTTGCGTGACCTATCCCTTTAACTGATGTTTATTTTGTGCTCCTTGCTTTTCTCAACTTCTGTTGTGTTTATTAGCGTATTTCATTATGTAAGCGCTTGTTTAATAAGCACAACATTTAGCACAAGCAGTCAATATGAGTTGTGACTTCAAATCAACTCTGACAAAAGCCAAACTGTGCCTGAGTCTCTCTCTCTGGCTATTCTCTGTACCTCAGCACTGCTCGGCTCTGAAAGGAGTCCTTTGATAAGGCAGCAGTCAGGAAGGATGCAGGGAAGCAGTCAGAGACATTAAGACTGTGCGTGTGTGTATACAATGTTAATTCTGCTTTCTTGTCATACACTTTCTTTTTTTTAAGAGTCTAAAAAGTTCCATGAGTAATAAAAATGATCTATTCATTTGTTCCTCTTGAGCTCAGTATTTTTCTCTCATTTATTTATTTATTTGTTAGTCTGTTTTTCAACCATTAATGCTTAAGAGTCTCCGATCTTTTTTGTCTTGTGCACTTTATTTGGTTGCCATGACAAACATGAATGCGAGAGAATCCATTTGAGACCCTTTCTAGTGTGGACGGTTAGTGCGTAATCTTCAGTAGGTGGAGATATGAGTCCTCTTGCTCTCTCTCTCTCTCGCAGCGCTGGGCTCCCGACGGCATACAGATCAAAGGCTAAATAAACATGCATTACTTGTGTCCTATGTGTCACTCCATTTCTTCTTTTCTTAGCACTCATCACAAGTGTCTTGCTCTAAAAGTCTTGGTCAAATCAATCAAATTAATTAAGCATATAGCGTTAGTTCTGGCAGGTCACGTGAGTCAAGCTCTTTCAGCTGTCTTTCTGCTGATCACATCTACCTATAAGAATACGACACCTATCACAGCATTCCTATATAAGCTCTATTCCATATTATTCGGCAGCTTTGTTGCTTACTCAGGAGCAAAACATCCTCCTCCATCCCCAACTCCTCCTTTTGCCACAGTCAGGACTTGGTTTCTGATATTCCTCATTGAATCAGACTCCTTTTATCTGAATAATGTCTTACACTTAAATATCATTAAGTACATTATTGATATGTGCTTGTTCTGTTCTGTTTACCCTGGGGGGTTATTATTGCTGCTCTCCCTGCTCATTCATGACATGCTGCATGGATGGGCAGGGAGTTTTTTGCCCAGAACTTCAGCTTTGCATCACAGGAATATTTTTAAAAATATATTAAAATAGAAATGTTTTTTTTTTTTAAACATATAGTAACATTTCACAATATTACTGTATTTTTTTAATTAAATAAATGCAGCCTTGGTGAGAATAAGATAATACTTTCATGAACATTAAAGGATTAGTTCACTTCCAGAATTAAAATTTACTGATAAATCACTCACCCCCGTGCAATCCAAGATGTTCATGTCTTTCTTTCTTCAGTCAAAAAGGAATTAAAGGGGTCATCAGATGCCCATTTTCCACAAGTTAATATGATCCGTTAGGGTCTTAATGAAAAATCTGTAATATACTTTGGTTAAAAATTCTCAATGGTTGTGTAAAACAACACACTTTTTTACCTTGTCAAAATCAGCTCTGCAAAAATCATCCCATTCTGAGGGATTGCTCCTTTAAATGCAAATGAGCTCTGCTCACCCCGCCCCTCTCTATTCTCTGTGGAGTGATGAGCTGTGCTCTGAGAGATTGTTTACTTTAACTGCATTTAGCGTGTTTAGCCGCAAAACTTGGAAAGGTGATTACAGAGATTCATAAACAAAACCCTTATACTCAATTCTGCTGTAAGTGAAGCTGGATCACGAATGATTTGCATGAACATAGACGGATATATGTAGATCGGGAGGTGCATTCCCTTCACAAACAAACGTAATTACTGCATCTTCAATGGCTCAGATGTCGGGAGTAAATGACGACCACTATGTTCATTATTACATCCAGCAACACAACACCTCAATCACTCAATCTGAGATATTCTTGTCTAACTTACATCCCTGCTCCGGCATCAAAACAATGGAGGTCTGACTGTTACAGCTGATCTGAGGTAAGATGCTCATGTCAATCATCTATCGTGGGAGCGGCCTCTGTCGGTGTGAGGCCACAACGACAGGCATCTGAGAATGGCTCGATTTGAAAAAGGGAATATTATTTTTACAGATTAATTAAAAACCACTGCATGGATTTGTATCATTATAGGGTAGATTTGTACATACACTGACAACACACATTAATGTTCAAACATGTAAAAGTAAAGTTCGCATCCGATGACCCTTTTAAAGTTTTTGAGGAAAACTTTTATGGACTTCTATGGATATCAGCGGGTTGAAGGTCCAAATTGCAGTTTCAATGCATCTTGGCTCTACATGATCCCAGTCAAGGAATAAATATATTACGTAGTGAAAAAATTGGTAATTTTCTACCAATTTATATACTTTTTAACCACAAATGTTTATCTTGCACTAGCTCAAACTCACGCATTATGTAGTCATGTTGGAAAGGTAATGCATGTCATAAAGGCAGAAGTACCAACCCATTGTTTACAAAGTGAATGTGCAAAAAAGTCAAGTGGCCTTTACAAAAAAAAGGTAAAACGATGTCAGACGATTTTGTAGTTGGACTTTTTGAACCAGAGAACACAGATGAAGAACTAACCATGCGTGACCTTTCCAAAGCGTGAAGTCATAGATGCACATCGCAGAGCTAGTGCAAAATGAGCATTTGTGGTGAAAAAGTATATACTTTTTTTTTTTTTTTTAAGAAAATTACCAATTGTTTAGCTAGATAAGACACTTATTCCTTGGCTGGGATCATGTAGATCCCTTTGAAGAAATTGAAACTGCAATTTGGACCTTCAACTCATTCGTTCCCATTGAAGTCCACTATATGGAGAAAAAACCTGGAGTGCTTTCCTCAAAATCCTTAATTTCTTTTCGACTAAAGAAAGAAAGACATCAACTTCTTGGATGAAATGGGGTGAGTAAATTATCAGGAAATGTTTATTCTGAAAGTGAACAAAACTTGGATGGATAAGAAGCACTCAAACTCACGTTTTTTTCTTTAAATCAGAGTTTTTCTATTAAGCTGGTTTAGAAGATTGTATTTTTATATACACATGTGCAGCATTTAGTGTTAAAACAGGGTTTTCAAAAATTCTGTTACCAGAGGAATGTGAACATACAGGCATGTGTGTCAAATGAATTCCTGAAAATGATCATTAGATCATAGTGTGAAACTGAGCAGTATGAAAGCCTGCAGTCCCCTACCAATAAATGTCACCACGCCTTCCACTTTTCAATCACGCTTCCTTTACTGAACCCATCAATGGCAATGAAAACATCATCAGGTCATATATTACCCCAGTGCTTAGACCAGTGAGCACACAGGATCATCACCGTCTCCCTTTCTTCCCTTTCAGTTGCTCTCTCAATCTATTGGCATCTCTATCTTTCATTGCTCCTTTATTTCTCGCCTTCCCTTACTGTTTACTCTGATAGCCTAAAAGGGTCCTTTTCTTTTATTTCTGACCAAATAAGTGAAGTAGTCAGTGTTATCTACACAGATTTTACATTTGGATTTGTCACTTCTACACATTTTGAAATCTTAACAAAACCTCATCCACAGTCACATCACACTCCGGCTGTAATTTAAGATCATATGACGTGTCCCGAATCCTGCAGTTCTTCTCCCAGCGTCCAGCACTTTGGGTAGAATGTCAGCTGTCTAGTATGAGCCATAGAGATGGATTTTTTTTCCACCCAGGACCCTTAATTCAATCAAAGGATCAGATCAATAGACACCATGCTCAAAAACGCAACAGGCCAATAACAAACCATTTCTGAGCAGGAGGAGGAGGGGGAAACTTTATTGGCAGCCAGGGAAAAAAGTAAGTGAAATACAATAATACTCTATATGACATACACTCAAAGTCAAAGACACATAGAGAGAGGAACAGCAAGTGAATTTGCTCCCTAAATTATGTAATCATAATACTATCTAAAGTCATTTTTGTAGCACCTTAGTTCAATATTAGCAGCATGCTTATGTTTGTATTTTACTTTAAATACATTTTGAAAAAAATCTATATTTATAAATCTTTTACACTTGAATTTTTAAAAGCGGTCATATAATTTACTACTACTAATAATAGTAATAATGTGTGTTGTATTTTTGTGTTTTTATTGAAGGCATCATATCATTTTTCAAAAACAACAGAAGCTGAAAATGCTGCACTGGTCTCTTCATATAGCCACCAGTGCTTTTTGGATAATTGGTGGTAAATATGAAACTGAAATTATTAATCTGGCTTTTTATTATTATCATTATTATTATTATTACTTTTCTAAAAAATCATATGTTTTTGTGTGATTCACTTTGCCACTGCCACCTCGTAAAATAGCTATGTTTTCCCATGAGATCGGGTTTCAGTATTGAATTTTTTTACTCTTCAAATTTAAGTATCTTTTTACAGTACTTTACTGTAACTGTTTCTGAATATTGGATAGGCATCGCTGATGTTTAAATGGCGTGTTTATTGAAATGTATTTGTCTAAAATCAGAAAGCTGCTGAAGTACAGAAAGAGCCATTTCCTCTGGTTTGGGTTTTAGTTCTGAAAAGTTTTTGGTGTTTTCTAAATATAAATACATGCACTCTTAAAAATAAAGGTTTCAAAAGGTTTCTTTTTCTCACAAGCAATACCTAATATGAACCGCTTTGTGTTCTTTAAAGAACCTTTCAGTGAGCCGTTCTTAAAATAACCATTTTATTTCTTGGTGTAAAGAGCATTTAGCAAATTAATCTTTTTGCACCCTAAAGAACCTTTTGCACAATGTAAAGGTTTCACTGACTGAGGTTATAGATGCCAACAAAGAAACTTTATTTTAAGAATGTATATTAAAAAATTGATTTTTCATGATCAAATCTTAATGTTTACCGTGAGCATTTTTTGTGATGAGATTTTATCTTTCCTACTGAATTCTTCATACCCTTTTATATTTCCCTGTGCCGTCCCCTCCTCTCCTCTTGGTTACTTTTCTTCCTTTCCCCTGGCTGTATTGCTGTGACACAGAGAGGGAGAGGAAGAGAGGGTGGGTGGGTGTGTGTGTTGGGGTGGGGGGAGGGGGGTTACTCAGTATAAAACCCTCAGACTGAGAAAACGCCTCTGCAAACATACCCTGTCTCTCCTCTATATCTGCTTCTCTGTCTGTTTCTCTCTCGCTCTGTCCTTCACTCCCATGCGCACACTCGCTCTCTTCATCCTCTCTTCCTCTTTTGCTGCCTCTGCCATCCCTCATTCTCTCCATTACCGAGTGCAGCTCTGTCCACCAGACAATGGGATCGACTTTTTGGGAGAGCGTGTGAGCGCGTTTGCATGCATGCGCGTGCGTGTGCGTGAGTGTGCGTATGCGTGTGAGTGAGATCGAGTGGATGTGGGATCTGTGTGAAAGCGCTTTCCTGCCAGCCCAACGGATCCAGTGAGCCAGCTTAGCAAACCAGGCGTGCACGGAGCTGGGCAAGCGTGTGAGAGCGTGTGCATGTGGGTCTCTTTCACCCTCACACGCTCCTCCACACGCTTGGGATCCTAGGGCTTGGCGCCTTTCCCCCGGGACCCCCCCTGCACCCCTCTATCTGTCTCTCTCTCTCTGCGGTCTCCTCTTCTCCAGCAGTCACCATTTCGGCTCCCGGCAGACCCACGCTGGCTGCCCAGCCACTCCCGCGCCTCAGCCTGGGCAGGAAGACCCTGGTGGCGGCCGCCGTAGGGGTCATGCTGGTGCTGGTGCTGGTGGTGCTCATCCCCGTGCTGGTCAGCTCCGTGAGCAATGACAACAGCCACTACGAGATGCTGGGCACCTGTCGAATGGTGTGCGACCCGTACCAGAACAAGGGCACCAGCACGGGCATCGCCAGCACCGGCTCTTCTGTGCAGGCCGAGGCCGAGGCTCTGGCCGACCACAGCAACATGCCTCCACCCTCCACGCTCCTCCAGGGGCCACAGGGGAAGCCGGGCCGGCCGGGCAAACCCGGACCTCCGGGGCCACCGGGGGAGCCAGGGCCCCCGGGTCCGATGGGGCCCCCGGGGGACCGGGGGGACAGGGGCCGAAGCGGTGTTCTGAGTCTGGGCAATGATGGAGCTATCAGCACGGTTACATACAACACGCACCCGCGGGTGGCTTTCTACGCAGGACTGAAGAACCCACACGAGGGCTACGAGATCCTCAAGTTCGACGACGTGGTCACCAACCTCGGCAACAACTACGATGGCACTTCGGGCAAGTTCATCTGCAGCGTGCCGGGCACGTATTTCTTCATCTACCACGTCTTGATGAGAGGAGGTGACGGAACCAGTATGTGGGCTGACCTGTGCAAGAACGGACAGGTGAGTGCCAAATCGTCTCTCCTTGCATAAAAGTTACCTGTGAACAATTTTTTGAAAGCCTGTATTAACTAATTATTTTCATATATATTTATGTGTTTCTAAAATCGTGTTAGATATCTGTGAAGCGCGCTTTTCTTCATCTCGTGTTAGGGGCTTGTGTTAGGAGCTGGTATTCGCAGAGCGGATCTAAAATTAATTAAGCTGTTAATAATGACCCCGCAGAGGACAAACGAGACTGTCGTTTCGCTATCTCCTCTGCTTTTTTTGTTTCGTGTGAAACTAGTGGGAGACGCAGGAACATCTGCTGTGAGTTTCTCGTCCCCCCAGAGCACTCGGGTGAAGTTCGCACAGCTGCGGCGCCACATACCCGGCGAGAAGACACGCGCTGAATGCGCTTAATGCGCGCTGACATTGTGTGCGTGTCCCCGTTAACAGAGGACAGAGATTCTCTGTCTCTCTCTCTCTCTCTCTCTCTCTCTCTCTCTCTTTTATGGAACTGTCTTTACACGGGACACTTCAAAAGTTTGTCGGTCCAAACTTTTTTATGAAGTGTCCAACATGCTTTAAGAGCGCATTGCATCTTAGAAGCATAAATTTTATGTTTATGAATGTATAAATAGCGTAATGTAAACGTTACATTTTTAGCGTCGTTGTCAATTTTATTTGTAGAAAATACAATACAGGCTGCTACTCCAGCTGTTTACACTAAGCCATACTCATTTTATTGTTCTGAAGTAAATGTTTCACCACAAATGTGGCTATTTTGCCGACAATACTTGGACCACTTGACATAAGGCTCCTTAATTAGAGGGCGCGAACGAAAATGCCACAGTCTGACAAAAATCAGCAGGGCGTACGAAATCGTGCAACTTCACGAACTTGTAATCAGAGTGCCGTGAAGACAAGCTGCAGTCACAAACACACCTTATTATCTCAGCATGTCTCAGGAAACGACAATTTAATGTTTTTAACTCTCTTTTTCTTTTCTCTCTGTCCTGTCCTGTGTTTGCATGCTCGCATTTCCCTCTCTTCAGAGTTGTTTTTGTGTGCGCTTTTTAATGAGAAAAATTGCAGTTGTGCAGATGGATACAGTACACTGGCGTGTCAGTGCAGACAGAAATGCAGTGAACGTGCAGTGTTTTAGGATCTGAGGCACTTACGATTGAGGTTTGTCGCCACTGTTGTAATTCCTGATACAGTATTTATTAGGAGACCGTTATATATTTATTTTGTGATGTTGGAGTGGTTTGGCACGCGAGACTAACTCTCAGGTGGGAGAAAATGCACGTGCAGCGTCATTCGCTGAGTTTCTGCCGCACGCGCAACGGGAGAGCTAGTGACAGATGGAATAGAATTAAACAGTTGAGTTTAGAGCCTCTTCAGGATCTAGTGAATTAGAAATAATATTTTTATGTAATGAAATATTACATTCACAGTTTCCGGAGCGAACAAAGAGACCAGACCATAAGGCTAGTAAAGAGTTTTAAAATAAACTTCTGTTAATTACATGACTTAAATAAGGATACTAGGAGAATTTTGGGTACTATATTAATATATGTGACCCTGGAGCACAAAACCAATCTTAAGTAGCACGGGTATATTGTAGCAATACAAATGTCAATATACATCGAATTGGTCAAAATGATCGATTTTTCTTTTATGTCAAAATTCATTAGGATATTAGGTAAAGATCATGTTCCATGAAGATATTTTGTAAATTTCCTACCGCAAATATATCAAAGCGTAATTTTTGATTAGTAATATGCAATGCTAAGAACTTAATCTGGACAACTTTAAAGGCGATTTTCTCAATATTTTGATTGTTTTGCACCCTCAAATTCCAGGTTTTCAAATTGTATCTCTGCCAAATATTGCCCTAACAAACCATACATCAATAGAAAGCTTATTTATTCAGCTTTCAGGTGAAATTTAGAAAAAAATCGAAAAGTTTACCCTTATGTCTGGTTTTGTGGTCCAGTGTCACACACATATATAGCCCTATATATAGCTCTCATTTTAACAACAATGTATCAACGTTCTCATTACGTTTTTGATAATTAAATATTTTATTAAATATTTTATTTTATTTGACTAATCTAAGGTTGATCTGCTCTGATATGTCTTTAAATACAGATTGTGCGTTTATTTTGGTGCGTATAAACTGGCATCATTTTACTGAGTTCAAGTGTGGATGTTTTATTAATAGCCTACATACATCAATCATTTAATGCATATATTTCTATTAGACATTTTTCAGGTAAAATCTGCGATTTTCCATTTTGATACAGTTTAAGCTCTTTTGTAGGCTCAGGTATTTCATTTAGTGGAAATAAACTTAAATGTCTCTAATTTGCCTTTCTAACACCGGCAGAGCGACCCATAAAAGTATGTTTGTCAACATTTATTTTTAACAACTTCGCTGGAATGGCACCTGGAATTGAAAATGGGGTGAGGAGAGCAGCACCTGGAGGGCGCGTGTGTTTTTAGTCTTTCTTTGGCCCGGAGGTCAGCGCTCGCAGGACGCAGCGTTGCCGCAGCAACCGGAGCTTTCGCGACACAGCCGATATTTCAGTCAGATAAATACAATTACCGAGGGTTATCCGACCGCCGCTGCGATCATCCAGAAGCCTCTGTTAGAGGAAATAGTTCAACTCCCATAAAGAAATTGTCACAGAAGAAAGACCGCCAGACGTTGCCCAGAGGGTAAGCGGAAAAATGAAAGAGATAATAAAAGGAACCTAACAGTCACTGCAATATCTGGAATTGAAATATGTTTTTTTTTTCCCGTCCCCAACATCTCCTTCTTTCTCGGCTCATATGTGCCTCACTCCCCCTCCTTTTCTATCTTTTTTTAAACCTTATTTAAAGTTAATCATGTTCTTCATTAGATCAAACCAGGCAGCTTGCTGAGACAGAGTCCTTGTAAGTGCTGCCTGTCTTTTATACTCCAGTTGCCATATTAATTTAACTCGTTTAGTCCCTTGGTGCCTTGACAATGTGGGCAGATCTCTTCCTCTTAATTGAGATGAACACTTGCTTCTGTCACAAACACATCTTTGATTTGATTAATTAAGCTTTCATCTCGACCCAGACCTACAAGCAACCTTTGTAAACTTCTCTGTTGTGCAGCTTAAAAGTTTGTCTGCTAACTTGCAAGTGCTGTTTTAAGGTTTCTTTGTTTTCCCCATGCCCTAACTAGATTGCCTAAGCAAAACCATAAAAGAAGTACACTAATGGCAAAGGCAAGAGCAGGCAAAAACTGCTGGGAGCACAGTACAGCATTTATGGAGTGTGTGAAGGAAGAGCATTGGGGAGGGAGAGCATATGTTGTCGTAAAGCACCGTCTGTTGAACACAATGGGTCCTGATCTCCAGAGACCCTCCTCACAGACACTTTAGGCAGACATGGGCGACGAGCCTTCCTCCCGAGAGCAAGCTAATCTTTATAAAGTGGTTACCGCCTCACTAATTAAACCGCTATTCCAGATCAGAGGAATTGCAGCAGTGTGTGTGTGAGAGGGAGAGAGAGTGTGGGCATACAGGACCTCAGGCGAGCCACTGTTGGATGTGCTGTTTTTGGAGTCTCACGTCGTTTCCTAACATTTTAAAAGAAACTTTTACTATTTAACTTTGTTGCAACCCCCTTATTCTCTGAATGTTTGTGGAAGCAGTATAGTGTTTCTCAATGGCAGTGATGGAGTGCTAACAGACTTTCAGCTAGTCTGCTGCATCCCTGTGGACTTGCTCTATTCTTCAAGCGGCCACTGACCATACCACCATACAAACCCACACAGCTGCTGTGCAGGAAGTATATGTGAGTGAATGAGAAAGAATGTGAAAGAATATTTTTATTCCGGTGAGATTGCAGCCTTTGTGGGAAAATATTAGCGCTCTGTTTATTACCTTCGCATTGTGTATTTTTTAATGGATGTTAGCTTGAGCAAAGGCTGCATTCCTTTTCATCCATTTCCACTCCTCTTTCCAAGCTTCTTCTGTTTGTTCTTCGCCATCTCAGCTTTCTTGTCTTAATTCGCCAAATTTTCTCTGAAAAAATCCCATTTTTGCCAGATGGACATGTACAGATGCCTGTGCGTTCCTTTTGAAACTCCACAGGCTTTACAAGGAATTCCACTTCAAATGTGATAAAGGAGTGAAAAGGAAAAAAAAATGAAAGGCTGGAAAAAGAAAAGGCGTTTGCAGCGCGCCAGAGAGTCTTTTTAATCGTAATTAAAAACTTTGAACCACATCCAGATTGCGCTGGCACCTGTCCTCGTGTTCCTTCTGTTGATATTGTCATTAATCCACCCAAACCCATTCTGACTTCATTATAAGCAAATGCATCCAGGCACTCTTTGTGTTTCTCAAGAGGCTCCTTCGGGATAATCTTGCTGTCTCAGACCACACTCGCACACACTCACGCATGCGCAGATGTGCGCTCGCAAGGTTCAACAGTTATCTGAAGATTCACCTGTTTGGTTTACAGCCGGTTTATAAAGTATGGATATGTTTTCCAGTGTTTTCCAGTGAGTTCACCCCCAAAAATGTCATCATTTATGCACCCTCATGTACCTTTATGATATTTTCTTTGCACACAAGAACTTTTTTGTGCCCCACCCCACCCCATGAAAGTCAGTGGGGTCCTAAACAATACTCCTAAAAAAGTCAGATCTCGCTGACTTTAATTGTACAGACCAAAAATCTTTTGTGATCCACAGCAAAAAGGAAGTCATACAGGTTTGGAATGACATGAAAGTGTGTAAATGATGACAGAATTTGAATTTTTAGAAGAAAACAGTTTTTTTAAGCATGACATGACACTCCATTTCCCTGTTCTTTCTCTTTTTTTTTTTTTGTTCACTCACTCCTTTCTCAAGATATCCTTCACTTCCAGAACAAAAATTTACAGATAATGTACTCACCCCCTTGTCATCCAAGATGCTCATATTTTTCTTTCTTCAGGCGTAATTATGTTTTTTGAGGAAAACATTTCATGATTTCTCTCCATGTAATGGACTTTTATGGTGCCCCCAAATTTGAACTTCCAAAATGCAGTTTAAATGCAGTTTCAAATGGCTCTAAACAATCCCAGCCGAGGAAGAAGGGTCAAAAGAAACAATCAATTTTTTTTTTTTAATGACAATTTATACACTTTCTAACCTCAAATGCTTGTCTTGTCTAGCTCTGTGTAAACTCTGTTTTTTTCCAGTCAATACAGTTAGGGTACGTCTAAAAACTCCCATCTCATTTTCTCCTACAACTTTAAAATCATCCTACATCGCTGCAGAAGTACCAACCCAGTGTTTACAAAGTGAACATGCAAAGAAGATCAAGCTCTCTTTACAAACAAAGTTAAAACAGAGATGTAGGACAATTTTGAAGTTGGAGGAGCAAATGAGATATGAGTTTTTCGACCTGCCCTAAAAAAAAAATAGAGTTTACACAGAGCTAGACAAGACGAGCATTTGAAGTTCAAAAGTATATAAATTGTAATTTTTTTTTGGAAAATAACCAATCGTTTCGCTAGATAAGACCTTTCTTCTTTGGCTGGGATCGTTTAGAGCCCTTTAAACTGCATTTTGGACGTTCAAATTTGGGGGGCACCATAGAAGTCCATTACATGGAGGAAATTGTGAAATGTTTCCCTCAAAAAACATAATTTCTTTACGGCTGAAAAAAGAAAGACATGAACATACTGGATGACAAGCGGGTGAGTACATTATCTGTAAATTTTTGCTCTGGAAGTGAACGTCTCCTTTAAGCCAGCCATATAGTCATTTTTAAACAACAGTTGACTTAAATAAAACTACCCAGAAGGTTGGGTTAAACATTAAACTCAACAGCTGGGTTTGTCTATATTTCACCCAGCATTTTTTAGAGTGTGTTAATTGCGTGCATAAAACGTGCTAATATAATTAAAATGACTGGGAGCAATACATATATGTGTATAGTACTATATGTGTGTGGAAAAAAGCACACTTAACCATCTGGAACAGAGAAAAATATGTTTTTAATTATGGAGTTCAGTGTTCAATTATTAGAGTCAAACAAATTACTCATGTTTAATTACACAACGTACATAAATGCAAGTGTTGTTTATTGGTATTTGGATGAGGAAAGAAACAAGTAACATGCTGTGAGAGCGAAAACAACCTCAGGATCAATACTATTTTTGCAGGAAACGGGACCAACGCACATACAGCATAGCGTGTGCAATAATTCTTCTGGTTGAAGTATACAAAATCTTTCGCTTGTCTTTTCAGTCACGAAACAAACTTATTATCCTTAAAATAATCTCCTAAACAAGTCCACAGCATCTTTTAACAACTCCAGTAAGAAGTCCTCTTCAATAACAGCTTGTTAATTTGCGTCGGAGTTGGAGGGTGTACTTGTGTGTTCAGTCAAACACACTCTTCCCGCTCTCCACTCGTCTAATCAGCTGTTGAGGTGCTGGGGCGGGGCCTTTGCCCCTGATGTGACGTCTAATTGGGCACTAAATTTGCCACCCAGTGGAGCAGAACATTAAAACCAGTCTAATTGGGTGCTGTAGGGTTATTAGCACTGGATTTGCCCGCGCTGCGAAGAAATGCCACACATGTCAGATGCGTCTGGGTGTAACAGAGCAAGAGCTGCGAAGGAATCCATCATTTATTTATAGGCGAGGAACTGTACTCTTAAAGCACAGTCCTTCTGCACCTCAGTTCTATCAGTCAAATATCCAGCCCAGAGAGACTTCGGCAGTACTGCTGTGAGCGCGTCTGTTGAATACATGCACTAAAATAGCTGCGCCTCCCTGTCTGAGTGACTGTGGCCTGGACGGTGACTCAGGAGGAGACCCTCTTCTTCTTTTAATGAGCAGAAATCAAAACATTCTCTCACACACATGCAGTCAATGATACCCGACTCATGTTTTATGTGTTCAACACACACACTCGTGCTCTCCCGGGGAATAACAACTCGCCCCTCTGCAAAGTTCTTCAGTAAACATCTTGATGCTTCGATGATGTTTTCAATGACTCCTTCCACTCAGACGCTACAAATCTACGTACGTCCACCACGACTCCCTCGCTCAGCCCACTTACTCCGTCGAATTAGTCAGCGCGTGTACGTGCGTGTTTAACACCTCGATCACCTCGGAAAATAAACAACAGCTACTGTAAGATAACAACTATCTGCCCGGTGCCAAATGATGAATAGGGCAATTCATGAAAAATGTATGCTGCAGCAAAAACCATGCGTTTCTCCCTCGCTCCCTCTCCTCATCTTTCTCCCCCTCTCCTTTAGTCTCCCCCAAGACTAGAATTACTGCATTCTCCTCATTATGGGACTGAAAGGAAGTGAGGCTACTCTGTCACACAATAATGCGTTATAATGCAGCGAGATGTTTCATTATGCAGCTGCACTCCTTGAAGACTTCGGAGGGGCGCAGCTAGAGGTCAGGCCACTGTGTGCACACTGGGAGCGATTCTAAGAGTTTTGCTTTAGGGGGATCCGCCAGTTTTCCATCGGAGGAATATTTATTTCTGTAAGTGTGAGGTCATTAGTTTAAATTGAGTGTGACTGACAGTTCTTTTAAACAAACCAATTAAAACGCATCTGTTATATCAGTATCAGTGGCATACGCTTTAGTGATTGCTTGCATTAGTTTGTCACTTGCTAGAGTGAACAATCCTGCTTAATGTATCAAACTTTTTTAACAACTGTTAAAAACTACACACTTACACACTTTTGGAGGACTCTCAAATATGATGTCAATCCAAATCTAAATACGAAGGCAGGTAAATTAAGGCAGAAATTAAAAAACATAAAAAATATAAAGGTGGGAACATACATTTCCACACACACAAAAAAACACTGGGTTAAATACAACCCAGTGCTTGGTGAAATATGGACAAACCCAGCAACTGGGTTGTTTTGACTCAGCGGGTAGTTTTATTTAACTGAACTAGTTTAAAAATTATTATATAGCTGGCTTAAAATGAACCCAAAATAGGTTTACATTTAAAATCACACACAATTTCTACACTCTACACTCTAAAAAATGGTGGGTTAAAAACAACCCAACTTGGGTTATTTGGCAACCCAGCACTGAGTACATATAGGACAGAACACATGCTGGGTTATTTTGACTCAGCTGGTTGGGTTAAATGTTTTTACCAAACATGCTGGGTAATTTTATTAATAAGTAAACTATTGTTTAAAAATGATTATATTGCTGGAACTTATAAAAAAAACAGTCACAGAATTACTAGAAGCAACAGCAATAATCAAAAAATGTATTATTAAGCAAAAACACAATACAAGACAAATTGAATTTATTTGGGTGAATACAGCAAAGTTTACAATATTACGTACATGTAAATTTGTTTAACAAGCAATTTAGACATAAAAAATGTAGCATTTCAATTTGAGTGTATTCAACCGTTCTCTGTAATGTTTTTTTTTTTTTTCTATCTGAAATAGCATTAATTCTTGTGCCGGTGTGTCCCCAAAATCTGAGCCGGTGAAGGGCTGCTGTTCTTCGGGGTGACTGCAAACTTCAGACTGTGGCCTCATGTTTCACTCGTAACTGAAAGATGCTGTGACTCACTCCAAAACTTACAGTACTGACATTGGAGAACATATTTTAATACTATAACAAACAAAATACATTTATTTTATGCAAGGCAAAAGGTGTTTCCATCATGTGAAGTGACCGACATCTCGTCCCTATGTTGCGTTGCATAAAATTATTCAATTTACAGCAGAGTAAAGACGTTATAAATGAAATACAATGTATACAAACTTTTATTTTGCTGAAGTAGTGCACGTAATTGGCTTCGGTGAGAACTGCTTTCTCCTGTAAAGGACTCAGAAATGGTTGTTTCTGTGTTTTGTGTCGTTTCAACCCAATTTTGGGTCAAATATTTGACCCAAAGTTGGGTTAAAACAACCCAGCATTTTTTAATCAAAGAGTGAACATTTAAAACATTAATGTTTATAATTTAATTATTATTTTTTCAACTTATAAATAATGTTTATTTATTGAACATATTAATAAATGTTAACTTCCAACCTATTTTGGGTTCATTTCAAGCAAGAAATATAGTAATTTTTAGGCAACAGTTAATGTAAATTAAACTACCCAAAAGTTAAACATTTAACCCAATCGCTGGGTCAAAACAACCCAATAGCTAGGTTTGTCTGTAGTTTACCCAGTGCTGAGTTATTTTTAACCCAGCGTTTTTTAGAGAGGTATAATGGCTTATTTATATTGTGTTCAAATTAGTAATATTAATTGTTTGCTAACTATAATAATTTGCTTTATATTTGCAATTTAAAGTCCAACAGTTTGTATTACGCTTACACTTTATCTTTCTCATCCATGTATTATGTATTTTTATTTTAATTTTATATTAATTCAGATTTTATTTGTATAGCACTTTATATTTTAATATTTTATTGTATCTTCTTTTATTTTTATTATATTAGTGGGCCTGATATGCCAAAAAAAAATCTAAGTGTCTACAGTATAATCATCTAGACTGCAGTCAAACTTTACAAAAAATGTTGTTGTTTTATTTGACAAAATTTTTTAAGTCCAGAAACTCACAGTAAGTTGGATTGGGTTACCTGCCTACAACCTTTATTAGAATATATGACAGACACATGGCTTTTCTAAGCAGTCTAAAAAACTTTTTTTTTTTTTTTCGAAATTTCT
The DNA here is from genome assembly GCA_012976165.1 of Labeo catla. Classification (NCBI taxonomy): domain Eukaryota; kingdom Metazoa; phylum Chordata; class Actinopteri; order Cypriniformes; family Cyprinidae; genus Labeo; species Labeo catla. The sequence continues at coordinate 851,590 of VONZ01000222.1, forward strand.
TTTGCGGGGTTATTTTGTGAACTGTCTTCCTCGACTTCAGCTTCTTGAACTGTGTATGAATCAGCCTGCTTAGATGTCTTTTAGATGCACAAGTGTGAGTAACTGATGGAAAGCTGCTCTGGCATTAGTTGATGGCTGCTGGCATCTTCTTCTCTAGCCAGCTGGCCCTAGTCTATCATGGCCATCAGCAGACGACATTATTATTTAAACTCCTTCTGAGTAATATCTTCATTAGGAGTACTTCAGAAGTTTCATAAAGCATTTCTCTTTCGCCGCCATTCATCGTTCATTCTCTGTGCAAACACCACTGCTCGTTCTTCTCAAACAGTTTTAATCATTGTTTAAACATTATATCAGTGTTATTTAAGAATTCCTGGAGATCGCTGACAAGACAAAGAGCAGCTGGGTAGATTAATCTCTCCGGGTTTCTCTGCATGATGGTGCGACAGATGGAAATGAAAGCGTGGCATCTTCACTTTTGTTCTCCACAACTTATCTTGTCCTTAATCAGGTTTGCTTTGCTAATAAACCCAAGTGAAAAAGGAGCACATGGAAGTCTCTAATGTCCTCAGGAATTTCACACAAGCAGCAAGCATCTGGCTCGCTCTCGTCCGCGAGGGGATTTTTCTCCGAGTGCTGCATGAAGTGCTCCACTAAGCCACAATCAGAGATGCAGCTCACAGTCCACCTTTTAAGTATAATTAAAGACAGGCGCATGCTTCAATTGAACCACACTACCGCTAACTGACTAAGAGCCTGTAATGCGGTACGAGAAGTGAACTGGTGTCAGTTATGAGGAAAGAAAAAGCAGGAAAGAGAGAAGGAAATAAGGGACATGGAGACAGCAGGATGTGTCCTTCAGGATTAGGCTGCTTTTCATAGATGAAATGCTTCATATCGTTCAGAGACAGATCAGTCTCTGGCAGGGAGACGCTGCTGACATCTGTAAGAATATCCACTGGCTACTACTGCGTTTCAGTCACTGCGTGCTTAATCTCTACATTGACTGTATTAAGAAATTGAGCCAGGAATTCAAAAGATAAGGTGTCGTTTGTTACTTAAATACAAGTGTGCGTTTTTAGTTTTAATGAACCATATTTTAAATCAGATTTTTACATTAATCAGATGTTCTTAAAAAAAAAACAGTCCAAGTTTGATAAATTAAAATAAATACAGTTTTAATTTTTCATGACCTTTAGAAATACTGGTGTTGTTATATTATATTGGCATATTATATTTTTAGGGCTGTTCTTTTAAATTTCTTTTTATCAAAGACTTCATGGTTTCCACAAAATATTAAGCAGCATGCTTAACTGTTTTCAACATTGATAACAAGAACATTATTAATATTTTGAGTAATAATAATAGGTGAGCACCAAATCAGCGTATTAGAATGATTTCTGAAGGATCATGCGACACTGAAGACTAGAATAATAACTGCTGAAAATTATGTTTTATAAACACAGGAATAAATTTTATTTTAAAATATATCAAAATAGAAAACATTTATTTTAAAACATAATATTTTTTGTATTTTGATTAAATAAATGCAGCCTTGCTGTGCATAAAAAGCTTATTTAAAAAAAAAAAAAAAAAAAACTTAATTATTCCAAACATGCGACTGTAGTTTATGCATAAGAAAAAAAAAATGGAGATTATTCAGTTCTTGATTTTGGTAGGTACATGTCCTAAAGGGATAGCTCACTTAAAAATGAAAATTCTGTCATTAATTACTCACCCTCAAGTCATTCCAAACCTGTAAGACCTTCATTCATCTTCAGAACACAAATTAAGATATTTTTGATGAAATCAAAAACATAAAAATAAACAGCATAGACAGCAATGCAACTGACACGTTCAAGGCCCAGAAAAGTAGTAAGAACATTGTTAAAATAGTCCATGTGACATCAGTGGTTCAACCTTAATTTTATAAAGCTACGAAAATATTTTTGTGCACAAATAATGACTTTGTTCAACAATTTCTTCTCTTCTGTGTCAGTCTTTGATGCAGTTGCTGGCACAGTTGCCTTGCTGTCTACGCAGAGTCAGAAAGATCTCATTCATAAAAAATATCGTAATTTGTGTTCTGAAGATTAAAGAAGGTCTTACAGGTTTGGAACAACATGAAGGTGAGTAATTAATGACAGAATTTTCATTTTTGGGTGAACTAACCCTTTAACCCAAATCTACACAGGCATTACATTTTTTACAAATACATGATTATGTCAGATAATGTACTATGTTTAGGCATTTAGGTCTGTGATCCATCACATAAATCGTGCAATATCATCAGAGAGGTCACATGTTCAAAGTCAAAACGGCATTTAATGATGAAGTCTATAAACACATGGCATGTATGTGCTCTGAGCACACACTGACTGTTTTCCAAAACAGGGACAAACAGATGCATGTCAGAGCACGGCCGCCGGTTTCTGTCTGTTGGAAATGCTAAATGCAGACTGTCTGTCCCCCTAACCCAGCCCTAAAGCCCAGCAATGTCTTTGGACTTACATTCTTTGACTTTGCCCAACTATACCGCCTCCCTCTCTCATTCATTCCCTATAGACCTGGTTTCCAGCTATTTCACTTGCTGTTAAAGGAATATTCTGGGTTAATTATACAGTATGTACTGACAGCACTTTATGCTGTTGATTAAACACATTATCATTTCAATTCAAACTTGAGTTTTAAAAAAACAAACATTAATAGTAACACACTTGCTTCAATTGTAAGTGCATTTACACACGTTTTTGGGTTGTTTTTACAACTAAGGTAAGAATCACAACTATTTTTTTTGTGTTTAATTGACTAGATCGACAGAAAAAGCCCTGAATATTCCTTTAAATCTCAGCGGCAGTGGCTGTCTTTGTTAATTATTTTGTTTAGGATTCTGCTAACAGTGATGCTCCGGGGGCATCATAAAAAAAAGAATTTACTGTGGACCTCTAAGAGGCAATTGACACATCCATCTTTCTCTTTGATTCCTATTTACTCAAATTTGGAAATGCCTTGTGGTGTCTCCTCACTGCTACGGATATCAGTTACAGTCATAGTGGCTTTACCAATGAAATCAGTTTTATGGTATCGTCAATCAGAACACAGTTTCTGTCATTATATAGGAGTTTTTTAAGCTTAGATTTCAACTGCTTTTTAATTACCCTGAATTGATATCCGAACGCAGCTGACAACGGAAGTCCGGCCTCCCAAAGGAGGCTAATATTAAAAATAAAAAAAGATTAAAACGTGTTTCATCGAAATCCTCTCCAACAAATCCCACGCACTCCCCGGGCACTAAGAGCTCACCCTTTAATAAGGCCACTGTGCAGGCTGTGTGTGCTAAAGGCGGATTATTTGATATTAATATGCACCGGACGATCGTCACCATGGATTCAGAATAGCAGACTTTGTTTGCACATCGATATTAGACTCACCAGATTTAATCAAGAAGGTAAACAATAGATAGAAAAAGATAGAGAATAAAAAGAGAGACAGAGCGACACAGTCATCTGGGTTGAGTGATGGGCAAGTCCTCTTCCATTTGACCTACAGAGTCTTTATGCGACAACAAAGCCGCAGGAGCTCTACAGTTGCTTTATTGCACTGAATGTGCCACCCACACCAAACTTTACTTCTGAATAAGGTATTAAAATGGCGTGGAAATGAATTTCACTCAGAAATTGATAGGAGATTTTACAAACAATTACAAGAAATAGCAAATAACACACTGAGTTAAATGTGAATATTGTATTTTCTTGTAAAATGTACTCTTCAAATCTTCATTTACAATTTTGAAAAGTCATTGTTTATAGTGGACATGCTGAAACAATATTTTCTAAACACTAGTCTACACTGTAAAAATAAAAAACACAATTTGTTGAGTCAGCTTAAAATAATTTGTTACCCTGCTGCCTTAACATTTTAAGTTCAGTCAACTAAAATAAGTTTATTCAACTTGAAATGTTAAGTTGTACTAAGTGACAACTTAGATATTTGTGTTTGCTAAACTTAACAGATGGGTAAGTAACCCAGCTGCCTTAAAATTTTAAGTTGGTTCAACTCAAATATCTAAGTTGTCACTTCGTATAATTTAACATTTCAAGTTGAATAAACTTTTTTTGAGTTGACTGAACTTAAAATTTTAAGGCAGCCAGGTTACAAATTATTTTAAGTTGACTCAACAACTAGTTTATAGTAATCACGTAAAACTGTCCATGACTCATATGTAAATGTAAGACACAAACTTTGAATACAAATCAGTTCTTTCTTTGTTCTAATTAACATCTTTTCATTGATCTCAGTAGGTCAAAGCAAAATGTCACTCATTCTTTTTACACTATTAGTTATATTAAGGTTGTGGCTGGGAAGAATATTAGAGAAAAATGGCAAACTGAATACTCATGTGCATCTCGGTTCATCTCACTCTCATCTTCGTATTATACCTGATATAAAGACTGACAGAACACCCTAACTATAACATTAGCAAAGTAATTCACAGCTTCAGGGCAGACAAACCTTAGGAATTATATGAATGAATGAATGAATATAATATTAGGATAATATAAAATTAGGCCTTAACTACTGTGTACTTACATTTGAATTAATCATTTGATGCAGTGCATTTATTATGTACATACATGTTTTCACATTGAAAAATACCTGCATGTAATTACATTGGAATTACATTTATATTTACACTGTGACCCACCCTTAAATCTACTCATACCACCAAACCTGTCTCTAACCTTACCTGTATCCCCTCAATAGCAGCAAAACAGTTTTGCAATACAAAATGAACACAATAAGTACATTGTGTTTTTAATGTAAGTATCTAGTAGTTAAGGCCACCTAATATAATGTGGGACTGAAATTGTTTTTAAAAATATAAATGGTATGCTTACTATATGGTAAAGATGGTGGACAGATGGTCATAGGGTCGGGGTCTCTCTGTGTCTCTCAAGCCATTTTCATCTACATCACCAGCCGTCTGCTCCTCTTACCTGAGTTATTGATCATCTGCTCTCTGCCTCTCAAACCTCAAGACATGGATAGAGAAATTAGAAAGAGAGAGAGAGAGAGAGAGAGAGAGAGAGAGAAAAGGGAAGAGACAGAGAACTGAAAGTCCTATAAGATGATTAAGAAAACAAATTGGATGGAAGAGAAGACAAGCATGTGAAGAGATTTATAAAAGAGAACATAATATATGACAAGAGAGCCTCAATTAGATGAGAAAATGTTGCTTTGCTGAGAGGAAGGATGTTAACTACACAGAATATACAGGGTTCGCAAAAAGGGTTCGGGCAATTTAGACATTTAAAAATGTAGGAATGTATTAGCATTCGTTTTAAAGAAATACTGCACGAGCGCACTTTTCAGGCACAACATTTTTCTTTTTGTTTAAGAGTCTGAAATGAAATATATATTTTTCAGAATTAAGTATTGCAACAATATCAGGTTATTAAACATTGGTGGAACATATCCAGGGTTATCTATGCAAAGTTTCCCAGGCTCTCAGCCAAACCCCGTATATAGAAAATATTTACCTCTTGAGATTTTAGGTTAATATTTCAATAATTTCACATAGGGCTCTATCTCACAATCGATATTAAGAAATCTCACTCTATCGCAATCGATATTAAGAAAAGTTGCGATATTCATGTGCGCATCTTGTCAGTGAAGCACTTCTTATTATAATTTTCATTATAATACAGTATATAATAATGCAATGTTATTCGACATTGCTTTTATTACTGCTTAGAATGCTATAAAATATTTTGCATGCCTTATTCTGTGTAAGAAGCCACATCATCTCACATAAGGATTTATTTCAGTCACTCAGCTGAAGTTATGAAGTGAGTTTTAAGTAAAAACAAGTTATTAAATTTGCTTGTATGCTAATATGCTTTCAGATTTAACAGCATTTATGTTACTACACAGCTGTAGTTCACCGAGAAGCTACGCAAGCAACTTAATTATCGCAGCACGATTTGATAATATCGATGTATAATATTGATGATATCGTCTGTGTGGTTTTGCGTAGCTTGTCGGTGAACTACGGCTCTGTGTATTGACGCTGCCCTATCTGAAAGCACGCACGTGATGGAGATTTGCTGCTGATTACAGAACTAGCCTTAATGACAAAATACGCATGGATATCGCATGCGATTTACCGTGCAGCCCTAATTTGACAACACTTTAACATTTTCACAGTTCTCTGTTGTTGGTTAATGGTTAGTCTTGCGTAGTCAGACCTTCAGACTGATTGCAGAAGGCAGAGGTTAACTGCGTCCCAAATGACACACTATACACTATGCACTTCTACACTTTGTACTATGGACTCAACCATGTAGTGTATGAATTATATAAGGTTATTTTGTCATTCATAAACAGAGTCTGACAGCCCCTCCTCTTTCGCTATGTAATTAAAGTTGCAACAGTGGTTACTTAAAAGACAAGTTCACTTCCAGAACAAAAACTTACAAGATGTTTATGTCTTTCTTTCTTCAGTCATAAAGAAATTATGTTTTTTGAGGAAAACGTTTCAGGAATTTTCTCCATATAGTGGCCGTGAGTTTGAACTTCCAAAATGCAGTTTAAATGCAGCTTCAAAGGACTCTAAACAATCCCAGGCAGAGAAAGAAGGGTCTTATCTAGCAAAACAATTGGTTATTTTCTAAAAAAAAAAAAAGTACAAATTATATGCTTGATAACCTCAAATGCTCGTCTTGTCTAGCTCTGAGATGTGCATGAGCAGAGCTAGACATGATGAGCATTTCAGGTTAAAAAGTGTATAAATTGTATTTTCGTTAGATTCACTAGATAAGACCCTTCTTCCTAGGCTGGAATAATTTAGAGCCCTTTGAAGATGCATTTAAACTTGGAAGTTCAAACTTGCAGGCACCACAGGTCCACTATATAAAGAAAATTCCTGAAATGTTTTCCTTAAAAAACATTTTTTTTTTTTTACAACTAAAGAAAGAAAAACATGAACATCTTGGATGACAAGGGGGTGAGTAAATAATCTGTAATTTTTTTGTCCTGGATGTGAAATTATCCTTGAAGTGCATCATCCGGGTATTTAAAGTGCACTTTTTCTTTTCAGAATTTTCAGTGTGAACACACTACTCACACTATTTATACTACAAACCGTTATAGAGTAGTGCATAAGTATGCAATTTGGGATGCACCTATTGTCTTACTATAGGGTGATGAGAGGGTCTGCATTACTTACTATTGGAGAAAGCGTAACGGTTAACTTGGATCACGTGCCACTTAATAACCGATCACATTACAGCCTTGACGTCATTGAATTTCAGAGTTGTGCAACACTCAATCAGTGTTTATGGATACATATAAAACACCATTTTTTCATGGTAGACTTTAAAAATAGTTAAATCCAAAAGTATTGTTTAGTGTAAAACATGTTGAAGGTTAGCAGATAGGCTGTCGATTCATTAAATGATAAGCCGTTTCCTCTAAAAAGCTGTTTATTCAGCGTAGTAAAGCCTCTCCTCCACTGACATCCATTAATAAAATGGCCTCTGGTATCCTTTCCCATGTACTGCCAGATTGGAAGCGTTAGCTTCGGTCATTATGCTTTAGCCGTTACGCTTCTCTACTAATGGTTGCAGGCTTGCCTTCCAGTGGCTTTGGCAGAAGGTCTGGGAACCTTTGGTTTGTTTGAAAGGCTAAGGCCCACCCACGAGGCCATATGACTGACAGGTCAAGCAACCAATCACGTTTTGTTTTTGTGCCGCTTCATGTTTAGGGGTGTGGAAATGTCCCCACAATAACAGACAGAATAAATACAGTGTAAAAGTCTTGGACATATTTTAAAGAGCCTATGCTGTGAACTTTACATATTTCACATACTTTTGAAAATCCAGCATTTAGTTGATCCTGATCCTGAGCGCTCATTTTCACAGCTGTAAACGCCATGAATTTCTTCTTTCATAAGGGGGTTTGGCATCACGGCATTTTTGTTACCAGGCGGAACGGTAAAGAATGCGACACACACGTCTCCCGGAAATACTGTAAAATTCAACCAATCAGATGACGACTTTGAAACTCCTGAAGTATTATGTACATTTAGAAATACAGTTAACTTTCCACCAACTCATAAACCCCCTGGCAGTTCCTTTACAACCCGCCTCTTATAAGAAACCCTAGTTTAATGCAATGAAATTCATATATTTCAAGTGTGGCTTTAGTGTCCAAATATTCTCATCTAGTCGCTGTAATATACAGATGTGCCAGAGACTCCATCCAAGGATCCTGAAGCTCTCTGATAGTTGTAGAACTGCCATATCTCACTCTTTTTGTCACATTTCTCTCCATTCCTTCTTCCTCTGCACTGTGTCCATCATAATTAAAGAACACATTACAGTCTCTGGCTGACAAACTCACTGCCATTCAGCCCAAAATGAAAACTAATGAGAAGGCTCCGCTGCGTTTGCTGATCCCACCGCATCCCTAAGGAGGACCGCTCCACCTCTCCGGATGATGGAAAGCTCCAGATCTCTCTCTCTCTGGCTCAGAAAGTGGACACTAAAAGAGGAGGGCGAATTTCGGGCAATGTCACTCACGCGTCGCAGCACTCTTACACTGGCACATTCGGTAAACAATGTGTCCGATCAATAAGGAATGATTCTGGCAAGAGCTGCCTCAGCACAAAACCCGAAAACGCAGCAGAATCATTTGATCTGAAGGAATTGACAGCTCTTTTCAAGACAGCTTCATAATATTCTCTCTCTCTCTTTGTTTCTTTATTGCATTTTCCTCTACCATTTGCTTCGTCACTAAAATCATAAGCTGATATGGCCCTATAGAGATTTTAGTAGCTATCCCTGCTGAAATTCAAAAGACTTGATTTGGCTAAATTGAATCATAGAGATCAGTTCTGTGTTTACGTATCTGCATTTCAGATTGAGCTTGAGTCCAGTGCATTTAGCAGCAGCTGGTCAAACCAGCGCTCCACCACTACCCATTACACATCAGCACCACAACCTCATGTGTCCCTCTACAGCCGCCATACCACAGCCCAAACATCCATATGGCCTTGACCTCAGGGAATCCCCTCTGCCAGAATCTTCACAGGGTGTTTGTGTGGATGAACGAAATTAGACAGCTACACACGCACATGCATACCCGCAAACTCCGGCCAACATTTCAATGGGACAGGTGGTGATATGTGCCTGGCTAATCAATCCAGCCATTTACTCAAGCAACACAAACATACTATCTCTGTTCCAAAACCTAGAGAGCTGCCTCGCTGCACACTGTCTACATAAGCAGCTGCCTTCTAAGGCAGAATCTCAAAGATTCCACACCACACAAATAGCTCTACACATGTATGACTCAGGCAATTGATTTCCATAGATTTTGACCAAAGTACCTTTTTAAGGAAATCTAGTTCACTCGGCAGCAGTATTTGTAACGCCTCCAAGCAGCTATTTAGAGCATGCAAGACCAACCTATCTACTTGAATAAGGAAATACTCATAGGCAGAAGGTGAACCAACTCAAGGGTAAGGGTAAAAGCAGCCTAATAAGCACCAGATATGGATTTTATGAAGGCTAATAAAATATTTTTAATAGAACTGAATTTGTATGTAACATGATCACAATTTAATAACAACACTGTAAGTTGCTAATTATGATGTTTTAATTTTCCACTGTCATTCAAACAGCGAATAAATTATATACAGAAGTTATATACTAACTTTGATCTATCTCGATCTAACACTCTCAAAAAAACAGAACTATTGTTATAATCACTAAAGCTGTCTACACTGTGAAATTAATCTCTTAATTACATTGTACATACTTCCGCGCTTTGTTGATGAGAGAATTTGCGAGAGTGCAGAATTTAGTCAGTGAACGCACACACACAACAAATTTGAGTTTCAGCGATGACTCATCTGAACGCCTCTGATTGGCCATTGCATTCCTAAACTCAACAGAATTATGTGTGATTGATTATAATGCGTAACGCTGTAAAAACACGTAAAAAGAAATATGATGCAACAAGAGCAGATCTTATTTTAATGCCGCAACCGACACTTTCCATTCATTTTCACTTTTGTTATCAACAGACAATAGATTTAATTTAATTGTGCAGAGGCATTTTTGGCCAATTTAGTGGCATTTTTGCCACAAGCGTTACACACGCTCCGCCTATGGCAATACTTAAATCTCAAAAACTGCTTGCCAAACTTACATTTAAATAACATTTTTCAAATCAGCAACAAATTCTGACATAAACTGACCCATTAATTTTTTGTTTCTGTTTGAATAGCGACTGCTTCACTAGGTGCGCTTCCAATACAGAAATGCGCAAAACTTTTGCGCTTTTTAATTAATGTCGATAAAAAAACTGTTGCGATATGACGTCGTTTCCATTAACTGATGTTATGCAATTACTACGGAATTTTTTTCCTCTCGCGAGTCAAGCCAATGGTAGGTTTACGTATATCGCAGCCGTTTTTGGTGCGCTTCTAAAAGTGAAATGAGCCGTGGTGTGCCTGGTATAAACATAAACATGGACTAGAGTGGCCACGATCAGCTCAGCAGACTTGTGCAGTGTAAATAAAGGGTTATCCAAGCTTTAATGGCAAGGAAAGCGCCGTTTTCAAGCATTGTGTAGTCAGTGCATGTGTAAGTGGCCACATCTGAGGTGTTTTTTTGAGGTTACACCTCACTAAAGAATGATCATGTGACGCAAGGTAACCTGTAAATGCGAAAGCGCCATTTCCAGTGCAGTTTTGCAAAATATTCCTTTTTTGAATTGCCTGATAAACCACCTCGTATGAGCATAAAAACTTTTTTGCGACATATGGGAGTTTTTGTGAAGTTGATGTGTTTCCATTAAGTGCATTTTCAATTTGTACAATTTGAAGGGTAATGGAAATGCAGCTGTTGAGGCTTATTGCAAAGAAGCATAGAAAATAGCCTTTGATATGAGACACAACAAGAGTCATATGAGTGAATCATCTTGTTATCTTTGCTTTGACAGCACGTTGGTAGCTAACACAACACACAACGCTTAGCAGAAAAAAACCCATCATCATCTATACTTTGCAGTATTGGTTGTAAAGTATGTTACTGACCTTACTGAATGCATATTGTAAAAAGATAAATGCAGTCATATCTTAAAATGTGGCTGAAATTTGGTATAAAAAATTTGGCCTTTCATAAGAAATACAAATTCTGCCATTATTCAAAACCTTTGACTTTATTTCTTCAACTGAATACAGAAAGAGATATTTTTGTTTATTTTTAGGCTTTTTATGCCTTTAATTGACAGGACAGTAGAGAGATGACAGGATCAGCAAAGGACCTCGAGATGGGAATCGAACTCGGGTCACCATAAGCACAGCTGCGCTATATGTTAGCGCACTAACCGCAAAGCTATCAGCAACAACAACAACAACAACAACAACAAAAAAAAAAAAAAAAAACGAGATATTTTTAAACACATCTTTGTGTTTTTTGGTTCAGTCAGTGGGGTCCATTGTTGTTTTGAATTTCATTAACTTTCTCTGAATGAGCAAAAACTGTTCTTCAGAATACCTTTTTTTGTGTGTTTGTGTTCCACAGAATAAATCAAATCAAACATGTTTGGAATGGCATGAAGGATCCGGCATCAACTGCTGTGGGTGGCCCGTTAAAATTCCCTTTTATACAAAATACAAAAAATTGGTTTGTCAGAATAGGTAAATGCAACATGCTGTACAGAGAATGTACATTTTACTTATGCAAAAGCAGCACAGCGAATTCATTTCTGACCTTTCCCCTTCAAAAACCCTGTTCCCTCTACAGTACATTTCTTACCAGTATTACCAATGAGCGCAAGCCACATTGTGTGGGAGGGACACACATACACACACAGGCTCCGCCACACACACACTGGTGTTGATTATAATAGTGTATCGGGATTTGCTCTAACACCTCTGCCTACGGAGCTCTCCCTCGAGTCTGCAAAAACCTTTCAAACAGAACTCTTAATTAGATGGAACAGAGGTCATCTAGATCCAGAACACAAGGACACACAAATACACTCCCACACAAACACTTCCTTCCTTCCTTCTTTTTCTCTAATAAATAACACAGACATTAGCACTTATCTGAAGCTGAACTTTCTGTCTGATAATGAACTGGAAAAATAAAAGTCGGCCTGTCACATTCATTGCTTTTAAAATGCGTTCACATTTCACAGCTTGTTGTGAGTTAAAACCAGGCAGTCAAGCCGTACATATTCATGCCTCCACCAGCTCGAACTTTCATTCACCAGACAGATTACAGAAATCCTCAGCAATTTCCTCAACACTGTTGTGTGGTACTTGAACAAATCCACACATATTAAATCCATCCGTGTCTCAATCTTTTCCCGGCCCGCTCAGGTGAACGAGAACAGTTGTCATAAATTTGAAGCCAATCTGAATGCGTGTCAGCGCTTGCGTGTTTTCATGCATCCTGGAGTCTTGTGCGCGCTTATGTGTTGGTGGATATCTGATACTTCCTGCTTAATGAGGGAGATTTAACCTCCGCAGACATTGCAGATTGTATTTTTCAGAGTCAGAAAAGGAGACTGTCACTAAATTAAAACTCTCATCGTGTGATCTATCTTTAATATCTGGAGAAAGCTATCCATTTGCATTCTCATACATCCCAATGGCAGTTGCTTGGCTGGCGCAGGACCTGTGCAGTATGACATTTGAAATCTATATTATTTTTAGTCAATCAACTATGAGGTTACTTGCAGAAATACTGCTAATTTTGAATCACTGTAAATGAATTAAGGGACAGTTCACCCAAAAATGAAAATTCTGTTATTATTTACTCATCCTTATGTCGTTCCAAACCCGTAAGGCCTTCGTTCATCTTCAGAACACAAATTAAGATATTTTTTATGAAATCTGAGAGCTTTCTGACCCTGCATAGATACCACGTTTAAGACCCAGAAAGGTAGTAAGGACATCAGTTAAATAGTCCATGTGAATATCAGTGGTTCAACCATAATTTTATGAAGCTACAACAATACTTTTTGTGTGAAAGGAAAACAGAAATAACTACTATATTTAACAATTTCTTCTCTTCTTTAGAACGCCAGTCCCTGCGTCAGCAGCACCACATGCATGCATTGTGATACTCTTGTGAATGCGCGTTGAAGACTGTCACGGAAGAGAACAAATTGTTGAATAAAGTTATTTTTTTCTTTCCACACACAAAAAAGTATTCTCGTAGCTTCATAACATTTCAGTTGCACCACTGATGTCACACGGACTATTGTATTGATGTCCTTACTACCTTTCTGGGCCTTGAATGTGTTAGTTGCGTTGCTGTCAAAAATATCTTAATTTGTGTTCTGAAGATGAACGAAGGTCTTATGGGTTCGGAACGACATGAGAGTGAGTAATGGCAGAATTGGATCAGGGTTTATCGGGAGCTTGCTAACTAGCTAAACCTTGACCAAATGTGTCAGACAGACATTGTTTTCAATTACTAATGCTCCTTGTTCGTCTTTCTCTGTCTCTCTCGTGTAGGTGCGAGCCAGCGCGATCGCTCAAGATGCTGATCAGAACTATGACTACGCTTCAAACAGTGTGATTCTGCATCTAGACGCTGGCGATGAAGTCTACATCAAACTGGATGGTGGCAAAGCCCACGGGGGCAACAACAACAAATACAGCACCTTCTCTGGCTTCATTCTTTACGCCGACTGAATATGTGAGCGCAGAGGAAAAGCAGCTGGAAGGAAAGAAATACAGCGAAAGGAAAAAGGAAGTGAAAGAAGGAGCATTTATCATCCCAAGCGCTTTATTTTACCAGGATCTCTGCATTGCTTCAGCACACATTGTTACAGAAAGAGACTCAGTGGAACGAGGGTTCAGTAGCTTCTCTTCAAATCACCTTAGTGATTGAAAAAAGACAAGGAAATGAAGTGATAAAAAGTGACGTTTTTCTCCTTCGGTGTTGAAAGGGCATTCTTGTCTTTCTTGTTGTAAGACTCCAAGAGTGACTGGCAGAGATCTTTAACCTCATCCTCATGTGCTGTTCCTCAGTAAAACTATTTTTGCCCACAGACACCTAATGTTAAGAGTATCCCTGACAACCTGTGGAAAAAAGTAAGTTACTTTTGAAGGAAATGTGGATCTGATGGCAACATATGTATTCTTATAATTCTGACGCTCGTGTCCGATTTCTCCTTCACCTCTACATTGGACACAGCACCCCCTGTTGGCTATTGTTGGTAACTGGTTTCCATCTGCATTCTTTTCGTATGTGTTGTACTCTGTTGGGACTGCAGTAGCTGATGAGCGTTGTGAATGAATGTTATTCCTTACAAGCACTTGATACTCAATTTAGACAATTGATACTCTGCTACTCCCGCTTCCCATGACACCTTTCCTCCCCTGTCAATTAGCACTCAACCCTAATCTCCCTCCTCTCAGTCACCTCCTGCCCCTCCAGAAACAGCAGATGACTTATAATAGTCTAAACTCTTTTTTTAAGAACAAGATGGCTTATGTACGCTTTAGCATTAGTTAACTCACTGTAGAATGAGTGGAGAGCCTGTGATGGACACAAAAACAATATTTTTCTGAAGCTAAATTAAAAAAAAAACCCAAAAAGTTCAAATAAAAACAACAGAATAGAGTTTGGCAAATATTAGATGGTATTTTAAATTATATAAACCACATAGCCACAGTATTACTACTTTAGCGATTATTTCTTTTATAACCCAAACATTATGGCGAAATTCAGATGTAAGAAGCTTAAACAGTATTTTGAAGAGGGCTGGAGGATGTATATCTGAGGAGAGTTGAGGTGCTGTTGAGGGGCTTCACTCGTCACTCAATCATTCCTGCTAACAAATGCAACAACATGCAGTGAGAATATTTACACAGTAATATTTTATTCCGCTGGGACGAATGAATGTGAGCAAATGAGGTTTATTTGTAAGTGTGCACGTGCGCTTGTGTGTGAGCGTGGGAGTGTGTGTGTATCTGTACCAACACCAGAGCATGAACTATATTTCGTCTTTGCCACATTATTGGTTTGAGAAATGTTCTATGCTTTAGCCAGTCAAAGATGTGATATAGAGCCAATGAGATTGCATCAGACACGTTTAGCTAAGCCTCTACAGAGAAGATATAAAATAAACAATAAAGCTGTAAATTAAATAAATCTATGCTATGTTTGTCAGTCCTACTCTATCTTTTGGAAATGTTGAATAAATTTAAATAACAAATGGGATTTTTCGAGTCATTTGTGCTGTAATGATTTTTTTTTTTTAGCACAACAGTGTTTTTGGGAAATGCAAACCCATTTGCATAAATCTTGCAATTTATCTAATACTTCACATTATAGGCTATTTAATACATGCTTTAGTCAAATTACATCAGAATAAATAGGGAAGGCAACCAAGATTCACGTTTATGCCTCTGCTTTTTTTCCATCCACGGATTTCTTTCTCCCGTCTCTCTATTTTTATCTCGTACCTGTCACCTGGCCTGACTCACAAAAGCACACAGGGAAAAAACACAGCTGTAGACTTAACAAAAGCTTTCATTAAGTGTGCCTCATTGCTTGATTCACGTTGTCACCTCTGTTGCATCTCAGGACACCTTCTTCCAGAGGACACATTCAAACAGCCAGGGCTGGTGTTCAGAGCAGTCACTCCCACTGAGATGGGAGAAAGAGAGAAAGAGAAAGATGTTGGCAGATATTTGCAAAATGCATCACATCAAGTGATATTCTGAGAGGGATTTAAATGAATGCACGGTTCTGCTCATAATCTGACAGCATCTGCAAGATGTTTATCTAAAAAAATAAATAAATAAATATGAGGCGTCATAAAAAAATTGCAGGGTTTTTTATATTCCACAAGACAACTGATTCTAAAGATAGCATCTTATTCAAAAATTTACATGCATGAGTTCTTGTTTTGTCCTGAGCAGTGAAGGTGCCTACTATTCTTATGGAAACGTTCACCCAAAAATAAAAATTCTGTTATTAATTACCCACCCTCATGTCACTCCAAACCTGTAAGATCTTTGTTCATCGTCAGAACACAAATTAAGATATTTTTGATGAAATTCGAGAGCTTTCTGATGCGCTTTGTTTGTGAGCAAAAGGAATGCACACGCATGCATCCTGGTATGGTCATGAATGTGTGGTGAAGACTGACACGGAAGAGAAGAAATTGTTGAATAAAGTTGTTATTTTTGTTTTCTTTGCACACAAAAAGTATTCTCGTAAATTTATAAAATTAAGGTTGAACCACTGATGTTGCATGGACTATTTTATTGATGTCTTTACTACCTTTCTGGGCCTTGAATGTGTCAGTTGAGTTGCTGTCTATGCTTTGTGTTCAGGGCCTAAAACTAACTTTTTACCAGACCTGCCAATGGCCGGTGATGTGATAAAATGAACCAGCGCATTGTATTATTACTACAATGACTAAACATTATTTTTGTCTCTATTAAATGCATTTTCCCTCAAATTTGCCTATTAATTACAGCCATTCAGTATTACAGTATAATTCAAAGCCATTAATTTTTAACATTTAATAGGCTCTGAAATATATAACAACTTTAATTCAATGATTAAAAAAAAAAATCATATAAAATCTAAATTGTATATGCATAAATTATGCGGATTAATCTTTATTCAAACTACCAAAGTTAATCAGCAACTAGAGCAGTCAAGTGATCTCTTTTTCTTTTGTTCTTTGATTTCCATCAATGACAGACTTCAACAGGTCTTACTTTAAAATCAGCACTGTCTCTTTAAAACCTGATGCACATGATTTAGATCTGACACATATCCAATATTCTCCCAACTCTTTACGGTCATTTAAGACCTTATAATTCATTTAAGACTTTGTTTACAAGGTAACTCACCAAAACCACACATTTTGATGTAATTGTGTCTGTTTTCATCTGTTGACTGATGCGCTTTCTGAAGCGGCTCAGTGTATGCGTACAGTCAAACGCGCAACCTTTCAAACTATACTTCACTGCACCGATTAGACGGCATAACCCCAGGTACGTGTCGCCACAATCTTTGGTTATGAAGAATAAAGAAGGGAAAATGTAATCTTCTGAAATGTAGCAGCAATATCTTCTCAGGTAAATGTTATTAGAACCATGTCTAGAGACAAGCTGGCCATCACACTGCTTATCAGCCGGTTTGTATGATAAACATTGTATTTTATTCGCTTACATCAGAAACAGTGAATCTCTTTAAAAACTGGCTGTTGTTATCACTAACTGGCGACTGACACTGTTACATCTACTCGCCAATGCCAATTTTTACTCGCATTTGGCACTTGGCGAGTGTTAATTTTAGGCCCTGATTGCGTTGCTGTCAGAAATCTCTCAGATTTCATCAAAAATATCTTAATTTGTGTTCTGAAGATGAATGACTGTCTTACGGGTTTGGAACAACATGAGGGTGAGTAATTAATGACAGAATTTTCATTTCTGAGTGAACTAACCCTTTAAAAAATTCTTCCAAATACTGTAAGTTATTTGGTCTCTCTGTATGTTTTACAGATTTGAATTTTTTCACATAATGGCTATATGATACTGAGATCCAGCTTTGCCACTTGAGACAACACTCAATATTGAGAAGGGCATTGAAAGGGTATAAACAAAGTTTAAAAAGATGTGTAAAGTAAATTATCTTTTAATCTTGTGAAGTATTTTAATACAGCAACATACAGTATATGGATAGTATAAAGGGGAATGTAAACTTGGCAGAAGCACTGTAAATCATGAAATCTTATCATTAAAATAGTTCACGATACAACCTGAAATTGCAAAACCCCCAACCCCATAATCTCAATTCCCATGTTTTGTTCCAGTACTTTTTTTTTTTTTACAACTGACATTGTTGTCTTGTTTCTTTCAGCTTCCCCGCTCCAGTCCTCTTGTGTGCTGAGAGTCTTTTCTTATTCTAAACTCTCTTTTCTGAACATCAGCACAGACGCCTGACAATATCATGGGTCAGAAGACCCTTTTATTCTCCCTCCGTTTCTCTCTCTCTGAACAAAACGGCGCTATTCACACACAACATGTACTTGGGCATCTCTAGGGAGCCACTGGAAAACAAGATAAAACAACAGCAACAGACATCCTGTGCGCCTCTCTTCCTTCATGAGCTCTAACCTTCCAGAGCTTCGACACCTCCAGAATATTGTCCTGGGATCTGTCCTGCTCCAAACTGCCATCAAAGAGCTTCTGAGTTTAGTCTGATCACAGAGCAGTTTAAAAGACTGTCAGACAGACAGCAATCCAGCTCAGAGGAATTCAGCACACCTGTTTGAAAGGAACTGAAGGATTCACAGATTTCCAGGTTCCACACAGGAAGTGTTGCTGTAACAAATTAGGTTACTTATTACACAACATTCTAAACATTCTAATAACATTAGAACATAACATTAGAATAGAACATTTTCTATTATTTTCAATATTTGTAAAGAGTAAATTAAGAAAAAAAAAGAAAAATGAAATTATATTTCTTGTTGTATGATTGTTGCAACTGACCAGTCAGAATCAAGTATTCCAATAAGATGGACTGTAGAGCACAGACCTACCACAGTGTGAACAATCCAGCAGATGTTGGGAAGCAGCTCAGATTGAGAAGCCATGAATGTTCACAAGTGATCCACGACAAAAATAAACAACAACAATGGTCTCAAACAATCCTGCAGCCTAGAAGGAACTTCTAATGTACTTCGACTGAGACTCTCACAAGTACAAATCTTTAGGCATCCATTCATATGAACAGATGGAGGTTTATCTCTGGGCGATAAACTAAGGGCTGATGAGGCAGACAAAAGGGGAAATGATAATTGCATGTGCGTATGTGTGATAGGAAAGGTGTTGTCGTGTCTGTCTATGTGTGTATGTTTTGTTTAAAGGCCACTGCATCACTGAGGAAGACTCACAGAGCCATCTGCCCAATTAGGCAAAGCACCCGCCGCAACTCACTTCTTCAATTACCGCACTCATCTGAAACTACACACACACCTGCACAGGGCCAACAGGAGAGGGAACAGCATCCATAAATATATTTGTGTGCACTCCAGCACAGACACACACACACGCAATCCATGCCAAACTCAGCGAGCTGGTGACTTTCTTCAGAGTTTCTGACTCAAAGGTCAAAGCCACACAAGTCGAAGGCTCCTAATGTCGAGAAGTCACTGGTTTCCATGATGATGGGTGAAGTTTGGTCATCAATTTCTGCCAGCTGAAAAGGCCACAGCGTCCAGACATGCCGGTTAGTTAAAGATCTACTGAATCCTTCTTAATAAATGTGTATGTCTGTGTATGTATGTGTGTGTGTGTGTGGGTATGCTGCTAAAAAAAAGAGCTTAAAATGCTTGAAGCACATGAGACAAAGATTCATCTCCTCATATTAAACACTTTTAACATTTTCAAGAAATTTACACCTTTAAAGTTCAGTGTATTTATTATACTAAAGTAACTTTTCATCTGCAGGCAAAGGTAAATATTAATGCAATCTTTGTGTAATATTAAGAATCTGTATTTATAGAGCTTAGATATTAACTGACATTTCACGAAAGAGAATCTTATGACAATAAACAGCTGATTGGCCAAGACCCTGCATTACATCATCTTCAAATATTCCTATTTTAACCACTTTCCAAAAGTCGTCTCTTGTGCTTAAATGTTGTTTGTCTACTTAACAACTTTTCTATTTAATGTATTTTAAAATGTAATTTATTTCTGAGTTTTCAACAGCCATTACTAAAGACTTCAGCGTCACATACTTCTTCAGAAATCATTCGAATACTGTATTCTTGAAAACAGTTTTGCTGCTTAATATTTTTGTGGAAAGCATGATACTTTTTTTCAGGATTCTTTAATGAAAGTTCAAAAGAACAGCACTTATTCTAAACAAATAAGGACATGTTTTTGTAACATGTCCTTACTATCACTTTTCATCAATTAATTTCATCTTTGCTGAGTAAAAGTTTTCATTTTTTTCAATGCATAATACATATGCATTTATACACACACAATACATAATGTGTATGTGTTATTGAACACTATGTACAGTGCCTTGCGGAAGTATTCATACCCCTTTATTCATTTCACATTTTGTTATGTTGCAGCCTTATGTTAAACTGCTTTAAACTACTTTTTTCCCACATCAATCTACACTCCATGCACCATAATGAGAAATCAAAAACAGATTTGTGACAACTTTGCAAATTTATTAAAAATAAAACACTGAAATAAGTCCACTGCATAAGTATTCATACCCTTAACTCAGTACTTTTTTAAAACACCTTTACAGCCTCAAGTCTTT
Source organism: Labeo catla (assembly GCA_012976165.1). Lineage (NCBI taxonomy): Eukaryota > Metazoa > Chordata > Actinopteri > Cypriniformes > Cyprinidae > Labeo > Labeo catla. The sequence goes on from VONZ01000222.1 coordinate 871,935, forward strand.
TTGGGTATAATGCAAAAAGCTTGGCACATTGAGCTTTCCTTTTACTCTGATGAGTCTCCCTCAGTCCCTGCCACTGAAAACAGCTCCGCAGCATGAGGCTGATACCAGAACTCTTTACTTTTGGGATAGTACTCTGCAAGTGATCAGCAGCAGATGAGCAGAGGTTTATCAGACCAGAGAATCTTGTTTCTCACAGTCTGAGGGTCTGTTTGGTGTTTTTTTTATTTATTTATTTTTTTTTTTGCAAATTCCAAGTGGGTTTTTATGTGTCTTCACTGAGCAGAGGATTGAGTTTGGCCACACCGCCATAAAGAACAGATTGGTGGAGTGTTGCAGTAATGTTTGTCCTTCAGTAAGTTTCTCCCATCTGCATATGATCATGAAGCTCAACTAGAGCGACCATCAGATTCTTGGTCACCAGTAAAACTAAACCTCTTCTCCATCAATTGCTCAATTTGGCCAGGAGGTCAGCTCTAGGAAGAGTCCTAGTTGTTCCAAGTGTCTTCTATTCTGGCTAATGGAGACTACATGCTTCTGTGAACGTTCAATGCAGCGGAATATTTTCTTGAACTCTTCCCCAGATCTGTGCCTTGACACAAGCCTGTTTCTAAGCTCTACAGGCAGTTCTTTTGACCTCAGGGCTTGGTTTTTGCTCTGATATGCATTTTTGAGCTGTTAGACCTTTTCTGAGAGATGTGTGCCTTTCCAAATCTTACTCATTCAAATGAATTTGCCACAGTTTAACTACACTTGAAGTGTAGTAACATTTACAATTGATATGAGTGCTCCTGAGCTAAATTTCAAGTGTCCCAGAAAAGGGCTTGAATACTTGCAATGCACTTGCACTGTATAGTACTCAAGCAGATTGTTGTCTTTAATGACACTGCAGGTTGTTCCAAATAAATAAATTTTGTCAAGTTAAGTGAACTTCTACAGATACGCCCTGCTGAGTGTGTAGGGAGTATACTGTAGACAGGAACACAACTTGGGTGATGAATACTCTTACAATGCACTCCATGAAAAAACTGAGCGAAAGAGAGACAGATAAACAGATACAGAGACAGAGATCCGGTGCTGTGACTATGAGTGTCATACATCCACTCCACACACCTCCTGAACCCAATGTGATTATGCCACATCCCTCTGCAAACACAAATACTGATAACCACACAGAGCAGAAGTGTTTGCCTCTGGCTTCCTGACAGATGGGTCATCACAAAAGCATTCGTCTGTATTTGGGCACCACCAAGCAAGGCAACATGGATCACGGCAGCACTGCACACATACGCTTCCGGCTACTAGGAGGGAGACAGGAGGGGAATCTGGAGGAATTAATAATTTGTCTTAATTGATAGTCAGATGTGTTGATAATGTAGTTTTCCTAGCAGATTGCAGGATTTGAAATGCATTTTTAATAAAGCTAATCCACACCTAATCCATCTTTTTTTTATTTAAGCTACTGTGCCAGAAAAACTGTGAACTGTGATTTGAACGAGATTTAGTGTAACACAGAAGCCACGTTTATGCTTGATAATGCAACCCAGGCTTATTAGAAAAAAATGCTTCTACCAACATTTTTGCAAATCACAAAAAAACATTATATTTACAATTCACTGTGGTTTCCATTTGAAATGAATACCAGAGACAGTAAAATACAATTTTTGATTCCTTTTCACATTAATTATAATTTGCGGATCCTTGCAGAATACTGTTAATAGTGTTAAACACCTTTGCATGATTTGTAAACTAATGTTTGACTCACATACCCAGCTCCATATGTATGGTTTCTCCAACTTAGGAAATTTGCTTGGTAGCGCACCTGATACAATACTGCACTTGCAATGTGGAGCACTCAGGAAACACAGTTTGACAAAATAGCTCAAAGCTATGTTTTGGAGAACATTTAACATGTTTTTTTAATGCTACCAATGTTCCTTTCAAGGAAAGTCTGTTCATTCAGTGGCCATATTTGCAAGTCACCCGCATTCACTGATGCTCCAGAAGGAAACGTGATGCATTAAGAGCCAGGGGGTGAAAACTTTTGAACAGGATGATGTCATCCAATTTTTTTTTTTTTTTCTTTTTTTCATTTAGCACTGCCCTTCAGGAGCAACAAAAGATACTTGTATGTTTCCAGGAAGACAAATTAAGTACAAGTTACCTTGATCTTCAAATTCAAAAAGTTTTCACCCCCCAGCTCATAATGCATCGTGTTTCCATCTAGAGACTATGTTTGAGTCTCTCAATTGTCCTCAGTGTGAAAAGATGGATTTCAAAATCATACAGTCACTGCTGGAAAGGGTTCAAATATGCAAAAGATGCTGGAAAACTGAAGAATCTGCAGGACCTGGAGGATTTTTCTGAAGAACAGTGCTCAGTTGAACTGTTCAGAACAAACAAGGGACTCATGAACAATCATCACAAAAAAAAAAAAAAAAAAAAAAAACAGTCGTAGATCATCCAGGTAACCACACACAGTATTAGGAACCAAGGGTTCCCAAGCTTTTGCAGGGGGTTACTTTAATAAATTTCAGCAGTTTTTTTTGGGCTATATATAAACATCTTTTATGTAAAATATCTTACTCAGGAGAGTACTAAATAAAAAATAACATGCATTTTGTATGATCTCTCTTATTTTGTTAAAATTCTTAACATTTTCACAGATTCTGCAAGGGGTTCCCAAACCTTTGCATAAAACTGTATTTTGGACATTCAAGACCAAGACATCTACAAACGTTTTTGCAAATCCCCAAAACATGAGACACATTCCGCCATGCTGCGGCTTGTGGTTTCTCCCATTATTAAGTAATAGGAATGAACCGTCTTTGCTGCTACTCAATAGATATTTCCAGTTGAAACTGCTGTGAAATGTACAAGAAGCAATGTAATATCAATTCTCAAAAATGTTGTCACATTAATATATTTTTAATTTGGCTGGACTGGTGTTATTTGTGCCAACAGATCCGTCCTTTTCCCTATAATCTACTGTTGATTTCATTTATCAGCTCTTCTGTGTTTCATTACAGTGTCTGTGTTCAGGCTACAGAAAGCAGAAACCCCACACAAAGGCATAATGTTCAGTTTGACCCTACTTTGATTTGATTTGACATTACTAGAGTGCAAACAATTACACATATTTGCCTGTTTGCAGCATTTCTGGCTGGCTGCAAAGGGACAAGCCCGATGTCTTTACCCTGCCGCGTACGCTCATAATGGAGGTCAACATCAAATACGGCCTCTCAGCATCCGTGCCTAATGAAAACAAGTGTGTGCGTGAGTGTTTGAAGTGCGCGAAAGCCCTATCACATGCCATAATCCAAACACATCCTGAATTCCGCATGCACTGTCAACAGACTTAAGCAGAGTGCACACAACCCACTGAAGGAGAAAAGGGCAGCCTCTGACTTTGATAAAGGCCAGCTTTATCTCGCTCTCTGCTTCTCTTTCTCTCGCCTTCTCATTCACGTTTGTACATGTTGCCCTTAATCTTGCTGTTACACAATGGCATCCAAAGGCCCATGTGATTATGCATGATGGCAGTTTAATGCCAACGAGATCAGGCATTTCATACAAAAATATGCGTGAACTTCTTCTAAGGGGCTGTGTTAAACGTTATTATGTCATAATCATGAAGATTTCAAAATGAGCTATTTTGTCTTGGTGGAGAGGTGAAAAAAGCTTTGGAGGATTAGCAAGCCCCTGCTGGTAGATGGTGTAATTACACCCAAGTGGCTCCAAAAAGCATCTTTTTCCATTCACAGATTTTTTAAATTAGCACTACATTCTGACTAAGTGCTTTTTGCAAGCAACATACTCTACCATTCAGTTTGGGGCAGGACATTTTTTAATGTAATTTAATATATTATAATATAATATAAAAATGATATTCGCCATGCATGTCAGTGGCTGTGGAGTTATGCGCTGACCTCCTCTAAGAACATGTTCCTGTCCATCCCCTCAGTGCTGGCTTTAGCCCCAGGATAAGGCTAAATCACATTAGTGTTTGCCAGCAGAAATGCTGAGTTGGGCATTTGACTGACCCACTGCCTGACTCCCACAAACACACAGTACAACCTCCATGATGGCTCACAAATGCACACACTCAGGGCTGGTGTCAGATTTAGCACGATGACCTTTGTGGCATGGTTTGTCGTGGAATCCTAACATAGTGTGCTCTAGAGTCAATGCATGACTTGTCAGTCTGACGCTAAATATTGCTCTAGTACTTTCTTTTTACCTGTCTTTGTACTGGTGCACAAAGGCCAAGGACGTGTCTCAGAAAGGTCAGTGCTTCAATGCCAGTCTGGAGACCATAACTTATTCTGCTGTAGCTGCAGACGTCTGCTATAGCATATCGATACTGCCAGACTACTAGTTCTCCAAAATGTAGCATCACAGTTGTTACAGATTCAGCTTTTTATATATATTTATCTGTACTGAAACCATGATAATAACAGCACTGCAGACTAGACACTTTCAGCACCATGGACAGCAACAAAACTGAATAGCTCACTATCTGTCTAACACTGAATCCATCCATCAGGCAAGCCCAGAAAAAAAGACATTGCATACAGTTAGAGTCAGGGAAACTGGAGCGGTTCTGTGACTGTGTAAGTGTGTGTGTGTGTTTGCGCTCATTAAAAGTAGAGAGGGGCTCCTCATGCATCAGTGTCCAGACCAGAAGTGAGTGAGTCAGTCAGAGCAGCACAGCTATTTTAATGCATGCACTTCTTGTGCAAATCACAGTGCAACACACACAAACTTTGCACATCCACACACATACTTCATCCACCACCAACATTCATGGATATTATGACCACTGTGCATTTAAAGGAGACCGATTATGGCCCTTTTAACATTAGTCTCAGGTGTTCGCAGAATGTGTCTGTGAAGTTGCAGCTCAAAATACCCCACAGATCAATTATTATATCATTTTGAAAATACCTATTTTGACGAGAAGGGTCTGGTTGCAGACTTGCACTCTCAGAAACCTGCACTTCCGCAACTGATGTCACTTGCACTCTTTTTTTGATTTCATTAATTTATTCTTTTTTTCTTGAATCTCTCAACATCTCAACAAGAAAAAAAGAAACTTAATTACAATGTCAGTTGCAATCGACACTTGCTTGCCGTCACTTGCAATCCACACAAATCTTGTGTTGCCAATGGAGATGCTGTGGTGGTTAAATGATTAAAACTAATTTCTGTAGGAGAAAATGAACGAGAATATGCATATAGGAGAATATAAATGCAATGCGCAAAGTTTCTCATCTCTCGTCAAATTCAATATACAGTTTATTAATACAATGTATACGTGTATAGTGTTTTCCTCACATACCGCAAAACGTGGCATATAATGTGGCATAACAGACTAAGATAATGAAGATTAAACTAAATATGCTCCTTTTCATGATTAAAACATAACTCACATGTACAGACAAGCATGTGAGCCCAGAATAAAAGCAATGCACAACGTTTTGTTTTTTTTTTCCATATAGAACAAACTGTCTACAGCCCTTTTATATCATTGTCTTTGTCCATTAAGCTACATTACGTTTTTTATTTATAATGATTTTCTATGGGAGGAAAAAGTTATAAATGCAATTTAACGCATTGCATTCTGGGCTCATCTGCTTGCCTGTACATAGTTGGTCCTTTTAATATCACTTAATGCATTTTTCAATGTGTGTTCATATCCGCCAGTCTGTACATACTTTGTGTCAACAATAAGTCTTATACTGAATTTGGTCTTTATCATCTTAGTCCGTTTTTATGCCACGTTATGCTGAATGGGAGGGAGGACAAGTGAAAGTTTGGGCATTGTGGTAATGGCCATCTGCTTGCCGTGTAGTACATTAAATTAATAATCTATATATCAAATTTGATCTTTTAAGTGTATCTTAATGCATTAAGCCATATTAAGTGTTTATGGTTTTCTAAACACTTAACTACAGACTTTGCACATTGCGTTCTAGTCTTCTTCTCCTACAGAAATTAGTTTTATCGTTTAACCACCACAGCATCTTGTCTCCATTCGCAACATGCAAGATTTGCAAGTGACGGAGGGTGAAATTTGCGATTGCAACTGACATCATAATTTAGTTTATTTTTTCTTGCCTTCACCACCTCGCTACTGTTGTAAAATGTTAAGAGATTTGATTAAAAAAATAATAAATAAATGGAATAAAATAAAAATTAAAAAAATACTGCAAGTGACATCACTTGCGGAAGCGCAGTTGTCTGAGAGTGCAAGTGCATGTCTGCGGCCAGACCAAATTGATTTTGACTGGAAGCACACATCCGGCTTTCACACTAAACTAAGTTCTCTTTCATATCTTATTGCGCTTAAACTGTCAAATATACCCAAGTTTATGTTAAATACACACAAGTTACAAAAACAGTCGGTTATGTCTGTGAAGGTAAACAGCTGGGAAAGAAATTACATGTATATATTAGATCTGTGTGGCAGCAGTGTAATATACAGTAAATAAATCAATAAATCCACCACTCTAAATAGTGTTCTGTGCTCGTCAACATGTTCTCAATCCAACTCGTCACATATTGACACTTGGTCAGGACCCTCTGGCATCACTTTTTGACGCTCAAGGTGACGCTCACACTGAAAAAAATATTTTGTTGGTTCAACTTAGAAATTGTGCTTCATGTGGTAACATCTACAATAACTGGTTTTGTTGAAATGAAATAAATGATTTAAGATTACTGATTATAACTGAATTCAACCAACCTGAAAAAAACAAGTTTTATTGAAGCATAACAGTCCGTAGATGTAACCTGATTTCTCCATTTAGGTAAAATTGTCACCATTGTTGAGATTCATGCGCTGATTCTTGATCTTTGTGTGAGTCAAAAAGACACAGCTCAAAACACTTCCTATATAATAAAAGAGAAAAATCACAATATCTGATTGTCATGACATTACGAGACTAACAGCTAACATTCTCAAACATCAGACTCCTGATATGAACTGTCAGTTTGACTATTACATAATGACTATGTCAGTAAGTAATCAAGATCTGATCAGAGTTTCTCTCACAACTGTTGCAATAACACATGTGCCTTAGAAATACGCAGTTGCAGCAATCAGAGAAAATTTGATGTATTCTTTGACGTATTCAAAAATCAAGAGCCCAGTTAAATCAAGCGCTTATCCCCACAATGGTGACCAAACTTTATTTTCAATAAAACATCAACATCTAAACCTCAATTCTCAATAAGAAGTTTAAAGAAGTATGAAAGAAATAAAGTCAGACTGGATTGTAATAAGTGTGAGAGAGAGATATGTGAAATATTTTTTACAGTGGTAAAAAGAAGTAGCGCTGTCCATTGTGATTTTCACTTTGCTGCAACTTAAAATATATAATCATTTCAAATCATAATTTCTCATTGAACCAACATTCACTAATCAGCATGGAGCAGGTGTGCATGTTTTGAATATGTTTGTTCTGACAATTATTGGAAGTTGTATGTTGGGTCAATGTAATGGATTTAAGTTAAAAATAACATTCTCTCATTTTATGTTACATAATCTTGATTGAACTACGTTATAACAACAAAATTAGAATTCTAGGTAGTATCAGATAGAAATACCTCCTTAAAGCAACATCTGCACAGGTTCACTTTTTACAGTGCACTTGTTTGCATTATGCGTCACATTTAATGATTTGCATGCATGTGCAAACTTAGAAATTATTTTATATAAATTTATACTTTCATGGATATTTTGGAGCACCTAACCGCACCCCTACCCCTATCATAAACCTACCCACTTCTGAGTGACATGCAAATAAAGGTACAGCCAAATAAAAGTACAGTGACAGGTATTTATTGCAAAAACTGACCATAAAAAGCAGTATAAAAGTATTACAAACAAGTGGCGTTGCATTCAAAGTCCTCTGATATCTTTATGTGAAGAACAGAGTATTTCATAAGGTTTTAATCGCTGAAAATGATCTTGCTCCCGCATATATCACATTCCAAAAGACACTCCAGAACTTGTTCAGCATGACACAATCGGTCACGAGACACACAAAAGCTAATGGCATTTCACAACCAAAGCTGACGGTAGAACTGCTACATCATGTTGGCGTCGATAGCCTCACGGTTAGTGCGCCCACATACAGTGCAATTGCGGTGACCCGAGTTTGAATCCCAGCTTGTGGTCCTTTACTGATCCCACTCCCCTCTCTCTTCACCCAATGCTTTCCTGTCTTATCTACACTGTCCTGTCTAAATAAAGGCATAAAAAAGAACTGCTACATCGTTGTCGCTTGCAGAAACAAACTGATAGTGTTATGGGTGGAAACGTGCAGATTAAGGGGCGTTAATATTATAAGATCCCCTTACCACGTCACTGGGGAGCGAAATCTGCATGCTCGTTTTTTTCACATACTTGCAGAAAAAGGCTTACCAAAGCACAGTTACCTTTTTCACATTTTCCGGGTTGGTAGATGCACTAGAGACACAATTATAGCACTTAAACATGGAAAAAGTCAGATTTTCATTAATTCTAAATTTTATGGAACAACTAAAACCACACATTTGCAAAAATCACACACTCCTGGTGCCTAAATTAAAGTTTTAAGATTGCATAGAGATTTTTTTTTTATACATAGATAATTCATCTTTATATTATGTTTTATCATATATAGTAAAAGAGAAAGAAAATTTTTGTTACAGCTCAAGTTGTAAGGTTCCTTTGCGTAAAAACACATATATGTGTATATACAGCTGGCAAATAAGAGTGAAAGTGTAAAACTGGTTTTGAGGACGGCACACTTGCCATTGGTTAAAGTTTTTGAAGATCTCAGAGATATGTTGGCTGAGAGTGATGACAGGCTGTTAAAGAAAGACAGTTTGGCTTTGCTTTATGCAAACAAGTAACCTCTGGCACCCAGCCGCTCATTTAGCATACTCCAAATTCATTAACTTTAGAACAACATTAAAAAGTAAATTCATGCGTGTATGCACGTGGTAAGAATTAGGTGGACATTTTTCATTAGAATGAAGTTCTCCTGTGCATATGAATACAAATAATTCACAGAATTATTAGTGAATGAAACACAGTGTTCTTTTTAAGTCCAAGATCCCAATACAGCCAGCCTTATATGTTCTCTCACACACACACAGGTTGAAAAAAAGGTGAGAATAAGAAAAAGGTTAAGATCCCCAGATCTAACTCTACCGCTCATTCAAATCTGTTTTACATTTTTACATTTCCATTTTGTGCACATTTATTAATCCAACCTTTTCTTCCCAAAATATAGGAAAAAACTGACCTACACACACACACACAGATTGAGGTTAAGATGCATGTCTGGTCTATAACAGGATTCTGAATTTCTGATCCTACTGAGATCTGAGACCCAAAGCAACCCATCTGATAATTATGCACATTTTAATCAGTCATATCCCTTTCCGCCAGTAAAGCTCTGTGTATATGTGACTCTGTAAAAGATGGGGAAGGGATTGGAAAGTGGAACAGGACCATGAACACACTTGGGGTACAGAAAAAAGTAAGTGCATCTATGTGTATGTGCATGTGTGTGTGTGTGTGTGTGTGTGTGTGTGTGTGTGTGTGTATAACAAAGTCAAGGGTAAAAAACTATTAAACTAAAGTGGACCTCAGGCCCCTGTAAGACTTAATGGCTTTTTTCCCCTGCTTTCTCTCTCTCTATAGCTCTGGGTCTCATTCCTCTCCTCTAATCCCACATGCTCAGACGTAGCAGGTAAATTGACTTTTCAGTGACAGACACAGGGGCTTTTCTTTCGAGCTTGACGGCAGTAGCCGCGTTCCTCACCTGTGACAGAGCATGTCTACGGCTCACATCACCGCTCCATTCTCAGAGCTGCTGCCATTAGCTCCAGATCACTGCTGCCATTAAAGCAACCTCTGGCTAAAACAGCACTCCAACCATCATCAGCCCCTACACACACACACACACACAAACCATCAGAACCACAAATAAAAGCAACCATTGCCACACACTTAGAACAGCGATCTGTACACCATTCTCCTCCAATGCTGCTTTAAAACAATCTTATTATTTTCAAGCAAAATAAACCATGTAAAAAACAATCTTACAATATGGCATTAGAACAATATATGTAATATATGTGACCCTGGACCACAAAACCAGTCATAATGGTCAATTTTTCAAAATAGAGATGTATACATCATCTGAAGGCTGAATAACTATGGAATAAATATAAATATGGTTTTAATATGATTTGTTAGGATATGACAATATTTGGCTGAGATACAGCTATTTTAAAATCTGGAATCTGAGGGTGCAAAAAAATCAAATATTGACAAAATCACCTTTAAAGTTGGCCAAATGAAGTTCTTAGCAATGCATATTACTAATCAAAAAAAGTTTTGATATATTTTTCAAAATATCTTTATGGAACATGATCTTTATTTAATATCCTAATGATTTTTGACATTAAAAAAAATCAATAATTTTGACCCATACAGCGTATTGGTGGCTATTGCTACAAATATACCCGTGTTACTTATGACTGGTTTTGTGGTCCAGGGTCACATATAAGCAAATGTGATCACCCAAAATTAAGATTTTTATAATTTTGTTTTTTAACATACAAAAACAATAATTTTACAATATTTCACTACAGAAGTATACATGCAGTGTATTCAGTGTAATATATTTGTACTAGGGCTGTCAGTCGATTCAAATTTTCTATCTAATTAATTACATGTCAATTAATTAATCTAATTAATCGCATGTGAAAATACCCACAAAAGATAATTTAAAGCTATTTTTGTGTAAATGAGAAACATCAAGTAGACATTACAAATTGTAGCTTTAAAAAGAAATATTTGATTTGATTCAACATCAAATTTATTACACAAACATTTAGGTGTGAGTGAATGACAAAACAATAAACTTCAATGAATTTGCAAATAAATTATTGTTATATCGCACACATTGCAAAGTCATTAAAATAATAATTTATATATATTTGTAGCCTATGTAGCCTATGTATTTTTCTATTTAATGCTTGAGGAGCAAAACGGAAACATTTATCAAAACTCTGATTCTTTAGATTTGGTTCAAGTTATAACTAGTAAAAATATACATTTGCTAAATGCTTTAAGAACAACAACAACCGCACATGTTTTTGTATAAGTACACAATATGAACAGTGTACGTTTATGGTAGTGTATATGCATTTAATTCCACTTTTTGTGGGTTTATTTATTTTTTTTCTTTCTTTGATTTGCTGGCATGGGGGCTGAGGGATTGTTCTGTAAAATGTGAAAAGTTTTAAATAAAATAAAAAAAAAAAAAAAGAAATAAAAAATAAAAGTATAATTGCGAGACCACCTGCAGAACCACTACAGATCACCTGCTGAAGACCGATGACCCCGATGACACTTTAAAGCATCGGATTGTTTTATAAAGAATTTTTTAAAGAAAACGTCCTATTTCTAAAAGGAACAAAAAGTTCTTTGTGGAACATAAAGATATTCTTCTACAGAACCCTAACTGGTTCAATTTGAATCTTTATTTTTAAGTGTAACAGTATGAGATGAAGGTAGATTCTTCCACTTAGGCAAATTTAAAGAGATATATTTAATCTAACACATTAACACGAACATTCTTACACATTAATATGATTATACGTGGACATTCTAATTTTGTTGCATTGTTTTACATCACGTAATGAGTACATATATGGTATAAGTTTAGAAACCTACTGGGTATGAGGCCAAAGAGTTCAAAGGACCAATGCAAAAGAAACTCGAGACATATGCTACTCTGTTCTGCTTCCTGATTGAGGGAAATCTAAGCCCTATCTATCCTGCTGAGCTTGAGCTGTATTTTAGACATGCATGAAAATCCACATGCACGAGCACGCATGTGCACACACCACGTAAGCAGTTTTGTTCTGTGGATGAGCTGGAATCAGCCAAATACGTTTCACAGTTTATTCCATTAGTTCACTGCACAGATCTTCAGGTCACTGAAATATCGAAAAACAACCAAGGAGCGCATATGTGTGTGTGTGTGTGTGTGTGTGTGTGTGTGGTCATATAAGACATCCATTTTACTCTCTAATTGCACAGGATTAGAACAAGTTTGCCCAATTTAAGCAACAAGGAATGGCTGTTTAATCATTTGCCTAATTGCTGCCAACTTGCTTCCTGAATCTCTCCACGGGCAGCATGCGCTCTGTGGGTGAGTGTGTGTGTGTGTGTGTTTGAGAAAGGTGGTGAAAAGATATATGTTCATCCTCATCTGTGTTCTTCCAGGAGTATCCATGCATTAATTTGTGCCTATGTATAGGTGTTTTCTAAACCTGGTTCCCCTGATCATGCAGCTTTCTTCTCCTTCTCTTCCAGCAGCTGTAATCTAAGACTCGTACAGTAATTTAAACAGTAGACAAATCTGTTGTGCTTTCTTAGCATAAACAGTGTCAATAGAGCCATGTGGTGCTCGGCTGTAACGAATGGACCTGCATATGAAGTCATCAGTGCAGCCGTGTACGATAGCAAGCGAAACCCTCCTAGGGACCAATTGGAATAAGTTGCTATTTGCTGCACTTTGCCTTGTGTGCTAATTGTACAGGCGCTTGTGAGAAACGACTCTCAAACACAAAGCATTCACCAGATTTCCTAAGATATTTAGAACGTACAATGTGATTTACACTTCTTATTTTTGGCTTTAAAAAACATTAAGGTGCACTAAAGCTGCAGTTGGGTAATTCACCCTCAAGCCATCCTAGGTGTATATTTTTTTCTTCTTTCAGATGAAAACAATTGGAGTTATATTAAAAAATGTCCTGGCTCTTCCCAGCTTTATAATGGCAGTAAATGGCTGTTGATTTTTTGAAGTCCAATAAAGTGCATCCATCCATCATAAAATGTACTCCACATGGCTTAACATGAGTTAATAAAGGCCTTCTGAAGCAATTCGATGCATTTGTGTATGACAAATATCCATATTTAAAACTTTATTAACCATTAAGTGGATGACGTAGGACGTAGGCATACCGTAAGCTCTGGTGAGAATATACTAGTCTCGCAAAAAACAAGTTTTGTTTTTTAAGCAAAGGATAACCAGTCTCCTCTCAGCTTATACTGAAATCATCTGACATTTTTATTTACAAATCCTCATTTTGTACTTCTAATTCATAACCCGTGTTTTGTTTTGCTCTGTCTTCTGTGCTTCCGCATTCGTCACCACGTCTTATGTCATCCGCTGGAACGCCACTCTCTCGTGAACGCACATACGACAGTTAGCGGAAGCTAGAGATTACGATTTATAAAGTTTTAAATATGGATTTTTTTTTCTTTACATAAACGCAGTGATTTGCTTCAGAAGGCCTTTATTAACCCTCCGGAGCTGTGTGGAGCACTTTTTTTTTTTATCATGGATGGATGCACATTATTGGGCTTAAAATTCTCAACAGCCATTATAAAGCTTTAAACAAACTCTGACCTGGTGAGCAGTGACAATTTCATTCTCAAAATTGCTTATTATATCAGTCCAGCACCTAGTAAACAACCTCAAAACACCTCAAAGACTTTGTTCCCAGGTGAACTGACTGAAAAACCTGTGTGCCCTTACTACCACTAAAATTAGGTTTGCCAGATTCAGAAAGTCCTTGCTAGTTTTGTAAGCAATATGCATCAGACATTCAGTGTACCTTTGGCTGCTGAGACAACACTTGCAATTATTAAGGGGAACTGACTTCATACATCCACTAAAAGCCTGTTGATTAAACGAAATTACAGAAATAGCTTAGGAAAGTTAGGTTAGTTTCAAGAAAGGTTAACATGTCTGTAAATGTCAACTGAGTTGAGATTTTGTGATCTAACGTAATTAAATGTATGCAAGTGTGACATCAGTGTCTAAATACTTTTTAGGGCCACCAACTGTTTTGGTCAGCAAATCTATTTCTTCATCCTGTCCTTCTGTTTCCTACCCCTCTCACTTCTCAAACGAACCTCCATCTTTTTGTCTGTTTGTTTGTCAGCATGTCTCCACTGACATGCTTTCATGCTTCAGCTTTCATGCGATTTTATCACACAGCACCAGCGAAAAAGTTCCCGTTGCTCAAATCTCTCTGACACGCACACACACACACACACACACACACACACACACACGCACACGCTCAGATTGATGTGAACATTCAGAGCTGTCTGTGTCTCTCTCATGCTGTATGTGATTCAGGATGATAAGTAGAAAACCAGAGTTGTCACCGTATTAACATAAAGGTCACGTAAGGAATCATTTCTCATCTTCCTGCCCATCCTTTCATCTTTCACTCAGTCTCTCTTTCGAAACATAAATCAAATCTCTCCTCTTTCCAAGACTCCAGCGTTCACGCTCACTGACACTATTCGGATGGACATATATTTGGAAATGGCAGAGAACATGAAGCTTCACAATCAGCCAGTGGAAACAAAACACAGACAAACACCAGGTTAGTGATTCCCAAACACAGCTACATGTTCCCCTGGGGGTACCTGGAAAATTTTGGATTGCACTTTGTTATAAAACAAAAATTATGTTAAACCTTCTAAATAAAATATTAAGAGTGACCTTTGTATTACACAGCAAAAATGAATGAAATAATAAAAAAAAATCTTGCTTTTCTTACTTTCATATTTTCATACGTACTTCGTAATAGGTTCAGAAATATAAACGTTTTCCTTTTGAATTCAATAAATTTTTCTTACCCCACTGGCACATAATGTTTTTCTTGTTTTAAGCAACTTACTAATTTTGATACATTTTTAAGGAAAAAATTATTTAATATCTTATACCATTTTGCATGTATCTTAAGAATGTTTAGACGTGTACTAGAACATAAGACAAAAATACTAAGAAAATAATTTTTAATGGCCATTATAATAATATTAATGATAAGTGTGGGTATTATAATCTTTAAGTGTGATATAACACAGCAGCTTTTTATTATTATTATTATTATTATTTTGGTATCTTGTCATTGAACTGAAGTATTAATATACTATCCAGAAAATATTGTTTTTTATTTAGTACAATTTTCTACCCAGTACTGAGCAATGTTGGATGTACAAACCTTTTTTGAAAAAAATAAAGTTTGCTTTTATTTCTTACTGATAAAACTAAGGTTTTACACAGCAAAGAGAGTGAGATTAATGTCATGATTTGGAAATAAATATTAAAAAGATTATTAATTATTACTGATAAATATTTTTAATTATTAAAAAATAATAATAATAAAATAAAACAAAAACATACCCTTGTAACACTGATAAAATGCTGGGTTAACCCAACCTTCTGGGTAGTTTTATTTAACTTAACTATTGCTAAAACATTACTACATTTCTTGCTTAAAATAAAACCAAAATTGGTTAGAAATTAACATTTATTAATATTTATTCATAAGCCGAATAAATAATAATTAAATAATAAAAATTGCTTATTAATAAATGTTCACCATTTGATTATTGATGATGCCTCTAAGTAATTTTGTGCCTTATTTTTAATTTCTAACCTTTTTTGGTTATATTTCAATTTAAGCCAGTCGTGTAGTAATTTTTAAACAATGGTTCAGTTAAATAAAACTACCCAGAAGGTTGGGTTAAACATTTAACCCAACGGCTTGGTCAAAACAACTCAGTCGCTGGGTTTGTCCATATTTCACCCAGCATTTTTTAGGGTGTAAGTAAAACATCCCCTTGTAACACTCTAGGCAAGTCTGGCCAGGAAAACTTGGTTTCTAAATCAGTTTATGAATCTCTCCATGTACATTGATTAATTAGTCATTTGTTTGTTTCCTTTCTGACTATCTCTTTATCCTATTACAGTCCCCCTCTCTGGGTCTCATGCACTCACACTCCCTGTTCTCCCTCTGCACCCCCTCCCCTGTCACCAGCAGTTCAATTAACTGCTCAGGCATTAGCTCACAGACACTTTGGCTGGCTGTTAATTTAAATCAGCCATCACATTATACTTGCCTCATATTCATCACCTTCTCATAACCTTGTCATTCCTGTGACAAACTTCTTTCCCCGACATCTCTGCCTCTCTATTTTAGTCACCATCACGGCCACTAAGACTCCCAGCCAGCAGTTAACACTGTGGCAACATTAAAGAGCTCATGAGGAATGTTTGGGAGCGAAAAATGTCTTTCATGATGCTGTGATGTAGCGAGACATCTATCCAGGCACGGACGTGTGAAACGAATATTCTCGACAGCAGCCGCCCGTCAGAAGAGACACAGGGGAATGAGCTTACTCAAACATGCATTTGAAACGACCATAACTGCTGTTATAATCAATTTACTTACTTACTTGCTAATGTGTTCTTGCATGCCTTGTAAGAGCAGACTTTAAGAGTATGAATGCTACCCCAGTTAGCAAACAAACCAATCAGAGTAGATGCAACATCATTTGTTTTTATCAAATATGTGTCCTAAAATGGCCAAATGAAGAAAAGAATGAAGTTTGGCTGATAAACCAATGATCAGAGGTAACTTCACAAGCATTTAGCCTTCACTATCACCTCCGTCTCGGTGCATGTCTCTTTAAATGATAATGAGCTACTGCTTACCCCGCCCCTCTTACCCCGAGCTACCTTCCAAAACAAAACAAATCCACTGCGCCCTTAGTGGCTCTGATGTTGGGAGAAAGACTTTTATTTTCACTTCTACATCCAACTACAAAACAACTGCACTGCTTACGAGACGTGTGGGCAGTGGAAGTGGTGGACAGTGTTCAACTGGCTGAGGGTGGAAATATGCTAATACGGGGAAGTCCATCAGCGCTCGTGGGCGGAGCCTGAGCAATATGACATCATGCTGCTCAAAAACAGCTTGATAACTGAGACTGATTAGGTTTTTAGTGGAATTAAAAAAAGGAGTGAATAGATTTTTATCATAGTAGGGTGGTTGTGCCCACACACTGCAAGTACACATTTATATGCATCCAATGAAATAAAAAATTAAAATTCACCCTCTAGTTGTTCCAAGTTATTAATCACCAAAACAACTTCTTTTATGTTCTACAGAAGTAAGAAAGTCATACAGGTTTGGAACAACATTAGGTAAGTAAATAATGACAGAATTTTAAATGAGTGAACTATCCTTTTAATTATAAATCATAATTTAAACAGATTAGACAGAAGCCTGCTGTGCCCCTGTGAAATTGTTCTGATAAGTCCTTGTCTGACAAAGAAGATAAGCATACACTGACCTGAAACAGACTATCCTGCTCACCCTATTCATAAAACTTGCTAAAATGTGAATTAAAAAAAAACCTCATTTAGTTGAATGAGTTGTTCATGGACATTCTGTTGTGCTCTAGGTTTAATTTCTCATATTAGGAGGCCTTTAGTCATTAAAATATTTCATTTCAAAGATGGAACTTATTTAAACACACAAATTGGCAATTTCACATTGTGACATTTTAATTTCACTTTCACATTCTTTGTGACACTACAAAGAACAAACTCATGTTTTTTGAATCTTATGGTGGTATGGTTTTCTATTTTGCCTGTAAAAAACTTTAAAACCAACATAGGCTCACTGGAAATACATGCCTCTATATGGGCCATTCCACCGAATGGGTGCTATTTCTGTCCTCAGGACATTATAGGTACAAACACGCATAAAAATGAACTATAAAATACATTTTATCATTAAGAAAAAAGTGTCCTGCACATTAACCTAACTGCAAATTTAAAAAATTTAATTAAAAAACACTGAAAATATGTCCTCAGTGTCTAACGCTACATTTTAACATGAAATATAATGTTTAAAGTCCTTCAGAAATCTTTTTTATTTTGCATTTTTGTGTACCTCCATATCCCATCTGTGCTTTAAATACATTTATTTCAAAATAAATAAACCATAAAAAAAATACACATTTTAGTCGTGTCCCCAGGTTTTCACTCAGTCCTGTTACCCTAACACATTCCCCCCTCTAAAAAACTGGGAAAATGTATTTGCTAATTTTATCCTAAAATCTCAATCCTGTTAGTTTCAGTCCTGTTGCTCATATACTCATATATCCTATACTTATATATAGTAACTGAGTAATAGTAACAGGAGTGAGTAGAGTCATGAAATTTATTATTGTAAATATTAGGCTACATCCATATTATTCTAGATAAATTAGAAAATGCATCCTTTTCTCAATGTTTTGGCTGTCTGTCCACACTAAGACAATGCTCTTGCCTGGAGAAAACCTATGGTTATTCCTGCATGGTTGTTTTATATTACATTCCTGCAAGTATGACAAAAATGAAATTTCTGTCCAGTGGCAATTATGTATTAAACGCATATATGAAATGGCTTTTGAGTGTGAGCTGCACTGTAAGAAAACAATATCCACAAAAAAACTGAAAAGGCAATATTTGTTAAGTTTTATATTTTTAATTTAATATTTTATATTTATTATTTTATTATCTAATCTCATAACCTGTCCTCTACCCCTAAACATAACCCTAATAAAAACCTCCGCTGACCACCAGATTTAAATAGAAACATGATTTGGCCTTTTTTAGCAGTGAGGTCAGCTCACTATTCAATGTTTAACACTCTTCACTATATCAGTGAGGGTATTAACACCTCATATGTGCAGTCAAACCTATACACTAATATAATGGTTACACATTCCTGTTACCCAGTTTCATTCCTGTTACTAAATAGTATTTTCTTTAATATATATATATATATATATATATATATAGTAAAACCACTATATTTTTAATTAAGTTTGGTCCATCATTTAAACGTTGTTTAAAAAATTGCATCATTGAAAATTGATAAGCATGAGGTTTGAGTCGCCTTTAAAGTGAAAAATTGGTTTGTGTACTTTAGAAATGCATAGATTTTTTAATGCTAAAAATAATATTTTTTTTAACATGAAACCAATAAAATAAACACCTGCCTGTGGGGAAAATCTGTTGACATATTTTAACCATTACATTTAAAGTAACCTGAGATGGACCAATATAGATTCTGAATAGTTAAATGTGTGTATTACCAGATTCAGTCCTTAAAAAAGATATAAAATTATTATTATTATTTTTTTTTTTTTCATTTCTGCAAAACTGAAAAAACGTACCCTTTATGTATGAATCACTGCGGTTTCCAGTTGAAATGAACACTTGAGTAAATCTCTTTTTATATCACATTTGCATTTGTTAACACCATCGGGTAGGTTTAGGGTTGGGTTTGGTGTATATAGAGCATTATTCCATGGAATGTCTGGATACTGGATTCTGATTGGCTGGCAGGTATGCAGTAACACCGTTTAAAGCACAGGTAGTTCAAAGTCAGTTTAATCACCGTTCTATATTAATGCGCTGCTTTAACTGATGCAAGCAAACGCACATACACACACACACACACACACACAGAGAGAGAGAGAGGTTGGAGATCACACTGCAGTGCGCATATACATAAACTTGTTGCCAGCACTTCCCCACGATTCTTATTAATAAAATACCTTAGATACTAGATCACTACATTATATTCCAAGGTGGTAAAACCGCTGTTTTTGAATAAATTTGTTGTTTGCAGAAGCGTCTCTCTCTCTCTCTCTCTCTCGGTCGATCGATAATTTACTGAAATAAATGCTGTAATTCATTCAAATAAATGTAATCTTACCGCATTATCTCATCTCTGTGTCTGATTTGAAGTGGGCAGAATGCTAAAGCTGTGTGTCATAACTGACAAAAATAACCGTCTTTTTTTTACCCATTTGGTCAAATACTGCGATGCAAAGAGCAATACTACTTATAACTTGTCTATAACTTGGTAAATGACTATGGAATAAGCGGGATAATCAACGGCTTGCCTTGCATTAAAGGATTTTAAATGCACTCCGCTTCAAGTCAGGCATTCTTAGCCTCCACGTCGTGCATTTAAAATCCTTTAATGCACAGCAAACCGTTAATTATCCCTTACTTAACCTTTAGCAACACTCCCCGGATACTTGAATTCTGAACAGCTGCAATACGTACCTCAAGCAGCGCAATGAAAACACAGCTATAGGTGCCTGTACCAACATAATAAAAACAAGCCATGGTCACGTATTAAACAAGCACTACTCTCTGGACATTTTACTTTAAAACTGCCACAAATTGTGCAGTAAGGTACATATTTACGGTGTTGCAGAAATGTATATAGAGGCACGTATTTTCATGAGCCTTTGTTAAAAATGAATTTAAAAAAACATGAAGGTGAGAGTAAATGAAGACATAGTTTTTAGTTTTGGGTGAACTATGGTGAGTAGTTTAAGAGTCTCTCGTTTCCCATGCACATTTAGTCCCGGATATACTGCAGCAGTACGAGAGTACATCTTAGAGATGCATTGTAAATCCGTACATATTTGTGCATGCACACACTTATTTTTTAATTAATAAATGCACATGCATAAAGAAAAAAGGCGCCTATATCCTGAAAGAGAATATCATATGCATGTATGTAGGTGCATGCATATGTGTGCATGCACGCTTGCAGGGGACACGGACAGAAGGTTGCGCAGAGTTCAACATGCAGAGCTGAGAGGGCAGTGATGAGTACGAAAGGGGCATGGACATGTTTGTTTTGCTCTGCAGGGCACAAAAGGAAAGGATGTGTAATATCTCTCTCTCACACATACATAGCCAGGGACATATTCACTCACGTCTCAGTGGAACTATACCAGCCTGGATGTACCAGTCCCATCCATCAGCCGCTCAAGCCTAAAACCCTAGAGGATTAGCGGAAGTGCTACAGTATGTGTGAATGTGGGTTTGTGTGCGTACTTGTGTTTATTAGAGAGAGTGTGTAAAAGACAAAAGAAGGATGCATTAGGTGGAGGATCCAAGTGTAAGCAATAAAGAGACTCGGCTACAAATAAAAGATTTATCTGAGAAACTAAGCAACCTTTTAACTGCAACGCAGAACTCTATGCTAGCTCTTTCTTCTCCCCAGGCCATTTTCCTCAAAACCTACAGTCTGGTCTCCCTGCACCAGTTTCAAAGTGGTTGATTCATAAAATCTGCTAACTTCCATGAAAAGTGCCCCTCAACAAATTACCACTGATTTCCCAGCGTCCCGAATGATTCATTCCCCCATGACACAGACTGTTCAACCTCTGAACACCCTTCAGATACCCTTACATATCACCCAGAAGGCCTTACAAATGCTACTTGACCTTTTCACTAACATGACTGCTGACACCACCTATATACCTGTACTTGCCCTCTCTGTTCCTTCACCGGCCCCCATCATTCTTAACCCCGGTGACCCTTGCAGCGTTCTCCAGCCCGTAACCCTCCTCCTCCTCTAATGTTGTTGGCTTCACAGTCTGGATTCAATCCCAGCAGTGACAAGGTGACTGCCTCCTTATGTTTGCACTAATTAAAAAGAAGCACTCATTTGTCCCTGACTATATGAGGCTGGTCTAGTCAGAGAGACCAGATGTACTAGAGAGGGGAGAACTGTACGCCTGTCCTTCCAGAAGTCCTATAAACAGGCTCTCTCTCTCTCTCTCCCACTCTGTTCTTGTCAAACCGATGCTCCTGCGATGGCTTTATTATAGCAATTACATAGACGGGCCTGCACAACAATATATACAGATGGAGTGAGATGCTATGCAGACATAAAAATTTGCATAAAAACCTAAAAAGAAATCATAAAACAAGTTTTGTCTTGGTGGAGAATGCAGGTAGTTTTGAATAATGTCCACTCAAGTCTTGGCAAGTATTTAAGGAACATCACTGATTCTTTTATTAGATTATTAATACCAGGGTAAGATTTGTTTTAAAACTATTTTATGTTTAAAATGTATGCATTTGGCAGACACTGTTATCCAAAGTGACTTACATTGCATTAAAGGTATATCATTTTATCAGTTTGTGTTTTCCCTGAGAATCGAACCAAGCTCTGTGCTCTGCAGTTTGAGCAACAGGGAAAACAAAATCAAACAGGGAAATCACACCAATTTCATCCAGCAAATCACACCCTGATTGATTTCCGTAATCTTGTATTTTCAAGTAAAATGACATATTTGTGAGAAGCAGACAAAAAAATAGGGCAGAGCTTGATTCATCAAAAATGGATAGGATTGAGAAAAGTGGTGCTAAATACATAATGTAATACGTAAATATTTAATATATAATAATTTCTGTAAATTCATGTCCTAGTCACATTTTCTTGGTTAAATAAATATTACTAACACTAACAGAAAAGGAAAGAAAAAAAAATTACATTTTATATTTTTTACATTAACAATGTAATTAGTCATTAGCCAAGTATGAATCTCATCAAGTGTTTTTAAGCATTTTACACTTATTCCAAAAGAATGATTTAGAAGCAGTGGGGTCATTCCATGTCAAATCAACTCAAGTTTTTGATTTTCAAAAAAGAAATAAGAAAAATTTGGGGACCTCTGGTTGAGCTGACACGGAATGACCCAGTAACAATTTAAACAAAACATTTTATTTGTGAGCTTATGTTCAGCTATTGTTCTTAATAGTTCACTTCTATCTGTTTTTAAATTTATCGGATCATCAGTCATTAAAGCTCGGTAAATATTGGTCACAGACACAGAGATTTACTTTAAATTTCACCAAGCTAATATCTCACTAAAAACTCCCACAGACCATGTTTTCATGCTATTTTAAGTCTTTTTCTGATATAACAAAGTGGTTATATCTGTGTGTGAATTGTTTACTTATTTGTTTTAAATTAGTCTTTCCATTATGTTGTTTATTCAGACTGATTTGTGAACATGAATAATATTATTTATTTATTTATAAAAGATTACAAAGACATTTCTTTCACTTTTGTATGCATTTGATGCAAGAAGTAAGTGAATAGCATCAGTTTTTGTATAATATTGACTTTCAAGCTTTACAGTAGTCCAGACACATTCCCATTTATTTGCAAACCTACTGAATATAGCCCTGCATTCAAGATATGATTGCTGGAATACATTTACTAAGAAAAATGAAGGTTTCATTATTCTTTCTGGTCAATAGATTTTCTAAGTGCATGTGATTTCCATTCTAAAGTATCCGAGCAGCAGGTCAATGCGTGAAAGCACTTATTTAAATATAAGACAGCAACCAGGAACCGAGTCACACATGATAAATTAATGAACGCATTAAAATAACACATCTTCATTATCACCTCTCGTCTCTGTGGTCCTCTCAGCCTACTTAGAAAGTACTGTGGTGGCTAGAACACTTTAATTCATTTAAAGTAAGGTAAACACACGCACACATTACCTTTAAGTGGTAGTGAGGGCTGGTTTTATGTTTCTTATGTCAACATAGTTTATGCTTATATATTACCTTTTAAATTGGAAAAATGAGGATGTCTGTGGTATAGGTAATTGTCTCAGTTTTTCAATATACACATACAAATAAATAAATAAACACCTCTCTGTTAGATATCTTAAGCAACAGAAGGGAACATTCACCTTTTATTTCTACTGACGATGCCTGCACAGTTCTTGCTCCCATGGTAACCATGTTGTCGTTCTCAATTACAAGCCAGTGATCAAGTTAAAACGCAAAGACTTAAGTGTTTAATGAGGCAATGTCTACAGAAGTTGGGTTTATAGTCATGCAGTTCACCAAAAGAATTTTAAAGGGATAGTTCACTCAAAAATGAAACTTTTATCATCATTTACTCACCCTCAAGTTGTTCCAAACCTGTATGAATTTCTTTCAGCTGTATAGCATAAAATAAAGTATTTTGAAGAACACTGGTAACCTGGTTGACAGTAGCTATTGCCTTATATAGTATGGAAAAAATACTATGGAAGTCAATTTGGTTACCAGCATTCTTCAAAATATCTTCTTTTGTATTCAGTAGAAGAAACTCATGCAGATTTGGACCAAGTGGAGGGTGAGTGAATGAAAAAATGGGTGAACTATCCCTTTCATTTTTTTTACTAGCATTTGGTTATGAGGATGACTGTAAATCATGGGACTCTATGAAAGGAAGTTGTCAAGAAGTGCTGTAAATATAATGGAATTATCTGAGCTCTGGCCTTTTGCTTTCATGGAGGTTTATTTGTGCTCTCCCAAGGTGTATTTGTCAAATTTCCATTCGATTTTTATAGTAGGAAGGACTTTTCCCCAGTTGTTTGATTTGATTGATATTAAACAAGATTTAATAACTCTTAAATCTATTTTGGTCTTAATGGGACATTATATTGGAACATTACTTCAATGACTTGATGGCGTATTTAATTCCTACACCCATCTTATTCTTTCTGTCTTGCACGTGCCCCTTTGCATTTTTATAACCAAGTGGGTTTTGAATGCAGCTTTGAGAAATCAAATAAAATAAAATAAAATAAATAAAATAAAATGTCCCAAACAAGGCCAGACCTGTTTCCTCTTGCTTGATAACCATAAACTCCATTTGACAAAAATGATTATATCATGTCTGATCTCTCTTAGGGGACCTAAATGAGTCAGGACTGTCACTGTTGCCTCCTCAAAAATGCCCCTGCAAAAACAAAGCGAAGCTGGCAGCCACATTTGTTGGGAAAGACTATGTTCCCCATGAGTATGACAGTGAGCTACAGTAAATATCCCAGTCAAAGAGTGATCTCACCCATGGAAAGTGCACTTCAACAACATAGAGAAAGCACACGACAAAGAGAGTGACGCAGGGAGAAAATGAGGAAAGAGCAAGCCAAACGGGGTCTTTAGAGGGCATGGGGGCATAAAAGCCTACATAAAAGAGGAATGGAGAGAGAGAGATTGCGATTGAGATTGAGAGAGAAAAAAAAAAAGATGGCTGAATGTGTAAATGAAAAGTACAGATAAAAAGAAGCACAGGCCACAGAGAGACTATAAGGAGGAGACCTGGGACAATAACAGCAGATCTTGTCTTTTGAACGATCGCAGAATCGGACCACAGTGACCACACAGACATGACAAACAAAAGAAGAACCGCAGCTCTGAACCTCCATTCCACTGCAAAGAAACAGTGAAAAGACTCAATCAAAACTTTCAGTTTTGCAATTATAAGTGTGAAAAATGCAGTTTTCATTGGGTGACCAGACATTTTTTTTTTTTCTGTATTTCAGCTCTATTTTTAATGTCCCGGGCATTAAAGGGCACCTATTATGCAAAATCCGTTTTACATGTTGTTTGGACATAAATGTGTGTTGGCAGTGTATAAATACAATGATAAAAATCAACCACTTTTTTAATCCCGATTAAACCAAATCAGTCTCATTAGGCATGCCATTTTGATTCTCTAAGCAGTGGGACAGCACACTGTTTAGACCCCGGACAGGCTCTTTCTGCCCTTACCAAGTTGTCCATCCGCGCTCAAGCAGCTGTACTGTCAACAATGTCTCATAAGCAATACCGGTTCTGTGTTTGGATGTAAGACTGAACAAAAGAGTCTTCATTTTCTCCCAACCATTTTTGAAGGTAATGCACCTAAAATCTACCTAAATATGTTTGTCTGCGCAAATCATTTCACTCCAGACTGATTTGTGAACGTCATGTCATTATAGCGCTTAGCTAACGTTTTAACTGTATTTGTGTGTATACGTTATCAAAGTATTTTTACTGATAAGCACCACTCTGGTAAGATTAGTTCGTGTCTCACTGTTAATTCGGTGGTGCTAGCAAACACATGCGTTGTTGAGTCGCTTGATGACAGGTCAGCATGGTGCAAGCTATGTCGCTATTTCTCCCACTTTCAGTGTGTTTGGCTTCCCATATGTATGGCTGAACCACGGTTCTCTCGCTCTCAGTCATGTTGCTTCTACTGACTGCTTATTGCTGTAGGTATGCTAAGCTGTGATTACAGTGTTGCCAACTTCTTTTAACATAAAGTGTATTACATTATATATTAGCATATTCACGTCATTGTGTCATATTGCCTTTTACATTTGTTTGCCCCTCTGTGCTCACATACTGTATTTTAATGCAGAAATTCTAACAAAAAAAAAAAAAAACGCTATATATTTTATTTCTATTGTCAGGCAATGGGATGAATATGGAATAGTGACTGAAACGCAGCCTATTAAGACCAGCTCTCCGTTCTAAGACGTTAATCTGCACAAAAATCTTGATTTATAATTTAGTTGTTGTCTGATGAAATCAAATACACATAAGACAATACAAGGGCAATGCCTGTGCTGTGATTTTGGCTATTTCCAGATAAAATTAGAGAAGCAAAAGAATATCAACTTTAACTGAAAGTGCTGCTCCTCTCTGCCGCTCACTGAACAGAGCAAACATAGAAAGAGGTGTGTGCGAGCTCACGTTTGTGTGGCAGTACCGACGAGTCTCAGAAGTGAAATAAGGTATGTCCAAGAATTTGCTAGATTTGTCTCTAGGCACTTTTTTGGAAAATCGTTGGGAATCTCAATAAAGTCAGTAAATCCAGTGACAAAGTCGCTAAATTGGCAACACTGGATGTATATGCTGAAGACAGGGCAGGAATATGCAGCTCATTTGCATTTAAAGTAATACACACCTAAAACAGCTCTTTTGTAGACACGCCCCAAAACTGACATATGCTGCCTTCACGCCATATCGTAATAGACTCTATGCACGAACGCTGCTGACGTATTTCCGGTAGAATCTCGGCCAGCCCATTTACTTCCGTATAGCGCATTCTATAGCGAAGTATACTAGCGGCAAAACTCTTTCATAAGTTTAATTTGACAGCGATTTATAATTTAAGTATTACAATATAGTATTATATAGTTATACATTATAGTAATTACCAGAATGGCCCATTAGTGAAAGCTTGGGCAAAGGATTAAAGACAAGAGAACATTTGTTGAAGATTGATGATTTTAGATTTATTTTCGTAATAAATAATATAAACGTAAATTTTATACAACGTTGCCTGCACTGCAGGAATGTAAACTTTTATATATAATAAATAGTTTCAATACAATACTGTAAACATGTAAATATATATAACATTGAACAGATGCAATGCAGTAATGTAAACATATAAATATAACTGAACATTTATAATGCAGAAATGTAAATATAAATAACTTTGATACAGTGTTAAACATTTCATGTACGGTGATGTTGTGTAAATACAATATTAAATGATTATTTGTGTTCGTTTTTTTATTATTATTATTATTTTATTTTTTATTTTATTTTTTTTTTTTTTGGTGTGTGTGTTTTCTACACCCGTAGGCAATGAAATGAAAATAAAGTGAAACCAAACCAGTAGGTGGCAGCAAAAGGCTGTTTGAATAAGTGAATTCAACAGATTCGTTCAAACAGCTGAT
The DNA here is from genome assembly GCA_012976165.1 of Labeo catla. NCBI lineage: Eukaryota > Metazoa > Chordata > Actinopteri > Cypriniformes > Cyprinidae > Labeo > Labeo catla. The sequence goes on from VONZ01000222.1 coordinate 899,209, forward strand.
TCATTCAGAAACGAGGCAAGCAACTGTCTTTATGAATGGATTACTGAATCACTGACTCATTTGATTCGTTAAAAACGTGGATTTATTCAGTAAAGAAACGCTGTGTTGCTCGGAGACACAAAACAGTTGTGCTGTGGCAGCGCAGGCTGCACAAGCAACATCTGGCACAACACAGGTCGATCAGTGCATCTCTATTTAAAACGTTAACTTTGCTTATCTAAAGTCTTGATTGTGTCCTCCTACTCCCAAACTATGCGGCTTCTCTGACTTCCTCATCGACCTGAAACACGTCGCCCTCACGCAGATCTCTCCTGTCACCTGATCCTTACTAGAAACTGAGATATTACTTATAGTTAGTAACGTTCGTAAAGTAAAATCCAAAATGTATATTAATAAAAAAAAATCACATAAGATGCAAACAATGTACATAAAATGTAACTAGATAGATATATAAATAAATAAATACATACATACATACATACATACAAAGACATAAACTGTGAGAAACGTAGATGGCTAGAATCGATATTCGTATAACATTATAGTATGAAAATACTCACCCTCAAAATTGTCGATGTAACTCTAAATATATCATTTGAAGCCCTTCTCTTTCTTACTGTTGAGCTGACTGCCTCACGATACGATTAACGTCATTTACAGTTATGCAGGGAAGCTCATGTAAACAGCGAGTGTAGTATGTCATCCTCTCCTGCTCCAGTTTCACACAGTTATAACCAATAACGAAAACGGCTTCCGGTGCTGCACCGGATGTAACTGAGCGGACTGAGACCAAACGCGGAAGTGATCGTGCATAGAGTCAATTACCGTGATTTCGAGATGACAACATGTGATGTTCTACTCTGAGCTGTTCACATCCTCAGACTTGGAATTATGCTTTTTTACGGCAACACTATCAACGCTACGCTGGTCAGGTGGTACAGCGATCATGTGGTACAAGTCGTAGCTCTCAGAAGACTCCCAGTTCTACAAGGACGTGAACGATTTTTAAAAGTTGGAATCTCGTTATTACGGGAATTCCGATATGGCATGAACGCACCTATATTCCAGATGTTATAATAATTGATTGGTGGGGTATTTTCAGCTGAAACTTCACGCACACATTCTGGGGACACCCAAGACCAATATTACATCTTGTATAGAAAGGGGCATAATAGATGCCTTTTAGGAGAAAATCATGTTTGCTAGGCACTTTTTTGGGAAAAAGTCGCTAAGGGGGTCTGAAAGCGACAAAGTCTCTAAGTTGGCAACACGGGATGTATACGCTACGCCCTCTTCAGAAGACAGGGCATGAATATGCAGATCATTTGCTTTTAAAGTGATATACACCAAAACAGCTCTTTTTTTTTTTTTTACACATGTCCCAAAAAAGATTTTTTCCATTTGTTCTGTGGGGTGTTTTGAGTTGAAACTTCACAGACATATTCTGATTTTGTAAAAAAGGAACATAATGGGTGCCCTTTAAAAAAATCATGTTTTGCCCTGTATTTTAACATTTCTTTACAACTGGGTGATTAGAGCGGGTAGTAGTAGTGTTCTGTCATGCAAGAACAGCCTAATCAAAGGCAGCCAAGTTTGTCAAACAAAATTACTATCCAGTCACAATTCATTATCGATTAACTTGCAGTTAAGGCAGAATAGGAATCACGCTGAATGACACACACCAGAAGTGTTCTCTTGCACGCACGATCAGTACTCTTTGCGCCTGAATTGTAAAATACAATATATATATGAAGAGTTCAGATGCAAAAGCCCCTAAATCCAGCTGACGTATTTCTTTAAAATTAGCATTTCTTTCTGCCTACTTTGTGTAGGTTTTTATGTAAGTACTGGTACTTCTGATTGGGCTGAGGCTGAAATCAGGAGCATTCACTCAGGAGCATTCACTCACTATCATTATCTCATTTTTGACCGAGATAGCTTTTAGCTGGTTTTGCATCTGAACTCTTATATATATATATATATATATATATATAATCACATATATATATATATATATTATCAAGACAGTTTTTGTTGAAACCTGTGATTTTTTTTAGGATTCTTCAATAAATAAAAAGTTAAAAGAACAGCATTTATTTAAAAGATATTAAAATACAAAACCATTATTTTAAACTGCAATAATATTTCACAATATTACTTTTTTGGTATTTTTTGATTTAATGAATGAGGCTTGATGAACATAAGGGAATTCTTTAAAAAAAAACATTAAAAATTATATTGACCCAAAACTTTGTATATGAATAGAATTTTGATATCATTAAAAGAAAAATTTCTCATATCATTTTGCGCACCTGTCCCATATGAAAAATCTGGTCACCCTCTGTTTTCATCTTATTTACTAGTTATTCTTGAAGCCAGAAATGATCTGACACAATTTGCATGCAGGGATCTTTTTATATGCATATATATATATATATATATATATATAGTATTGTATATATTCATGCGGTTTTTATATATAGGCTACATATTCATTGCTGAATTTCTGTACAAACACAGAGCAATAAATCAATGGATGGATAAAACAGTGAAAAATCATATAATCGCCCTCAATGTTAAATGAAAAACAAACACAGCGCTCACATCCCCTCATTCATTCACTTGTGCACCCACAGGGACAAAACTGTAAAGGAAAATCACTTAAAGACAGGAGCTGACAGCAGGCAGAGAAAAATGTCACTTCCTGAAAAAGTGGGAGAGATGAGCCGTGCAGTAGAAGTGTGTGTGTGTGTGTGTTTCTGCAGACTGTGAGCTCATTAGGTGTCTACTCATCCTGTACCTCTTGCACCTTTACTTCCTTGCACCTTTTAACCCTTCTTCCTGAATCTCAGCACCACGGCGTTCTCTTAAACCCCTCCTCTCACTTTCGCTTTAAGGCTTTTTTTGCATCTTTCTCAATATTTACTTTCTTTTTCCAAGGCCTTCCATCTCAAATCTCAGCTTCAGTATATTCTTTCTCAGCCTGTACTCAGAGAAAGAAAAGAGTCTTTTTTGCTCTCTCCATCTGTCACTCCTCATTGGTCCCTCTATCTCTCAAACGGTTTGACTCCATCACAATCTCCATATAGCGCGTCTCGGCTCGCTTTACCGCGTTCACGCACACACTCACGTAAACACGCGTGTTTATTAGCGTGTCGCTGGGTTTGTGATCTACTCTCGCATCCATGTCAGACAGCTGGAGCTGATTAGCCTGATGTCACAGCGTGTCATATGGAGCGCGGTGGTCGCTGCCACCACAGAAACCACACCTTCTGCCAGCCAGCTGCGCCCACAGAGGGAGAAACCTCACTGGGAATACTCAATTACAGAGATCAGTCTACAGCCATGTTCCAGTCTAATATTATTAATAATCATGTGTGTTTTTCAGTCAGGTTGGTCATTTTTCTCTCAGTCCTGGTCATAACCTGTGCTAATTGAAAGAAAACAAACTGACAAAGATTTGCAAGGACTATTTTAAAATGCCAGTCATTTTTGACCAGGAACACCAAATTGGTTGAAGGATTTTCAGTCGTCCAAAAATGAAAATTCTGTCATCATTTGCTCTCTCTCATGTTGTTTCAAACCTGTATGATTTTCTTTTTTCTGCAGAAAACAAAAGATAATTTTGTCTGTTTGTTTGTTTTTGTCTTTCTCCATACAATAAAAGTTTCATAGGGGAGATTGCTTTAACCCATGGCAACAGTGTATAAGTAGCCCAGTTCTGTGATAAAACCACTGACATGGCAACACAGCTCCTGTGCTGTGTCGAAAATCCTTTACTTGATTCCCAGTCAAAATAACTGGCCTTTTAAAATTGCTTGTAAATCTCATTATGCTGTATTAATATTTGGATTCTCTGAGTCTTGGATTACATTTTTGGTCAACTTGTTTTCTTTCAGTTAGGTTTTGTATTTTTGGAATTGATTGATCGTAGGCATAATTGATCTGAGCTTATGCACCTCAGTTTTTGAGTAAATAATTCCAAAATTTTCCACAAATAATGCTTTTTTTATTAAAAAATCAAAGTGCGTAAGCAATGATCAATGAGACCTATGACCGATCAGTTCGAAAAGAAATACAAAATCACTGCTGTGATAACTGAAAGCACATTGATTAAAAACAAAAAAAATCCCAATTATCGATTATCCAATATTTGGTAATAATACAGCAAACTGAGAAATTTCTAAGCAATTCTATGTAGACCTGTCATTTTTGACTGGGAACACAAATATTTTCCAAAAAAGTGAGTACAATTTCCAGGTCAAAATGACTGAAACACAAGGGTTAACTCAAAAATGAAAATTCTGTCATTCATTAATCTCCCTCATGTCGTTCCAAACCCATAAGACCTTCATGCATCTTTGGGGCACAAATTAAGATATTTTTGATGATATCCGAGAGCTTTCTGACCATGTATAGTCAGCAATGGTGCTACCATGTTCAGGGCCCGGAAAGGTAGGAAAGGCCTTTAAAGGTAGTAAAGTTAGTTAAAATAGTCCACGTGACATCAGTGGTTCAACCGTAATGTTATGAAGCTGCGAGAATACTTTTTGTGTGCAAAGAAAACAAAAACAAGAACTTCATTCAACAATTTCTTCTCTTTCGGAATTTGTGTTCTGAAGATTAACAAAGGTCTTGTGTGTTTGGAATGATATGAGGGTGAGTAATTAATGACAGAATTTTCATTTTTGGTTGAACTGATAACGAAGTTAATCAAAATATCCAAAGTGATAACATGTTCTAGTAATGATAAAGAAAAAAACAAAACTGTCTTTCTCTTTCTCATACATTAATGATCATATAAAATCTGCACCACTGATCATGACTGTCATTTTCATCTACGTTCATATTTAAAATAAAAATCTACCCAGATGTTTGACAGTTTGGAAATGATCAATTATAATGGTTCTCTAAGCAGTGGCACAAGCTTTGTGTCTGAAGAGAGAGTATGTGTGTGAGTATAAACAGATGAGTGGGCCAAAGCAGGCAGCCGTTCTTGATGCTCATCAGACAGGTTGTTGGTTCAGTTGCCCCTCAGTCTCATGCAAACAAATCCAGATGGACAACTTTGCCAAGAGAGAGAAACAGCAGAAATGAGAAAAAAGGAACAACAACAGGCGCAGGATTAAAAGAGAGCGTGAAGAAAATCATATCCTCAATAAAATATATTATATTCTAGAAGGAAGAACAGGCAGTGTTTGAATGCTGACACTCCAGATCGTGAAAATCAATATTCATAAATTAGAGATATTCTAAAAAGGATTTTGCTGTGTTTGCATGGTTTTATGCCTTCGCTTGCACGGTGTATCTGCTCTGTATTGCACATAATATTTATTTATTCACTATATTTTCTATATTGTATTGGAATTAAATTTTCTACAGATTTATTCCTACAGTTAAACATGATGTAATAATATGAAATATTATTACATTTTAAAATATCTGTTTTCTATTTGAATATATTTTAAAATACTTGTATTTCTGGGATGGCAAAGCAGAATTTTCATTACTCCAGTCTTCATCCTTCAGAAATCATTCTAATATGCTGATTTGATTTTTAAAAAATTGTATTATTAATAATGTTAAAAACAGCTGTTCTGCTTAATAGTTTTGTTGAAACTGTAATACATTTTTTGTATTCTTTAATGAATATAAAGTCCAAAAGGGCAACATTTATTTGAAACAGAATTCTTCAGAATATATATAAACAGTTGAGGTCAAAAGTTTGCATCCCCCTTGCAGAATCATTACAATTATTTTACCAAAATAAGAGGGATCATTATTGTTTATTTAGTACTGACCTGAATAAGATATTTTACATAAAAGACTCTTACATATAGTCCACAAGAGAAAATAATTTATAAGCTGAATTAATAAAAATAACCCTGTTCAAAAGTTTACATCCCCTTGATTCTTAATACTGTGTTGTTATCTGAATGATCCACAGTTGTTGTTTTTTTTGTTTAATTAAAGTTGTTCATGAGTCCTTTGTTTGTCCTGAACAGTTAAACGGCCTGCTGTTCTTCAGAAAAATCCTTCAGGTCCCACAAATTCTTTGGTGTTTCAGCATTTTTGTGTATCTGAACCCTTTCCAACAAGGACTGTATGATTTTGAGATTCATCTTTTCACACTTAGGACAACTGAGGGACTCATATGCAACTATTACAGAAGGTTCAAACACTCACTGATGCTCCAGAAGGAAAAACAATGCATTAAGAGCTAGGGGTGTAAACTTTTGAACAGAATAAGGATGTGTACATTTTTCTTATTTTTCCTAAATATCATACTTTTTTTTCATTTAGTACTGCCTTTTAGAATCTGTAGAAGATACTAACATGTTTCCCAGAAGACAAAATAAGTAATAAAATTTACCCTGATCTTCAAATTTAAAACGTCCCCCATCCCACGTCCCCATTTACTATATGTAAACATCTTTTCTGTGAAATATCTTATTCAGGTCAGTACTAAATAAACAATAACATGCATTTTGTATGATCCCTCTTATTTTGGTAAAATAATTAACATTTTGGAGATTCTGCAAGGTGTATGTAAACTTTTGACCTCACCTGTATATATTACACAAAAGACTGTATTGGCTGTTTTTTTTTTTAAATGACAGAGAGCGCATGGTAATTGGTAACTCAAGGTGAGATGTTTTTCACCTTTAAAAGCCACATAATAATCGTCATCTTCATCACCTGTGTATTTTCACAAGCAAGAATAAGTAGACAAAACTAAACACCCATACAATTATAGATATACAGCATTTCACTCTCAACGGATCTCTTCACATCCTTCTTGTTCTTATCACCCTCGCCGGGTCTCTCTCAGTCAGGGAGCACATTAGCGCCAGCCGGAGGAGATCAGCGCGCCAGTCCTTGCCTCTGTAATCTGTGAGCGTGAGCCGCGTTTACTCCCCTCATCAGCTTTGATGCATGTAACCCCAATTATCTGAAGCCTGAGAGCCTCACCTGTGCCTAATTGGCAAAACGTTTGTCAGAACATGTTGCCCAAAGCTGTCTGATAGCAACCCGATTAGTGTCTGTGCTGACGGGATTCCAGCTTTTAAAGATCTATTCCTTCTTTAACCCACCTAGCCTTTACATTTCACATCTCTTGCTTGTATTTCTCCCTTTTTTCCTCCTCAATGCATCTGTCATTCTCTCTCTATCTCAATTTGGAAAATGCGCTCGCTCTAAGGTATTCACTCATGTTGTCTCGCTCGCCGCACTTTCTATTTACAGTTTTCTTTGCTGTTTTGTCCACTGTTACCGGATTTTCCTGCGTCATTTTACTCCTCTTCTCATAAACCTCTCTTTAACTGTGCTTTATTTCGCCCATTAGGATGAGAGAGGAGAAGCACTGGCACTCTTGTATGAAGAGCCGGTTCCTCCTTAGAGGAACATTAGAACTGACACCTCATTTAAGGTAGTGAATGGCTGTATGTTTCAAAGAGCCTTCAATATCTTTTGCCCTCAGGGCTTTTTTTCATAAGTTATATCCATCTTAAAAGCATAGAGCAGCTATTCCATTCGAAATCAATTACGTGCATTTCATTTCTAATAAATGATTTAAATATATTTAACTCTTTCTTAGCATTTTAGCATAATATTCTCCAAATGCGACGGCAGCTCTTTTTAAACATCTCCGTAAAAGTCTCTCCTTCGGGCGCCTTCGGGGCGCTATCCTCTGGAAATAAGATGAATTTGGTTGTTTAAGTTCAGATATCTCCAAGATGCAGATTTAGGGATAAAAGAAAAGGTTAGTCCAATTAAAGGTTCACACTGCGAAATGCTGTATTGTTCTTTATAATTACCTTGGTTTGACAAGGTTGTCTTTGTTATTTCCCAATTATCGCTGAAAACAAGCTAGTGCAAAACTCGCTGTTCTCATTACGATTTCAATTCCTACACCCTTTAATTTATTTTCTCCCAAATCTGGGGACAAATAAACAAAGTGTGAGCTCCGCCAACGGCCTCCAGCTCATTTGTAACAGTATCACCAGCCTAATCACGAATCCCGTCTCTACTTCCCCCACACAAATCTGCTAAATGAAAATGTCAACCTTTACAATGCCGTCGATGATGGATCATAGCAAATAGGGGCTTTGCAGCAAGCATGAACGTGAGCTTTGAGGGCCAACCTTATCTTGCAAACACAAGTGTTTTAATAGATAACTTCATCTAGCGAAGCAACCCTAAAATCACAATGACCACTAAACTATGGGATTGTCTGCCACTTGCATAACATTACGGGACTCCTGCATCACTGTAACTGCTATAGTCAGTTGCCCGAGCGGTGCCTACCCATAACTGTATCAAATGATGATTATATTCCACTTGCATGCTGATGTAGGGAACATTTGCAGCATTGCTGTATATGCTTAGCAATGACAAACATGCTTTATAGGCTTAGATTAGACAAGAAATATCCCAAGGTGTTTAAATATGGTTTATGATCAAGACTGTGTGACCTCTATATGGTTCAGACAAAGATAGCTGAAAATAAATGTCGGAATTATTTATTTTACAGGCAATTTGTTTAACGGTCAGGGCAAGGAGGAAGCACAGCTTAAAGCTCAAGGCTGTTTACAATAAAAGACATGCTTCTCAAAAGTACAAAAGTACACGACTACATCAAAAAAGCAACTTATGTAAACAACAGCTTGAATTGCGCAAAGAAGTGCAGAAAATCTTCACTAATACATGACCCATCAAACCGAAATAAAACACTTTTAATGAGCAAGTCTTCCGTCTGTTTGTGTTAAGGGAATCTGCTTTTAATAGGACACTACTTCTGTTTGTGTGCTGAATGTTATCTCCGGATGTAGGGTGTACATTTTGATCAAGATCTCACAGCACATGGTTGGAAGCGGTGAGCTTAAGTGAGTACAGTTCTTGTACTTTCCCCTCTGACCCTTTACAAATGTCGATGCCTCGTGAGATAACTGGTGGTAATAACTGACTACAACCATCCACCACAGGGGAGGACAGCAAAGAGCAGGCCAGTGTCCTTCAAAAATAAACAAGAATTGCCTTTTACTTTATATATTGCAATGTTGGTCTCAAATGGTCAGAGCGTCAGGAAGTACAGTACAAACTGCTGTTCTAAGGGAAAAAATAAATGGTAAAATACATCAAAAATGAATAAATGTTTACATGAATGCAATTTACATGCAAATATTTAGAAAATACGGTGTCAATTTAAAGGGATAGTTCACCCAAAAAAAAAAAAAATTCTGTCATTAATTACTCACTCTCATGTCATTCTGAACCTTAGTTTGACTTTGGAACACAAATTAAGAAATTTTTGAAATCCGAGAGCTTTCTGACCATGCATAGACAGTAATGCAACAACCATGAAAGGTAGTAAGGACAAAATAGTCCATGTGACATCAGTGGTTCAACCATAATTTTATAAAGCTATGAGAATACATGCAGGAACCAGCATTTGATGCACTGCGCCTTGTTCACAAGCAGAGGAATGTACACGCATGTGGTGCAGTGTTCGACACGTACTTAGTTTTAGTTACTAGTTACTTCTCATGAATAGTAACTGAGTTACATCATTATAAAAGTAAGTTTACCAGGGAACGTCTATCTCATTTTTTCTTGATGACCACGAAAAGAAAAAAAATACTCCACCATTTTGAAACTGCAAAAGGTCTACTTTTATTTGTGTATAGTCATAATAACAAGAAAACAATGTGCTTTTCTAAAATAAATAAAATAAACAGGGTGCGCTCTCTGCTGTCTCCGTCTCCGTCACCTCTCTTCACAGACGTGTAAATACAGGAACCTGAATCTGCGCAAATACGTGCCTCACAGACATGATAAATATATGTATAGAAAGCTTGAAATGCCTACTTTTAAATGAAAGAAGTCACGTCAAAAATAAGTATTCTCTGATAAAGTCATTTGTATGATACCAGCGTGAGCTCAAGTTTTTCATGTCTAAACTCATCTCAAATGTAATCATGGCCATGAGCGGCTCCGCTTTTCAAATTTTAAACATCCACGTGAGATGCGTGGACATGTAGGTATATGGCCACATGACCTCCGTAAACAAACATGAACATCCAGAAGAGAAGAAATTGCTGAATGAAGTCATTATTTTTGCTTTTTTTCCACACAAAAAATATTCTCGTAGCTTCATAAAATTATAGTTGAACCACTGATGTCACACAGACTATTTTAACAATGTCCTTACTACCTTTCTGGGCCTTGAACATTGTAGTTGTGTTGCTGTCCGTGCAGGGTCAGAAAGCTCTCGGATTTCATCAAAAATATCTTAATTTGTGTTACGAAGACAAAGGACAAAGGATTGACATGAGGGTGAGTAATTAATGACAGAATTTTCAATTTTGGGTGAACTATATCTTTAGGTTAACTTAGTCTGATAAATTGTAAAATCAGGGGGAATGCTGTATGTAAATTCTGTAATAATTATTTTTTTTCTAATACATACATAACATATAATTTGCCATTATTAGACGATCAAGAATGCTTTTCCGAATATCTGATATTGAGCTCAACAGCATGATTGAGACTGTGAAATTGCTTTTAAGAGCTCAATAAATGTTTAAAATTAATATTGAGTAACTAACATGTTACTTGGTGTGTTTTTATATAGTTTAAAATAGTCAAAGGTGAATTTTTGTTCCTGAACGAATGCTTTCGAATTCAGTTGAACTGAATGATTCAATGGCTCACTCCACATTGGCTCCATCCAAAACATACTTCCACAGTAGGAAGGAAAAAGGTATGTGCACACAAGGTCTGAATTCACAATTTTCTTAAAACAGTAGACAAAAAGCACCTGGACTTACTACTTCTGGCAAGATTACAAAGTACACATTCAACAGACAATTCACTATTCCAAGAGACCATCAGAGTGGAGTTGTGAATCACAGTGAAGAAAAACTGAAAAAGAAAACTGGCTTTGTAAGTCATGACAATGACAACATTATATAATACATAATACATAATTAAGATAATGAGTATTATATAAATGAGGATAATTCGCAGATGTCACACTATTGTGGCACAAAAGGAAGTCTCTGGATAAACATTACAAGCACACACATACATGAACACGTGAATTATCATTATCTGAAGGATTTTCTCATATACCGATATATGTATTTAATGTGATTAATACATCTGCATACCATGCAATTAATTAAATTAACATTCAACTGACAGCCCTAATAAAAATGTAAAGACATACCATGCGCACAAGAAAGTAAATCTTTCAAGTGTAACATATATTATGAGGAATCACATGAGTGAGCAGCCGCTTGGAGACTCAAGCGAACAAAGGGCAGGGGAATTTATAGAATCCTCCAAAGACCAGGAGGTGCCGGCTGCCTCCAGCTACAAGCAACACCTCATGTAATTATCTGTAGAATCACCAATTAAAAGACGGGACTGTCAAAGAGGAAAGTGCCGGCTGCAGCCTGACTTCCGTCCGCCCTCCCCTGCTCATGTTGTCTTTTTTGGTTGTGGTGTTTTTTTTGTTTTTTTTTTTGCCTGGTTTTTGCATTCACAGTAGAGTATCGCAGAATGGTGCTATTTATTTCAGCAACAGCTTACTGATTTGCCTTAATTAACATGTTGTTTTGTTCAAGGGGAGGGATGATGGTGTCAGCCTCCCTTACCCTCCCTCCTGCTCGCTCTCCCTGACAGCCATCTGAGCTGATGGAACGAGAAAAGGCTAGAGAGAAAGAGAAGAAAACAATATACACCGAGACTCAGAGAACAGAAATGGAGGTTGCCTGCCGGATGCCTCGCGTTGATGGACTCGAGGCACCGTGAGTCAGAGTTTACCTGCCTTAAAGTGACAGTTTATTAGGACTACATATGCTGGCATTTACCTCACCGTCTCCCTCTCGAGGGTGGCAGGCAGGGTCACACAGGCAAGTTTGACCAAAATACGGGGCAATTTGAAAGCGCGTGGCATGGTGCTAGAGGACTGGCTGACTGACAGGAGAATATATCCATTGGTTGTGTGGGAGTTTGGTGTGAAAGACAGCACTGACTTCAGAACAGTCCTAAGCGCTGCCACCTCAGACCATCTTGCATCCTCTCAGCCTTAACAGCTTCCTTTGCACCCGCTGTCTTTAACACCCAACAAATGGCTGTAATCAAATAAGTGGGCTTGGAAATAAACAGCCGCACGTAAAGCTGACAAACACAAGCGGGCGGAATGGGGCGGGATCGCGCTTGGGGTGCAGACGCCGCGGCGGCAGCCAGCCGGTTAATTGGAGCGAAGTGACATTTTCAGCGTTAGGTGTTGCTGGCTTTATGTCACCACTCGTGCAGAGAGACGCCAGGCCTGGTCATCCAAGTTCTAGGAGCAAAAAAAACCCTGCACTATTTCCATCTCTCTTGATCTGATCGTTCCGGCATCTCAATTAAGTATGACCTGCGCAGCCTTCAAAAGAGCCATCCGAATAGTAATCAATAACCAGAATCAATCGGCTCTCTCGCTCCCTTGTTACTTCTCTCGTTTCGCCTTGCACACGGCCGCTCCTCCCCCAGGCGTTTGAAGCCACTCGGAGCACCTATCAACTTCACACAAATGTCACAAACGCCATTAATTGACTAAAATGGATATTCAAAGCGTCCGAGGCTCTCCTCTTCAATCACTTTTTGATTAGAAGAGCGGTATCTAAAGATGAGAGGTTTAGAGAGAGAGGGAGAGAGAAAGGATGACGCACTTGAACACTTGAACATCCCACTTATTACTGATGTGCACTGCAGATACATTTAACATGACTCTACAGTACTAGGTGCCGAGATCTATTCCCAGCTCTGAACAGATGCAAACCAGAGGAAATTTGTGCAGTGCCGTAATCGGTATAATAACCAAGGCAACAGAAAGATATAGACAGCGAGAAACATGGGCAAAACGATGGGCACCACACCCGTATGTGCTTACTGAAAAGCTCTTGAACTCCTCTGGGAAGGTTTTTTTTTTACAAGATACTGGAACAGACACAAGAGCATCAACAGCTATGTCTCTAACCTAACTGTGGATTTATAATTGAAACACTGAAAAAATAATTTGCAAAGAAAGCAGAACTTCAATCCCATGTGTTCCGTGCAACAAAATAATCACTAGTGATGGGTCTTTCTTGAAAGATTCGTTCATTTTGAATGAATCTCTAACGTGACTCTGGATGAACGAGTCGTCTCGGGGAGTAATTCGTTCAGTCGCGTATGCGCAACATCCTATTAGGTTCTGTGCTGGAATTAGTTCACCTGTTTCGAGTCTTCAGGTTTTTTGTCTTCAGGAACCTGAAAACTCGAGAGATGAACTAATCAATTCTTTTTCCGGCTCAGACTGCATTGGTTGAGCTTATGGGACTGTCACGTGATGAATGAACGACTCAAACCCAAAACTCAGATAAGAGGTGAGGTGAGCTAATCATAGACTAAAGACCCAGGTAAACAATGAATTAATCTTTTCTGTTTCTTATAGCATTATAGTTTTCTTATAGCATTATAGTTTTGTCTACAGTCGCAATTTATTTAAAAAGTATTAATATTTCAAGTCTTCCGAGAGAAACAGACGCGAATGCAATCTCTATCCACCGTAAAGCTAATCCTGTGTGCAGTCTCTGCACAAATTTAAAAACTGCCGGCAGAAGAAGCATTACATCAGCTTTGGCTGTGAAACGCCATTGGCTCTCGTATGTCTCGTGACCGATTGCATCATGCTAAACAATTTCGGGAGTATCTGTTTGAATGTGCGGGAGCGGGATCATTTTCAGTGATTAAAACCTTGTGATTTACTCTGTTCTTCACATAAAGATATCGGAGGACTTGGAATGCAACGCCACTTGTTTGTAATACTTTTATACTGCTTTTTATGGTCAGTTTTTGCAATAAATACCTGTCACTGTACTTTTATTTGCCTGTCGCTGTCTATGCAGGGTCAGAAAGCTCTTAGATTCCATTAAAAAGATCTTAATTTGTGTTCTGAAGATGAACAAAAGTCTCACGGGTTTGGAACAACATGAGAGTGAGTAATTAATGACAGAATTTCCACTTTTTGGGTGAACTATCCCTTTAAAATATATATCATTTTTAAAAATGCAGTCAGTAATCAGTAAATATTCAGCAAGGATCAATTAAATTGACTGAAAATAAATAATGTAGTTATAAAATTTATTTAAAATAAATTAATAATAATAAATTAAAATGAATGCAGTTATTTTGAACTTAATATTCACTGAAGAATAGAAAGCATCATGGTTTCCATAAAAACATTAAGTAGCACAACTATTTTCAACATTGATAAGAAATGTTTCTTGAGCAGCAAATCACTATTAGAATTATTTCTAAAGAATCATTTGACATTGAAGACTGGAGTAATGATAATGAAAATCCAGCTTTGCATCACAGGAATAAATTACATTTTTTAAAATATATGACAATAAAAAAAAGAATTTAAATTGCAATAATATTTTACAATACTACTGTTTTTACTGTTTTTGGTCAAGTAAATGCAGCCTTGGTGAGCATAAGAGACTTCTTTAAAACATTTTTAAAAATCTTACTGATCCCAAACGTCTGAATGGTATAATGTAATATAATTAAAGAATTAGTTCACCCCAAAATGAAAATTCTGTCATTAATTACTCACCCTTATTTTGTTCCAACCCCATAAGACCTTCATTCATCTTCGGAAAACAAATTAAGATATTTTGGATGAAATCCAAGAGCTCTTTGACCTTCCACAGACAGCAAGGGTACGACCACATTCAAGGCCTAGAAAGGTACCAAGAACATCGACAAAGTAGTCCATGTGATATCAGTGGTTCAATCATAATTTTATGAAGCTACAAGAATATTTTTTTGTGCACAAAGAAAACAAAAATAATGACTTTATTCAACAATTTTTCTCTTCTGCATCAGCCTAGCTCCATGTTGGTTTTTTGTTGTTGTAAGGGTGCATAAGGGTGAGTTATTGACAGAATTTTCATTTTTGGGTGAATTAACTCTTTAATATAGCAATATAAAATGCATGTATAGAAACCATCCTGCTCTCATGGCTGTTCATATGTATGTTATGAGGTGGCTAATATGTACAAAAATTAATATGACCTCACACGATTTTTGCTAAATTGTACATAACCCAAGTTCTCCAATTCGTATGAATTCGTACGAATTACCTAACCATGCCCCTAAACCTACCCGTCACTGGGGTCTAGACAAATCGTACAAAATCATACGAGTGAGTTCATACAAATTTGTACGAATCAGCCACCTTGTAAAATACATACAAATTGGTCGTAAGATAGCGTTAATGAAAACACAACTAATGAAGTCAGGCATTTACAGTACACTCTTTAAATTCTGTCCTTTTTGTAAATAAAGACAGAAATAACTGTAGAGAGAGAAAGAACATAATGAGATGTAATTTTAAAGTTTAAAAAGACAAAGAAAGAAAGAAAGAAAAAAGAAAGACAGAGAAAGAAATGGAAATAAATCTATATGTTGTAGTGCAAAAGCACACAATCACAAACTACACAAATCTTTGTTTTGGGAATCGGTTGAAAAGTCTGATCCTCTTTGAGACTCTTTTGCCTTTTTTTCCCCCCTTGTGCTCCAAATCCATCAAGCATTGCAGCCATCATCCCAATCCCTGCATGCCCTCTGCACAGCAGCAGAAAGGGCAAAAGCATGTGTATAACAAATACAAGCACACACACAAGCACACACACATGCATCCAACATACATCAGCAAATTCATACAAAGATCCAGCACACATGCTGAGAGATCATTTTCCAAGACCTTCCTGGTCACGTGCAGTTTGATCCTGTCTCACTCTAAAGGGTAAAGGATGTCTTTTCCCTTCAATGGCCTGCCATAAAGCCCATCTCCAGCGCTCGTCATTCTCTCCGGAGAATTCCAGAGCCTTTACCCCGGCTCAGCTCCTCACGCACAGCTCCTTTCAGCTGCTGGCAGCCTGAGGATGTAGAGATGATCCAATTAGGGGCAGGCAGACAGGACAGGCCGCAGTGCCAGGTTCACCCTGGGCCTCATGGAGCCTAATGAGGCATTACCTTTAGCGGTGACAGCCCGGTCCTGCACCCTGACAGCAACACTCGGTGTGTATGTGTGGACGGGGGACACTGGGGTGAGCTAAGCTTACAACGAAACATCATAAGAGAGCACGTGTGGAGAAGAGAGCAAACAGAGACAGAGAAACAAACAGGATAAAATACAGCAGAAATACAGGAGACTGTGAGAAAAAAACTATTCTGTATTAACAAAAAACATTAAAGAATTATTACTCTAGCCATAACCATGTCTAACAAGTTTTCTAAACAAATTATGTTAGATTGGTGTGAGAAACAGAACAATTTTTTTTTTTATTCCTGATCATCTGTGTTAAGCCTGTGTCCACATCCAGACCAATGCAAATGCAAGTTTAATTTAATTTAATTTAATTTAATTTTATTTTATTTTATTTTATTTTATTTTATTTTATTTTATTTTATTTTATTATTATTGACTTTTCTTTTGGAGGTTGGTATACAGTTTTCTGCAATGTAACAGAGAACATAAAATAACATCAAACAGGTTTGGAACAACATGAGGCTGAGTAAATGAAACAATTTTCATCTCTGGGTGAACTATCCCTTTAACTAACTAACACGAGGCACTAAAAAAGCCTTGATCAAGCAGATGGGAAAAACATTCATTAATTAAAAATAAAACAAGATATTAAACACACTGGTACTGATTAGAGTTAATAATGCAATAGACAGCACATGTTATTGGTACGTGTGATGTAACTGTAATTCTGTTTGCACTGTTCTGTTTTTATTCTGCAAGTTGGTTGTTGTTTTGATTTGCATATGGACTGTTTTACTACCAAACTACTGAGATAACAACCTTTAACATTACACTGAATATACAGCATCTGTATATAATATATATTATAATGTGTTTAGTGAGTTTAAAATTAAAATGCTTCCTATACACTTACAATTTTGAATTAAAATGCTTAAAATGAAATGAGGCAAGGTGGTACCAATTTACAAATTATTTTTAAACTAAGACATTTTGTCATTATTAAAAGCTGTTACAACCATTAAAGGGACAGTTCACCCAAAAATGACACTTCTGTAGTCACCCCCTTGTCATCCAAGATGTTCATGTCTTTCTTTTTTCAGTCGTAAAGAAATTATATTTTTTTGAGGAAAACATTTCAGCATTTTTCATCATATAATGGACTGATATGGTGCCCTGATTTTGAGCTTGATTGATTCCAAAATGCAGTTTAAATGCAGTTTCAAACAATCCCAAAAGCGGTTGTAAACGATCCCAGTCAAGAAGTAAGGGTTTTATCTAGAGTAAGGATCGGTTATTTTCATAAAAATAATACAATTTATACTTTTTAATGTCAAACGCACATCTTGTCTTACTCTGCCTGGACTGTTTTTGTTCCTGTTCATGACAGTTACACTGTAAAAAATTTGTTGAGTCAGCTTAAAATAATTTGTTACCCAGCTGCCTCAAAATTTGAAGTTGATTCAACTCAAATATCTAAATTGTCACTTAGTATAATTTAACATTTCAAGTTGAATAAACGGTTTTTGAGTTGACTGAACTTAAAATTTTAAGGCAGCCAGGTTACAAATTATTTTAAGTTGACTCAATGTCGAAAAACTCCCATCTCATGTTCTCCCTCAACTTCAAAATTGTCCTATATCACCTTCTTTCTCAGCTGGGATTATTTACAACCACATTTGGGATCGTTAGTTAAGGGTGTTTGATCTTCTTTGCATGTTCACTTTGCAAAGACTGTGTCAGTACTTCTGCAGCGATGTAGGATGATTTTGAAATTATTTTTGAAGTTGAGGAAGCAAATACCCTAACTGTCTTGAGCCAGAATACACAGAGTTCAATGAGAGCGAGGCAAGACAAGCATTTGAGATTAAAAAGTATTTAAATTGTATTTTTTAAATGAAAATAACCGATCGTTTCGGTTGATAAGACTCTTCTTCCTCGGCTGGGACCATTTACAACATTTGGGATCGTTTGAAGCTGCATTTAAACTGCATTTTGGAAGTTCAAAATCTGGGCACCATATCAGTCCATTATATGGAGAAAAATCCTGAAATGTTTTCCTCAAAAAACTTAATTTCTTTACGACTGAAGAAAGAAAGACGTAAACATCTTGGATGACAAGTGGGTGAGTACATTATATGTGAATCTTTGTTTTAGAAGTGAACTTCTCCTTTAATGGCACCCTTTGTATTTGACACTACTTCAATTTGTTAGTATGATAGAATATATACAGAATAGATACTACAAAATGTGTCTCTGGTCCATGGTCTTCCCTATATGTGGTCTGCAAATTGCTGGGCTGAAAAAGTCTAAACAACTAGAAAATACTGGTTTGAGTCAGCACTTTGCCCAAATAGAGGAGGCACTGTTATCTCTAGCCACTAGATATTTATTGTGAGATGTTATTTTAGAGGGCTACATACAGTATGTGTACAATGTGTGCAGATTCTCTTACTGCATGTCTTTAAATAATAATTATTAAGTGAATATTTTAATCACAAAAGCAAGAGCGCTGTCAGACTGAATCTCAGAACGGCTGTGATTTGAGGTCAGTGTGCTGATACGCACTACAACAGCACAACTGCAAGTGTGATATGTTTTCATACATTTGCTCTGATTTCTCTTTTAACATAAACATTTACTGTTAAGGTCACAAATAAAAAATTATTAAATTAGCATAATTTTAAAAAAAAATCATAGAAGAACGTGTGTGGAGTAATTATTGCTTCTGTAGCTCAATGTCTGGGCAAAATACACATGGAGTGA
This sequence comes from Labeo catla, assembly GCA_012976165.1. Taxonomy (NCBI): domain Eukaryota; kingdom Metazoa; phylum Chordata; class Actinopteri; order Cypriniformes; family Cyprinidae; genus Labeo; species Labeo catla. The sequence goes on from VONZ01000222.1 coordinate 918,065, forward strand.
CATTTCTCTTCATTATTGACTATGTGGCATCTGTATCCTCCATTAGTGAGTGTGAGCATTGGCTAGCAGACACACAGGGAGAGAGAGTAAGACAAATGCCTGCCGTACTCATTGTACCCAAACAGGTCAAGTGGAAGGAGGGAGAAGATGAATTATGAACAGGACCTGCGCTGGGCATCTAATATGAGCAGAGAGGGAGAAAGAAGAGGAATGCTCATGAAACACTTTAAGATACAAATAGACTTGAACTTGGTGGAGTCAGGGATGGTAAAGTATTGTGACATCAGTGCTGAGTTCACTAAGAATCAACAGCTTTCTATTTTTCTTCCTCGCGCTACCTTTATTTCTCCCTCAAGGGCACCTTCACATGGATGTGAACCTCTTCTCCATCCCACTTGATATTCTCTTCTGATTATCAAGTTAATAATCTATAAGACCCACAGAAATATTCTTTCCTTTCTTTTGTGCCACTGTGGAATGAATGTATACATACTTTACTGTACAAGCCCAAAAATCCACCACTGAAAACACGAGATTCAAAAAGCCATTTAAAGAAACAATATATAAGACAATCAGGGGTGTTCCTCCAAGGAGACAAGGGAGGCAGTGTCTCCTCAAAAAATTGGATGAAAAAAATCATAGTACAGTAACAGACCACCTAAAGCATGCAGTGAGTTTGATGGGGTTTAACTGAGAAAGAATGGGGGAAGGTGATATGAGAGGAGGCAATGCCTCTATTGCGATATGATTGGATATGACTGGTTACGTTCAGCTGTGATTGGTTCATATGATAAACCCCGCCTCTTTTGTTCGTGCACATGTTTTTTTTTGTGAGCAATCAGTTGAAATTAAAGGTACAATTCCACGTCTGTGACTGGTGTTTATTGAGCTCTGATGACTGCTGATCCGAAAATAAGTTTATCATGAAAAGAACAGCTGGATATCAGTTCATAAATAACATATAAAATTGTTTGAATTTAAATTTGTTTAAAAATAAGTTGTTTGAACGGTCACTGCCTTGAGTTATTATTTTGGAATAAATGTAAAATGCTTAAAAACACTAAACTGATGAGATTCATACTTAGATTATTTAACCAAGAACATGTGACTGGGACATGAAATTACATTTAATTTTAAAAAAAAAGTGAGGACTTTGTCTCTTCATTTCAGAACACTACTGCACACCATTGAAGAAAACATATATAAAATATAGGATTTTTAAGAATTTTAAAAATATTTAAGTCTGTTACACTCATCAGGGCTGCATAATTGACCATAAAATTAACATAATCGCTTTCTATTTTATTATATTTAAAAATGTCATTTAATTCTGTGATTTACTCCAGTTTTCAGTTCAAATCATTCTAATATGTAACAATATCAAAATCTCACAATACAATAATATCTCAATATGAAGTCCATGATACAATATTAATTGCAATATTTAAAAAAAAAACAAAAACAAAAACTTTTTGAAGAATTTTTTGTACATTTTAAAAGTTAAATTCTTCTATCTAATGCACTTTGAGAGTTCAAAATTAAGAGCTCCTACCCATGTTTTTAACTAAGGAAACTTAAGTCAGAAAAAAAAGTCTATAAAATAATAAAAATCAATGCACTATAGAATAAATAAAAATGAATATTTCATAGGTATATTTTTTGCATTTTGTTTTGAATTTTGACTGCAGTAACGTTACCCACTTAAACCAGCTGTCAGCAATTGATACTGCACTTTTAAGCTTTTATTTTGACAGAAACAGCAGAACTTTTATTTGGAGCATAAGTGGTGGCCGTTGCGTTTCCAAACATGTGCAAAACTCACAGCACATGCAATAAATCACTGCGTTCACTGTGTTGGAGGCATTCTGAGGTGCGGAAAACACTGGATCACAAGCTAATTGCCTGAACAAAATGCATGCTTTGCTTTGAAATGTGCAGCGAAAACAGACTTGATGAAGGGATTAAGTCATATTGTGCTTTCGGTTTTAGTTTATTTGACAGATACTGTGCCAAAGCATAATAGCCCAAAACACAACTTTACAGACCTTTTATGTTAGAATAAGAAGTTTAAATATATTTTAAAAACTACACTTTTTGCCTGGAAGACCAAAATCATCATGTGACCACGACGATACTGAGACATCGCGATACCACGATATTGATAATACTGTTACATCCCTAATAGAAAGCCTTTGTAATGTTGTAAGTGTGTATCATGCATCTTTAATGAATAAAGGTATTAATTTTTATTATGGATGCCAAATTTTATTTGGTCCAATTGTTGATTTCAGAAAGTTAATGTCACTAAAACTCCTGCGCTATAAATCACATTTGACAAATACAAAACAGATGCATTTTCACTAATGGTCTCAGATATCTGGACTCACATCCTCCCCCTAAACATGCAACAACAAGTTTAACTTTTCTTGCACTCTGCTGGAGAAATCTATTGGCGAAATCGCTCAGTGACATTTCTAGACTAATCAAAGCCTCCCTGACACACAATGTCAGCTGAACACACCAGACAAATGCTGGACATCCTTCCTGTGTGACAGGGTGTCAACACAACAGTTTTACTGCACAGCCCATCTGAGGACAAACAAATAAACAACTGCTCTCACTTATAAGATGGAGAGAGGTCAGTCAGGCTTAAACATTGAGTGTGTTTGACTTTAAATAAACTTAACATGATAGACAGAGAGTATGAGAGAGCGAGAGAGACAGAGGCAACATCCTGCATGCAGTCATTTTCTATACTAAGAGACAGGTCTCACAGATAAAGCCAGCTTACCCCTCAGACTGTGTGCGTGTGCGCGTGTGTGTTTTTTTTTTTTTACGAGACAGATGCGTGGCTGGTGAGCAAACGGTACAGAACCGCACATTCTGCCTCCCGCTCTCTCTCTTTTTCACTCGTCCTCGTTTCATTCCCTTCCTCTCTTTCATCGCCTGCTAATCAGCCACCTGTCAGGGCGAAAACATCCAGTGTGACAGCTATCACCAGCTACCTGTCTCCCTGCTCTGCATCCTCACACCTCCGCTCATTTACACAGGCACGCCGGGCCACTCGCTCTCATTGTTTGTTTGATTCATAAGCCCGGGCTTGTTGCAAATCCCCCCGTATTGGGAAAGGTGACAGGAATCGTTTGATGGTAATGCCGGTGGCATTTGGGAGTGTGGACTGTACGACAGGCAGAGAGGTAAGGAGTGATCTGGCATTAAAAGATAATGCTGTCGCGACCTGATGGGGGGAACAGGAGCAGCCATCAACGCCTCGGCGTTTAGAGCTGAAAAATAATGCTGCCGATGGCCTGGCTTGACCTCTGACTCCTGCTGAGTGATCACTATTTGTTTGTCTAGGCTGGAGAGGCATTGTGCATGTCTCAGTTTGAAGAACAGATTAAAATTAATGCACAATGTCACAGTTATTGGCACACCTAGAAATTCTTAAGAGTAAAATATCCCTGAAGTATGATCCAATTCATTTTTACATTTATTTTAGCACATCAGGGTGACTAGGAGCATGAAATTGTCCAGTCATGACTTCCTGTTCCACAGGATTATAAATATGAGGAGCACAAAGGCCAAATTCCCTTTATCATCCATTACAAGGTGTAAAACCAAAGAATATAGTTCTGATGTGCAGAGCAAGTTTGTTGAGCTTCACAAAATAGAAAGGGGCTGTAAAAAATTTCTACCATCAGGGCAATCAAGTTTCAATCAACTTAAGATGTTACAAGTCTGCCTGGAAGAGGATGTGTGCATATATCGCTCTAATGCACGGTGAGGAGGAGAGTTTGAGTGGCCAAAGACTCTCCAAGGATCACAGCTCTAGAATTGCAAAGATTGGTTGAGACTAATCAGATGAGCTGGAAATCTAAAGGATCTGAAGTGATTCTGTATGAAGGAATAGTCTCTGATCTCTTGTCCGCTGTTCTCATCAGGCATTATAGGAGAAAACTCAGAGCTGTTATCTTGGGAAAAGGGAGTTGCAATAATTGGGTGCCAATAATTTTGGCCAACGTGAACTAGAGAAATGCATTTACTGTATTTCATAATGAAATACTTTTCACCCACTTTGCATTGTTTTACTTCAATGAAAAGTCAGACTTTTTGTGAATTTTTTGAATGAAAGATCAAAAGGATAAAGGATGCAGATTTATTTTCACAGTCACCTTTGCTGATATTTACCAAGGGTGCCAATATTAGTGGAGGCCACTGTATATAGTATGAGTTATTATAAATAAGTTACTGCAGCAAAATGAAAAAAGTTAATACTGGTTTATTATCTAATACTGTATAAACACAATAAATACAAATAAAAGTCTTTATACATTATGGTGTCTTTTGTTCTGCTGTCTTTAGTTAATTAAAATGTTTGGTTTTAATTTAAAAATGATTGCAAAACAATATGTTTTTACTTAAGTGCAACAAAAAAGTCTAATACAGCAATGAGAATCATTATACAAGGTGCATAACCTCAATACAAATTTAGGATAACAACAGCATAGCAGATTCATATTGTGACAACTTTTCAGTGAATAACAACTTAGATTTGTGCTTTTCCACACATGCTATTTTCCTTCTGAAACCAAATGGCAGATTTACTTCTGTGGTTTTTGAGCATAATCACCAAGCTCTTTCATTGTATGGAAAGAACAGCTTGGACACATTAAACATCTCATTTGGTGTTACACAGAATAACGGCATTAGTAAATAATGGCAGATTTTCCATAGTTAGTACAACTATTTCTTAGCTAACAACTAAGTTCTCCAGAGAAAATCTGACATAACTCCACCCACATTATTACACTTCTGACAAGTTAATGAAATAATACTGAGAACGAGAGCTGTGATACTGACAGAGCACTGCATCTTTCTGACTGCATTCATTGATTGTCGAGCCTCACGCCTCTCTCTGTCTCTAGTGCACTCAAACATAGTTGCAGTCAAGCATTCCCCAATGTTTGTCTCTCTTCAATTTCCATTTTCTACTCCCTGACATCTCTGTCTCTCCAACTCTCACTTTGTCTTAATTCTTCCTCTTTGTTTCTCCCCCCTCGCCCTCCCTTCCTCTCCCCCACACCTTCCAGTGTTTGCCTGGGGATGCTTATCATTGACGTGCACAACATCTTTTCCTGCACCCCATCGATCCTGTTATTGAAACAAGCCTCATTTGCAGTCTCCTTCCTGTTTTGGCCCCCTCCTCTCAACCAGCCCCCCTGCTTTCTCTTTCTTTTCTTTGTTTGCTCTGTCAAGAGTGAGCCACCTCAACAGCTTGACAATTACCCATAATCCCTCACTTCAGCTTCGCTGCCATTTCAAGCCAAATGAAAGATGCTGCTACAAATTTAGCCCAATTTGACCGGTAGTTAAGACAAACTGGTCAATGTACTTAGGTTGTCAGGTACGTAATTATGAAGAGCATATGTTTATGAAAGAGAGAGTATATTATGGTTAAAGGCCTCTCATAGGAACACACGTAACTGGATCAATACAGGGATAAATTGAGTAGGTCTGGTGCTAAGGCGAACTCACTAAAAGTGGAAACACTTAACGTAATAGAGCGTGACAGTAGTCAAAAGTGGAGTAGTATGACAAAACGCTACATTGCTGTTTTTCGTCACACTGTACAACAGAGCAAGCTGAATGGACAGAGAGATAGACAGGCAGACAGACAGATAGATAGATGGACGAATTAACAAAGACGGATGGATGGATGGACGGAGAGATGGATGAACGGATGAACGGACAGACGAACAGCCAGGTGGACAGACAGACAGACAGACAGATAGATAGATAGATAGATAGATAGATAGATAGATAGATAGATAGATAGACAGATTTCGTTAGCAACTTGCTGTCGTGTAACTAGCTACTTTTTAAAAAGTTTTACCTATGTTATCGTGTGAATAGTTTGTACCTCTGGAAGCTTCACTGCTGGTGAAGAGCTCATAACCCTCAGACGCCTCTAACTGCCAGAGTGGAGGAAAAATACAAAAATAAGAGAAGTTACAAAAAGTAACTTTTCCTCAGTGTTGAAGGCTCAAGTGTCACAACATCAAGAATTCCCCATCGGGAGGTGAGATTGCGCAAATCCACAAGCCAGCACATTTAGGGTAACATCTTAAGTCCAGGGCCAAGAAGAGCAGACAGCTTTCACACACACACACATGCACGCATACACATAGCTTCCTCTTGGGATGAAAGAGCTTTTGTTTCTCTGATTCCTCAGTTGAGGTGCCATACACCAGGACTCTGGGGAAAAGAGCGAGTCTTCTATCCCACTCTCCCTCTCTCTCTTCCACTCCACGTCTCTTCATTCTTTCCACTAATCCCAAAGATGCCGATTCAGAGAAAGAGTAAAAGCCACAGAGAAAGAGCAGGAGAAATGTCTTGTCTTTTGTCTCCTCCGAGATCAATTGTACAAACTAATCCACGAGCACCCCCCCTTTTCTCCAGGGCAATCTCGGACACATGCAATCAATGTTACCGTGTGTGTGTGTATGGTAATGCAGCTGGCAGATATAAAGCAGGTGTGGGAAGGAAACTAGTTGAAGGGATAAAGCTAGGGAGTGCAGAAGTGGCAGGAGCAGATAAGAAATTCTTCAGATCTGATTTTCCCTAAATGTCACTAGCTTGAGGAGTGTCTTTCCATGCTAGCCAGAGGCGTATAAAGAGATTTCTACCCCTATTCCTCTCTCCCACCGTCTCTGTCCTACTCTGTCAGGTGGAGGCATCGTGCTGGGCAACAAAGGGTCTTTTTATCCTTCATTCAGCACTCATAACACTCAATCCATCAGCAAATAAAAATGGTAGGGATGACCCTGAGCTCTGGGAATCATGGGTAAGCAGCTCCGAAATTGCTAAGTCAAAAGGTCGAACTGTAAAATATGAATGAGCAGGTGGGTGGATCTCTGCTATAGTTCTTCAAAATCTTCATTCTGTTCCAACTATGCATACCCTCAAGAAAAATGACCTGCAGACAGCATTCGATGATTCTGCATAAGGCTTCAATTTCAAAAACTTCATGGGGACTCCAGGAAATGCTTAATCTTAGTTTAACAGGATCTTTTTTGAGTACTAACCAAGTCATCTCTTGGCGTGTACACAGTATTCAACTGCCTTCAAGTGTGTTAAGTGTCTCTTCTCTTAGTGTGTGAAGCATCTCAGGATGTCTGAAGTATCTCTACTTCTTTAAGTGTGTTAAGTGTCCACTTTTTGAGCATCTGTTAACCGTTCCCTTATCTGGGTCTTCTTGGTGTAGGGGAGGCTAGAGTATTAATTGAGCAAACTGTTTATCATTTTTTGTCATGTGAACATATAACTTTAATATACAGCTGCCTGCAATTGTAAGATGCATATAAGTAAAAATTGCTCTATCAAATTTATCTATCATAGACAAGACACGGACGGACAGATAGACAGATATACAGATAGATGGACAGACGGATGGACAGATAGACAGATATACAGATAGATGGACAGACGGATGGACAGATAGACAGATATACAGATAGATGGACAGACAGATGGACAGATAGACAGATATACAGATAGACAGACGGACAGACAGATAGATTGATATACAGATGGACAGATGGACAAACTGATAGATATACAGATATACGGACAGACAGATATATATATAGATAGACGGAAGGACAAACAGATATATAGATATACAGAGACGGACAGATGGACAGACAGATAGATTTATATACAGATGGACGGACGGACAAACAGATATATAGATATACAGATGGATGGATGGATGGACGGACAGACAGATAGATATACAGATAGATGTAAACGGACAGACAGATTGATAGATATAACGATAGACTGATGGATGGACAGACAGATTGATATATATACAGATAGATGGATGGACGACTGACAGACAGATTGATAGATATACAGATAGATGGACGACGGACAGACAGACAGATTGATAGATATACAGATAGATGGATAGACGGACAGACAGATTGATAGATATACAGAGAGATGGACAGACAGAAAGATAGATTTACAGATGGATGATAGATAGACAGATATACAGATAGATATACAGATAGACGCAAGGACAGACAGATTGATATATATACAGATAGACAGATGTACATACAGACAGATGTACAGAGTTATAAAAATAATGTGCAGGAAAATAAGACTATAAAATAAGTAAACTGTTTTTTATTATTTATATTTTTTTTAGTTAAGTCAATGGGCTTAATTAAGCCAATTAAGCTGACACAGCTTATCTTATTCTCCCTCATGTTAACAGCCCCTGTCATAAGTGTGTTATCTCTTTTTTTCCAAGATGTCGGTTGACTTTTCACGCATTCGCTGTGTTTAGAGGGAACACCTTTGATTCGCTGTCACCAATTTACCACACTAACTCCACCTTTTATGAGACAGTTTATCTCATAAACTAAGGACTGGCACGTCATTAGTCATTTCTGCACTACTTACCTCTTGTACCATCCATCCATCCATCTTCTTTTCTCTCCATCATGTTCAGTTGCATTCATTTCCTACTTCATCTGCTCTCAGGTTCAAGTGTTAGCACATTCCTGAGGATGACAGTAAAGAGAGGCTCATTACTTTCACAACATAAGCAACAGCAGCTGCTGTAACACCTGTAACCTTAAGAAAAAAAAAACCTATGATTATATAATAGATTCATGTTATTCCTCAAATTCACAGTTGCTGTGTGTGCGAGTGTTTCTAGCTATAATATTCAGTTAAAGAGGGTCAATATGTGTTGGGTAATTCTCTAAAACCACCCACCAAGTTCAAAGAGAAACAGCATCCTGAAGAACCACAGTGAACATGGGAAGTATGAAGGAAACAAGAACAGGCGAGGAAACTCCAAAGAGAGTGAAAGAATAAGAGACGGTGTTTGATACAGAGCGGTAAGTTGATATAATAGGGGCCTGTCTCTCGTGGTTTTAAATGGAGGATTTGGCCTTCACGCCTCTCAGTGCCATTCTTAAGGAAAGCGGATTTCCGCTGCCGTGACGACCATTATCCTGGTTTCCTGGCAGTAATCCGCCATACTAGGGCCGTAATAGGACAGAGCATTGCAGAAAGTCAGGGGGCTGCTGCTGCTAGTCACTGCCGTGGGGATCACGCTTCTAGATCTGCCACAGAGAAACACAAGCTGATCTGATACAGCTGATGAAACAGACATGCACAGCAGGCCTGGAGAGAAAACATCACAAAGTCTGACGTTTACAGTTGGAACTTCAAAATCTTTATAAGGTGCATCTATCTATATCTATCTATCTCTTTCCATCTATCCATCCATCCATCAATTATTTGTCTATCTATATCTATCCATCTGTCTATTTATCCATCCATTCATCATTTGTCTATCTATGTATCCATCCATCCATCCATCATTTGTCTATCTATATCCATCTATCTATCCATTCATCCATCCATCATTTGTCTATCTATATATCCATCCATCCATCCAGGATCCATCATCCTATCATCCATCTATATCTATCCATTTGTTTGTCTATTTATCCATCCTTTGTCTATTTATTTCATCCATCAATCATTTGTCTATCTACATCATCCATCCATCCATCCTTTGTCTATCTATATCTACCTATTTGTCCATCCATCCATCGTCTATCTATATCCATCCATCCATCCATCCATCCATCATTTGTCTATCTATATCTATCCATCTATTTGTCCATCCATCCATCATTTGTCTATCTATATATCCATCCATCCATCCAGGATCCATCATCCTATCATCCATCTATATCTATCCATTTGTTTGTCTATTTATCCATCCTTTGTCTATTTATTTCATCCATCAATCATTTGTCTATCTACATCATCCATCCATCCATCCTTTGTCTATCTATATATACCTATTTGTCCATCCATCCATCGTCTATCTATCCATCCATCCAGCCATCATTTGTCTATCTATATCTATCCATCTATTTGTCCATCCATCCATCCATCCATGCATAGTCTATCTGTATTTATCCATCTATTTGTCTATTTATCCATCCTGTCTATCTATATCTATCCAACCATCCATCCATCCATCATTTGTGCATCTATATCTATCTATTTGTCCATCCATCCACTTGTCTATCTATCCATCTATTTGTCTGTTTATCATCCATCCATCATTATCTAGATATCTATCTATACTGTATATCATATCTATATCTATCCATCTATTTGTCTAGTACTTGTAAGGACTAACAAATTGGAAATTTTCGTTTTCAAATGATAAAATAATTAAATAATGAATTCATGCAAACCATGTTTTTTTTTTTTTTACAGATTTCTTTTTTCAGTGACTTTTAAATGACATTTCTTTTTGAGGCAGCATAAATGCATTGCATAAATGTCCTTATATTAAGCAACAATACTAACCAAACAAAAAATCTGGTAGCATATTTCACTACTTCTTTTATAAAGCACTACTTACAATGCACTTTTTAAACTACAGTTTAACTTACTGGTAGTAACTACATGCTGTCATATTAACAACCAGTAACTGCACTGATTTAGGTCACACAGCTGAAAGCTATATATGGCTGATTCACTAAAAAGAGTCATTTATCCATGAATCAGACTGCACTGATTGCACTGTATGTTTTGGGCTTACTAAAAACAACATGTGCATGCTTACTTTAGCCTACAACAACAACAACAACAACAAAAAATACTACTACTACTAAAATATCCTGTTTTGTGTTCTTTGTCCCCGTTTCTACACTACAATGAATTGTAAGCAATTCTTCCAATTCATCTAGCTTCACACAATCTCCTCTGAGCTGCTGATGTTGAAACATCTGTAATTCCAGCGGTTGCACTTCAGGCTCAGGTAATCAACCAATTTCAGAGACTTATGACTCGAATGAGCTTGTTCTTCGATTCCTACACTCTTCGCCCACATGAACATCGTTCCATCCTCCAGACTGTTCGTTTCATGAAAGGTGTTTGAAAATCTTGCCCACCATATAGTATGTCTGAAATAACATCTACATTTGTGTAACTGAGCATACAAGTACCATCACTGCTTCTTATCATTTTACACATACTGTAGGCCAGACTTTCAGACTTAATTGACAGTACTTTCAAACTGAACTTCTTTTGCGGAAGCTTTCGTTTAAATATTCAATTTCTGAGTGCAGTTCAAACATATATTGGTGCACAAATCATATAAGAATATATTGAGTATTCCTACATAAGTCAGTTTATTAAAGTCATATTTACATTCTCATCCTCTCATTCTTTGTTCACCTCACTGTCTAAAGGCACAGCTTAAATTTGTCTAGCGGTTTTCTATGCCAGAGTGGTTTAGTGGAACAGTCACTATTCACTGAATCTAGACATTCATGTCAAGCAAGACAAAATGGAGAAGCATGATAGAGGAACAGAAAAGGGATGAGAAGGACCTACAGAGATTACAGGCATTTAAAATTTAGGAAAAAAAACTCATGTTTTCATTAATAATGAGAAACTAAATTCAGTTAATTTGTCTTTAAACTTCACCTCACCGGGCCTTGGGGAGTTTTTAAGTTTAACTATGTAAACAAAATCCAACTTTCAGAACTTAAAATTAAAATCATAAGTTACCTTAGCATACACATCTCTGAAGAAGAAAAAGTCGATTATAGTTTGATACGTTCTTTGAACATTCACACGTTTACACTTACATACACAACACACTTACAGTCTCTCTCTCTCTCTCTCTCTCTCATCACTGCGGTCCAGGGAGGGCCGTCCCAGGCAGGCAGGCTGTGAATATTCATGATCAGGAGTGAGTTGCAGTGGAGGTTGCAGTGGAGGTGTTGAGTTATTCATCATTCTTCAGGAGAAGAGACACGGGAGTCGTCCCTCAGTGCTGGAATATTAACGAACCACATTAATAAAATATCCAACCTCTCTTTCTCCTGCCTCGCCTTTACCTACAGATCACAGGAACACAGTTTTCAGCAGGAGTCCCCATTTAAGACCACCATGCAAACTGGAGCACATACACATATATATGTACAGTGTGTATACGCAAACACACAGCTGTTCAAATACAGTAGATGTACTTCGCATTCTACAAAAAAAGCAAAAAGACTTTTGTTCCACTGAAACACTGTGACACATACACTTCTTTAATCATTTAAGCATCACAAAAAAAGTCACAATCATCAACACAGAAATCCAACAATACAGCAAATCCCAACAGCTCGATTCGCATTTCACAGAGATGACAAAGCATTTGATGGCAATGACACAATGTAGACTTCTAAGAAAGAACTAATGCTTTTTTTCGGTGGTAAAAATAGGAAAACATAGGACTAAAGTAAAAGAAGATGAGGTAAAAAGGAGAGAGATAAGAAAGAATAGGCCGTCATTCAGGGGAGAGGTATGTTTAATTCACAGAGTGGCATTTCGGCTATGTTATCAAGTTAACGTACAGAAGGCCAGGCCAGACACTGAGCTGAAATGTGCATCAGTGGTCGTGTAATATTAAAACAGCCAACTGTGCTTTCTTTCACACTCTCTCTGTCTCTCATGCTCCCTTCTCTCACTTTCTTTCTAAATGCATATTTCTGCCCTCAAGATAACCACAAAAACCCTTCGATTTGCCCCTATTTTAGTCTCAGTTGTACAGCACACACCATTTCACAGCATGAGACAGCAACTCAAATCTTATCCCCATAGTTGTCACCACTGCTGAAGTATGAATAATAAATGCACATAATTACTCTGTAATGATCATAATAGTAATATTTGTTTTAATTATATTGGTGATTATGCTCGTCTCTGACAGTGAATTTTTTCCTCATAATTTAATGCACTTTTTTAGTTATTTAATTAAGTTCATATGAGTCCCATGAATATCTGAAAACCACAATCATTTTTAATAATAATAAAACAAAAAAAATACACACACAAAAAAAATACTTTGTTTCTTCATTAAAACAGATTTGGAGAAATTTAGTATTACTTGCTCACCAGTGGATCCTCTGCAGTGAATGGGTGCCATCAGATTGAGAGTTCAAACAACTGATAACAACATCACAATAATCCACAAGTAATCCCCATGACTCCTGTCCAATAAAAGTGAAAATCTGTCTGTAAGAAACAAATTTATCAAGATGAAGTTTTTAATTTCAAATCACTGCTTCTGGGCCATAATCCATTATAACATTTCCTCCAGTGAAAAGTCCATCCCCTGTTGTCCTATCATATCAAAATCCACTGACATAATTGTTTAGAACTGTTTTGGACTGTTTTAATTTGTATTTGGTGCTTGATCTGTGCATATTTCTCTGACACGAGATGAGTTTTTCACTGAGGAAAGCAAAGTTATGGATAGGGGATTCATATTTTAGCTGTAAGCAATGGTTTGAAGTTAAAAACATCTTTATGATGGTTTTATTAAAACTCACAGCTTTTCACAAGAAGTTAATTGATGGACTGGAGTCATGTGGATTACTTGTGGATTATTGTAATGTTTTTATCAGCTGCTTGGACTCTCATTCTGATGGCACCCATTCACTGCAGAGTATATATTTGTGATATAATGTGCCATAATGCTAAATTTCTCCATATCTGTTCAGATGAAGAAAGAAACTTCTCTACATCTTGGATGCCCTGAGAATGAATAAATTATCAGCAAATTTTCATTTTTGGGTAAACTAATGTTTTGCGATATTTAATGTTTTTGTTTCATTTTTGCCATTATTGTAATTTATGCCATTACAAAAAAGAGGACTAGCAAACTGACAGATTAACATGTTTATGATATTACTTTAAAGGTGACATATCATGAAAATCTGACTTGTTCTGGGTTTAAGTGCTATAATCAGGTCCCCGATGTATCTACCAACCCAAAAAACAGTAAAAGGACAAGCCAGTAAGTTTGTTTTGGTAAGTCTTTCTCTGCTAACATGTGAAAAAACGAGCCGCTCAGATTTTTTTGCTCTCCTAGTGACGTAGAAAGGGGATCTTCTTATATTACCCCCCTTAATCTGCATTCCACCCACGGCAGCCATCACTATGCTTTCGCAAGCGACAAGCCATGGCAAAGTTTCGAGCACAGCATGCTAACTGTTCTGCCGTTGGTTGCACAGACATGCACAGAACACTATTTATAGTCCCAACCTCAGAGGAGACAAGAGAGCAGTGGATTTATTGATTTATTTACTGTATATTACGGTGCTGCCGCACAGATCTAATATAAACATACAATTTCTTTCCCGGCTGTTTACCTTCACAGACATAATCAACTGTTTTTGTAGCTCCTGTGTTTTTAACATAAACTTGCGTGTATTTGACAGTTTAAACGCAATAAGACATAAAAGAGAGCTTAGTTTTAGTACTTGCATGCCATGTTATAGGCGCTTTCTGTGTGTGTGCTTCGAATGTGTGCGCTCAGAAAACCCTATGAGAAATTTAAACTAATATTGTTTAAAACGCATGATTTCAGCATGATAGACATGACAATCAAAAGTTTTTTAGCAGAGTATCTGAGCTACGAGCTGTAAAGACACAGAACTCAATCTGGAAAAGGGGGCAGGGAACCCCAGCTCATTTGCATTTAAAGAGACATGCACAAAAACAGCCTGTTTCTGCATCCACATAAAATTTTCAAAATGATCTGTGGAGTATTTTGAGCTGAGACTTACTTTATATCTTGTAAAAAGAGGCATAATAGGTCTCCTTTAAATTTTGATGATACGATATTCACACTTACGGTTAAGATTAAATATTTTGCAAATCAAATGCATATGCAGTATAGTGCATGGCGGATATGCACTATACTGTATAGTGCATGGCTTTTTTGCATGCCTCCACACTTCCACAATTTCACTGCAATAACTTCTTCAATCACCTATTTTTATGAATCTTTCATACACTTGCATGAATGACGAATGAGAACAGGATGTACGAGATTCTCTTTTCATAAAAATTAAAATATCATAGAACAGAAGCCAGATCATTTTAAACCCCACTTCCTATTCTTAATAAGTGGATTTTCTGATTTTCTGGATTTTTCTCTTAACTCGCCGTTTCTCCTATTGATCTTTACTGCTTATGCAGTCTTAAAGCACCTCTTCATTGGCATTTAACACTGAGTACAAAAATACACACAATTACTTTGCATGCGTTTGTGAGATATTATCCCTGCCATTCTCTCCACATAATTAAATGTAATGAATGTGGGAGGCGGGTTTGTTTCTGCAGTTCAAAGACAACAGCAACGCTCAGCTCAAAGGTACGTGTATAAAGGACAGATTAAGGTTTTGGTTAGCCAGCAATTAAATTTCATTCACACAAACATACGCAGCGATATCATTGGCTTTACAGATATCACAATAATGATAATAATGAATGTAAACACCAGCTCCATCATAAGATTCAGAACAGCTGAGAGGGAGGTCAAAGAAAGAGAAGTAAACAAGACAGGTGAAGTAAACACAGCACTAATAATAACAACAAACAAACAAACAAACAGCAGGGTGAGGCTGGAGTTAGCCTGGAGAACAAGACCCTCCGTCCAGACCTTTCTCTTTTTCATCTAACCGCATTACAGTGTGTGCATACCTAAACAAGTGATAGAGTGAAAGCGAGGAAGGATGGATGAGGGGGTGGAGACATGAGAAGTCTGGGGTCAACTACCTGTCAAAGTCTGACTGCTGGTGGGCTCAATTTGCTTGCTGAACTAGAGCGAGGAAGAAAGTCTGTGTTTGTAAGAGAGAAAAAGAAATTAGATTAACTGGTATACGGTGAGAAGCGTTAAACACGTGCTACTACCTCTGTATATGACATGAATCTCATTAAACTGTCAGAGGTTATTTAGGGAAAAAAGTGTAGGTGTTTTCCCAAAGACATTATAATACTATAAGGGGGAGGAGAAATCATAATACTCAATATGGTGATTGTAATAACAGAAGTCAAACATTCTGGTTAAAAAAGCCAATCATTTTTACCATTTTTAATGGTTTGTTTAGACTAAACCAGTGGTTCTCAAATAGTTTAGCCATGGGACCCACATTAAATGTCATACCTGCATGCAAATCATTCCCAGCTAAGACACAAAGTACCAGGTATGTGATTTATTGGTACTTTACTTTAATTTCACACGTTGCATGCTCACAGTTTCTTTCGTTCTTTAGTAAAGTAATATACAGTGCGCCGCCATCTAACAGGACAGGATGGTTAATTTTTCTTGAGTAATAGACTTTTTATTTCGTAACAAGTCACAAAAATAACAACATAATAATGACACTGACATTAAGCCTGACAACATCTCATCTGACCGCAGATACTAAATCGGGCCAGCACGTTTTTCTTACTTAAAGAGCAGGTCATATGGTTTTTTTTTAAAAAAAAAAAAAATATATATATATATATATATATATATCTTTTGCAGTATGTAATGTAGCTATCCTTAAATGAAAACAGTCTGCAAAGTTGTTAATCAAATAAGTGCATGATAAATAAAGATATTGTCTCTTAAAA
The DNA here is from genome assembly GCA_012976165.1 of Labeo catla. Taxonomy (NCBI): domain Eukaryota; kingdom Metazoa; phylum Chordata; class Actinopteri; order Cypriniformes; family Cyprinidae; genus Labeo; species Labeo catla. The sequence goes on from VONZ01000222.1 coordinate 934,580, forward strand.
AAAAGAGTCAATTCTGAATTGCCTTAACGAGTCATCATATTTTTTAATCCTCTGCCTGTTACCAATCATGTCACTGGGTAACATATTTGCATAACCCCCACCTGCCAACGAAATACAAACAGTCTGACCTGCCCACAAACACTTCCGCTAGTTAGTGTGTTTACATCATGTCGAGAAGACGTTGTGTTCCCTGATACCACAGCAATACAATTCAAATCTTTTATTGTGTGCTCATCATTTTATCAAGGACTGCTTCTCTAATCTTGGCGAATTCAACATGTGTCCATCAAAGATGAGTCCGTACCTTCTTCATTTGGACCAACAAGCGTTTCTGAACCACATCCAGTAAGTACGACTGATATGTTATGTGTACATTTTCAGATTGAGTTCAAATATTAAGTTTTTTGTGCTAATATGTGATGTATACCTAGTGCATCTTTAGGTTTCCAGGTACAGCACGATATTACTGTCTTACTTAAATAGTTCTGATAATTCGCTGTGAACCCAGTATTTCCTAAGAATATTGATTAATGTAGACTGTCGATGTTCTAATTACTCCGTTTAATAATGAACTAAGTAATAAAGCAATAAATAAAGACTTTATAATCATTGTAAAATTGCTGTTTTTTTTTGTTTTTTTTTGTTGTTGTTGTTGTTGTTTTTTAGTTTTTGTGTTGATGTTGTTGTTGCACCAGCAGTTATAGGGTTAATGCGGGGAGTATAAGACCTGGTAACAGTGATGGACAGTAACGAAGTAGTGAAGTAGTTGTACTTCGTTACTGTACTTAAGTACATTTTTCAAGTATCTGTACTTTACTGGAGTAGTTTTATTTTGAGTAATTTTCACTTTTACTTCACTACATTCCAAAGCGTAAGATCGTACTTTGTACTTTACTAAATTTGATAAAACATATCGTTACTCCTTATAATATATCACACACTCCGAGACGCAGAAGCCCTGGCTGATTCATGAACAAACTGATTCTTTTCAATGAACCTGTTAAATCGATTCGTGAATCGCACCAAACGATTCATTCACGAATTGGAATGATCCGATTGCAGCTGTTCTCGAGTCGACAACTCAAATGATCCGTTTAGAGCGAGTCTTCAGTGAACTGAATTCACAAGTAAGAAAGAAAAATTAAAATAACACATGCACGTTCATATTCCCCGCTGCTGTAACGTTAGTAATTTTATTAAAATGCTACGCACTTAGCCCTACGTGACGTCTGTTTTTATGCTGTTTATCAACAGTATAAATTTTTATATTGTTTGAATCAACTAGCCGAGTAGACGGATATGAATGTTTATTCATAACCATACTGAAAATAAGTAAATATTGTTAGCTGATGCTAACTGTCTAGCTAACAAGCTTGCTGGTGCTAAGTTGAGGTAATTTTTAGATAAAGTCCAAATATTTTTATTCAACCTAGATAGGTTACATCTGAGGGAAAAAGAAAGGATGTCATGCTCAGAACATGGTAACTACTGTAATTATCAAAGTGGGAAGTGAAGCCCTAGGGGGCATTTGGCCAGGAGTGTTTTTACACCACAGACAAGGTTTGAGAAGAAAAAAATCATTGTGAAAATATAATTATATTTTTCCTTAAAATGTTCTTGCTAACTTCAGACCTTATTCTCATGTCATATATAACTGTGACGTTATGCAAAACAACAAGCTTTAAAACACTTTTTTCTTACTGGTGAAAATTAGATGGTCAAATCTGTTTTCCTTCAGGTACATCACAGCGTATCCTTCACAGTGAATGTTACTACATCACTCTCATCAACATAGTCCATATCAACAAACAATAATGTATTTTTACTCCATATAGTGGTTATTTTGGGAAAATCACTGGTATTTTGAGCAGTAGGATTATAAAAAATATGTGCTAATATAAAATTAAATTAAGTAGCCTATATAAAATTGCGAAATAAATCTATCAGTACTTTTTTACTTAAGTACATAAAAAAGTGGGTACTTTTGTACTTTCACTCGGGTAAAATTGAAAAAGGAGCACTTTTACTTTTACTGGAGCAATATTTTATTATATGTATCTGTATATTTACTCAAGTACTTGATTTGTGTACTTCGCCACCACTGCCTGGTAGAAAGAGACGAGTGAGTGCACCTGTGATACAGCTGTTCTGCGTTCTAATCAAAAGTTAAGACAGAGCGTCTTTTGTTGTTCTTCAGACATTATAGTAGACACATATTGGTTTACAAACTGTATTGTTTCATCAGTTAGTCATGTTAGCACTTGGCTAACATATCCACCATTATTTTTTGTTATGTTTTTACAGTTTAGCAGTAGTGTTTAATGTTTTTATGTCATTATTTTAAGAACGGATTGGAGCACTATATTATTGTTTTATGTAAAGGTGCATGCTTTGTCAAAGGTAGCGCTCTCTAACTTGCTCAAGTACTCCTCTCTGTGCCAATCACAACAGACTTGGCCAGCTGACCAGTCAGAGCAGTGTAGGCTTATGGAAGGGAGGGGTTTGCTCCAAACTTGCTTTGAACGAATCATTTCGAAATCATTTAAAAAATTATTCTAATATTAAATGTATATTCTGAGAAAATTACAATGTTTTCTGACATTAAACCTGTTGTAGGGGACTCCAACACAATATTAGGACACTTTAAAATACTATATGACCTGCTCTTTAAACTGTATCTGACAGGAATGTCCACAGCTTTCAAGCATGTCTGTCCAAATAAAAGTCCCGCATCAGAAAAACATTTAGAATTATGTTTTTGTTGTTGATGTTGTTTTTTTCACTGTACACTTCAGACCCACTCAGAATGGTCTTGAGAAACACTGGTCTAAATTGTACATGCCCATTAGTTTAACCAGCCTGTAAAAATACAGACTTAGCGTGATATGATATGAGGCTAAAAATGTACATATACAGTATTTTAACATATATTCAGCAATTCTATTTAAAATAGTATTCTGACAATTTAGTTGATTAACTGAACAACTAATGACAGATAAAGCAGAATTCCAGTAAAAAAAGATTTGAAAATGCTAGGTTAAAAACACCCCAGCGCTGAATGAAATGTGAACAAACCCAGTGATTGGGTTATTTTGACTCAGCAGTTGGGTTAAATGTTTAACCCAATCTTCTGGTAGCTTTATTCAACTTAACTATTGTTTAAAAATGACTATATTTCTTGCTTAAAATGAACCCAAAATAGGTTGGAAATGAACATTTATTAAAATGTTCATTAAATGAACATTAATAAAAAAGTTGAATAAATAATACACTTTTTTTTAATTGCTTATTAACAAATGTTTGCCTTTTGATTATTGCTGATGCCTCTAGTAATTATGTGTCTGATTTTTTTATTTACACCAGCCATATAAGAAATTTTAAACAATAGCTGAGTTAAATAAAAGTACCCAGAGGGTTGGGTTAAACCAACTGCTGGGTCAAAACAACCCAGTCACTGGGTTTGTCCATATTTCACTCAGTGCTGGGTTGTATTTAACTCAGCATTTTTAGAGTATTTTTGCCCATATTTTAATTGAAGATATGTCATATTAGCAACACTATGAATTCAAATGAAATTATTTCACTCAAATAGCCTATAGGTTTGAATAAAAAGTGAAGATGTCTGAAATTCATGGAAATATTGAATAAAGAAAAAAACAATAATTAATAGTATTTAAAGTATTAAATAAAAATAATATCACTATTAACAACATGCCACTTGGGGCCTTCTGTGCCAATTCTGGGGGCGCCATCCTACCCCAAGGTCCAAGAATATATCTTTACTTCAAAATAAAAACCACAAACATGTGTCAATAAATCCCTCATTAATCACAAATAGTGAGTGCAAAACTAGATATTCAGATTAAATGACCAAAAATACAAAAAATACCCAGGGCGCATCTTACCACATCCTATTTGATATATTACTTGATTATAATGGATTTTAATTTAATTACATTCATAGTTCTATGATTATATACACCATGTGTACTTTGTGAGTGTGTGTTACCAACTCCCTTACAGGTTTTGCCCTCAGGCCACAAAAATTGGACGATCAGATAGAAGGAAAGACAAAGCCAGCTGGGTGTAAAGATATGGACAAAACAATCAAGCAAAAAAAAAAGCAAAAGAGCAAAAGGGAAAGTCTCTTGGGGAAGGAGAGCAACAGAAACAAAGACAGATGGACAGAGCGTGACAGAGAGACAGAAGAAATGTGAAGAAAACTTTTGAAAAAACCACAAGCACCTTTATGTCCAAGTCTGGTGTTTGTCAATTTGAGGTTGAGAGATTCAGCTGAAGACTGTTCCAACATGTCAGATGTGCAGGACATCGAGAGAGGACAGAGTGTGAAAGAATGAGAACCAAAAAATAAGACACAAAAAATATTAGGGACAAGTACATAAGCAAGAGTGCAGTTGGATGGTGAGACAATCTTCATGTCCAAAACTGGTGGAAATGTTCCAGAAACACTTCAGGCATGAGGGACGGTGGCCAAATGACAGCTCAGTCATGGACACACTATCTACGTTATGGTCACCAAGCCAGCCAACAGCTTAGCAGCCACATCCCACGGCAACATGAGCCACATCCAACAGACCACAAGTAACCACAGTGAGTTCAGTCAAGAAAGAAAGTGAGACAGAGAGAGAATTTAACTGTGGAAATGTGTGGCTGGAGTCAGCAGGAAGAGCAAATTAAGTGAATCTGCCCCACTTAGGGCAGCTCTCAGAGGTGGATCCAGCATCCTCTGTGCCTTCCTCCTTCCCATTCATCCATCCAAAGCCACGTCCCAACCTGGGCCCCCATTTTTTCCCCCTCAGGCTGTGAGCCTCTTCATGCATCTAGGCCAGAGGCACCTGGCACAACTCTTCAAACACACATGATAGCAGCACCAGGAAACTGGGAACGGGATGAAAACATGTCAGGAGTAACGGGGTGAGGAGAGGAAAAAAAGCAGAAAAGGACGGATTGGTGCTCTGCAAGTCCCCGGCAGCATGGCAGGGCTTGAAACTGTCAGGGAAAAGTTTCCCTTTCTTATGGTCATGTGTTTAATTGATGAGACGTCCGGATTTCAGAGACTATCTGGAATCATCACAACTAAACGATTCTCTTATCATAACAGAGCATTGCTGTCTTGCTGGATCCCTTTCTCACGCTCTCTTTTGATCTGTTCTTTCGCTCTCTCCTCCTGTGCTTCCCTCAGTCCCCGGGCCCCTTAAAAACAGTTCTCACTCATCTGCTGTAAAAGCTCGTAACAAGGCAGAGCAGAGAGAGTGAGATATAGACGCTCCGTTCCAAAACCTAGCGAGCCGTCTCCCTAGGCAGCATGTTAAGGCATTGCATGCACACTCCCGACGCAAAGCCTGTTCCAAAAGCTTGGTGTAAAAAATTTGCACGGCTTCACTGGATACTTCATTTTGGATACATTCTTGAAGGCAATCCCATAATGCATTGCAATAAGTAAAAAATATACCACAAGATGGTGGAAAAAATAAGAAAAAAATTTAAATTTAAAATATAAATTAGATTTAACATACTATTGGAATGTACATTCTTAACCCTCCATGGTACCGTGTTGCCTCCAGGCAACACACCCTATTTTTGGGTTTTTAAATAAAATGAGCCACCCATTTAATGAATCAATGCTATCTTAGTAAAGAAGGGGTCAAATACTAACAAATAAAACTGCAAAACAGTGGTCACATGACCCATAGGAGTCTATTTTGTTTCCTCTTTCAGGACATGTGCACATGTCACATGACTCCATATTTTGTCCAGAGAAAGATTTATCATCAATTTTCATTCATATAATTGCCAACAAAAAATCTGAATCAACTTCACTGGTTAGTAAAGAAGTATTTTCAAAAACTTTCCGTAATATATCATCAAATATATCATAAGAAATTACAAAAAAAACTGCATGTTGCCTCAAGGCAACATTGTACCGTAATGGAATCACATATGGCCATACCAGGCATATAGCATAGCACATGTGTATATGATATTTGTAAGAAAAAAGTTAGAATTATCTAAATGTATTTGCATTTTTGCATGATATTGCAATGCATTTATAAGAATTGTAATTCATATACAATATTTGCACATATTCTGTTGAGAGGAAGTGCTTCCTGAGCTTTCACAAGCAGTGAGGAGTCATTAGTGAGGAAGGAGATTTTACATGCATGTGCTTATGTGTGTATGTGCATGCTTGTAAGGATAAGTTATATATTAGCATAAGGTTATAATCTTTTTTTTTTTTTTTTACTTTGAAACAACTTTAATTATAATGTTTTGGTATAATAACAGATATAATAGTTTGGTTATACTTGTGATCCACGATGGTACAGTGTTGCCTGAAAGCAACATGTGGGTATGAAATCTTACTTTTTGTTAAATATAAGATGTGCAAAACATCAAAAGTGTGATAAATCTGTTTGTTCAAATGTTTGATTAAAGAAATTGATGTTTTAAAAAAAAAAATTCTTTTTTTCTGCATGAAAATATCAAATGTTTCATTTTGTCCATTGTGGTACAATGTTGCCTTGAGGCAACAAACTTTTAAAAAATAAATAAATAAAAAAATAATAAAAATGTTTATTGATATTGTTATAGTGTCCAATTTTAAGCAGGAAAAACATTACAAATATTTTTTTCCTCATTGATATCATATTGCGTACAGTAGAGGCTTAAAAGTAAACTGTAAAGGAGTAGCGGGAATGCACATTTCAGACCGTTCGCAAAGACTCGCCTCCCTTAGTTATTGTTGTCCATCATGTTCTCAAAGTGAAAAATATATTGCGGAGCAAAGAGGAATCTAACAACGCGCCGACAGACAAGACAGAGCAGGTTACCTCTGGTATGAAACAAAGCCTCAGCTTTCAAATTTTGTAATTTTTGTAAGAAATTCAAGCAATAAGTACTGTTTTGTGGCTCTTTGATGTGTCATGACAGATTGCTGTAGTGCCTCAGTTTAAGCGGCAGGAGAACCATCTTTTCATATTTACTAGTTACAGCACAAAATAAACATGAATGAACATCAGAAAGTATCTTGTTTTGTTTTACTCTCTCCTCTGCGCTTCCATGTTCTTCATCGCGTTCGCCTAGATTTTAAATATGGATATTTTTCAAGTGCCACATGAACTGATCATCTTTTCATATTTACTAGTTATAGCACCAAATAAACATGAATAAACATCAGAAAGTATCTTGTTTCAACCGCAGAATGATGTCAATGCACACCATTTTTTTAAAATGTTTTAAATGTTTAAAATGTTAATCTACACTCACATATGAATTGTTTGTCGGACAAAATGGCAGATTCTATGTTATGATTGGTCAGATCACCTGTCAATCAAACTTCCAAACTCCCTGCAAAGGGTCAATTATATAAATGAAGGCAAACAAGACTGTACCTTTATTATTATTTTTTTCTCTCTGGTCACTTTTATTTTAGTAGACTTTTTTCTAAATATTATTAATCTCTGCCTATATGTATATAGTTTTTCTTTTATATGTATGTATACGTATGCATTTTATTTGTACATAAGCCCATATTTTTTCTGTGTATTTCTGTTTTATCAAACTGAACAAAAGTGACCGTAAAGATATCTATAGTGTTACAAAATGATAAATGTTGTACTTTCAAACTTTCTATTCATTAATCAAAAATATTGAGCAGCACAAATGTTTTTAGCATTGATAATTAGAAAAGTTTCCTAAGCACCAAAACAGCATATCAGAATGATTTCTGAAGGATCATGTGACACTGAAGGCTGGAGTAATGATGCTGAAAATTCAGCTTTGCATCACAGAAATAAATTACATTTTAAAATATACTGAAATTAAAAACAGTAATTTTAAATTGTAAAAAGTTTTTCACAATATTACTCTTTTTACTGTATTTTAATCAAATAAATGCAGTCTTAGTGAACATAAGAGAATTCTTTGAAAAACATTTTGTTTAAAAAAAAACCTTACAGACCACAAACTACTAAATAGTAATGCAAAAGCTATGCAACATTAACTTAGCAACATGCTAACAGCAACCCCACTCCATCATACTTAGAATGCAGCCTTAGAAGGCATCTGCCTATGTAGGCATTAAACACCCAGGCAGCTCACCAGGTTTAGGAACAAAGTCAGAGAAAGTAACTTCTGAGAGGAGAGGAATCAAACCAAACAGTCGTTCAGTCTCTGTTCTCTCTGTCTATCCCTCAATCTTATATCGTGGTGAGCACTCAGTCTCCAGAGCAGGTGTAATAAAGGCAACAGTTGCAGAGGCGTTTCACTCTGTCTGGCAGACTGTGACTGAGTTTAACACATGTAATCCTACACACATTCCCCAAAGAAAGAAGAAGAGAGAGAGAAAACTGAAGGAAAGACCTAAGGTCTGTGAACAGATGAGGGGATGAAGGATGGAAATGATATGGAAATGTGCTGTATTAGTCCGCTTGCAGAGCCTGCACTTGATCCCTGTGTACATTTAAAAGCGCAGTGATGGGAAAGTACATAAAAGTATAAAACAAAGTACATACATACTTACATGAAGTAAGACAGTACATAGTTTTGCTTTTCAGTATGTGGATGAAAGTGAAAAAGCTGCAAAGAGGAAATTAAAGTACTAAAGGGATAGTTCACCCAAAAATTAAATTTCCCCAGGATTTACCCTCAAGCCATCCTAGTTGTACATGACTTTTTTTCTTTCAAACAAATACAATCAGAGTTATAGTAAAAAATGTCCTGGATCTTCCAAGCTTTATAGTGGCAGTGATTTTAAAAACCCCAAAAACTGCATCCATCCATCATAAAAAGTGCTTAACAAGGCTCTGAGGTTTTAATAAAGACCTTCTGAAGTGAATCAATGCATTTGTGTAAGAAAAATATCCTTATTTAAAACTTCATAAACTGCTAGCTTTTGCTAACTGTTGTACATGAGTTCACGAGAGAATGGCGTTTCAGTGAATAACGTAGGACGTCGGCGTAGCGCAAGCTCTGGTGAGAATATGTTAGTCTCGCGAGAACCTAGCCTAGAGGGGAAGCTAGAAATTAGAGTTCATAAAATTTTATATATGGATATTTTTCTTACACAAACGCCTCGATTCACTTTAGAAGGCCTTTATTAACCCCCAGAGCTGTGTGGAGCACTTTTTATGATGGATGAATGCAGTTTTTTGGGCTTCAAAATCTCAAAAGCCATTCACTGCCATTATAAAGCTTGAAAGAGCTGGGACATTTTTTAATATTAATCTGATTGTATTCGTCTGAAAGAAGAGAGTCATATACACCTAGGATGGCTTGATGGATAGTAAATCGTGGGGTAATTTTCATTTTTGGGTGACCTAAATGACATATATATTTACATTAAGCTTTTTTTTCTTTTCAAATAGTAATCAAACAAATTATACTTAGCTACATGTTAGCATGTAACTAAATTTACTTACATTTTTTATTAATTATTTGGTTCAATGGGTAAATACGAATAAAGTACATACATGAATACATACACACTCCTTGCGTGGTCCTACAACCCTGATAGCACACATACATCGCGGAAACGTCTATTTGACATCTGCATCTGGAAGACGTTTTTTTTTTTTTTTTACAGCGTTTGCTCGTTTGGAATACGTCTATAGGACGTTTCCTATCAGATGTCAAATATATGTCTATTAGATGTCTTTAAGATGTTTATGATTTAGAATGTATGTAAAACTGACATCTTACAGATGTCTGTCAGATGTTTGTACACAGCGGATGCTTTCCAGATCAAGTGATCTTTAAAGGGGTCATCGGATGCCCATTTTCCACAAGTTGATATGATTCTTTAGGGTCTTCATGAAAAGTCTATAATATACTTTGGTTAAAAATTCTCAATGGTAGTGTAAAACAACACCCTTTTTACCTTGCCAAAATCAGCTCTGCAAAAAACATCCCATTCTGGTCGAGGCTGCTTTAAATGTTAATGAGCTCTGCTCGCCCCGCCCCTCTCTTCTCTCTGTGGAGTGACAAGCATGTTTACTTTAGCTGCATTTAACCGCTAAACTTGCTAACTAGCACATTATTAGGAAAGGCGATCACAAAGATTCATAAAAAAAACCCTTATACTCATTTCTGCTGTAAGTGAAGCTGGATCACGAATGATTCGCGCAAAGATAGATGGATATATGTAGATCGGGAGGCGCATTCCCTTCACAAATAAACGTAATCCACTGCATCTTCAGTGGCTCAGATGTCGGGAGTAAATGATGACCACTATGTTTATTATTACATCCAGAAACACAACACCTCAATCGCTCAATTCTTGTCTAACTTGCATCCCTGCTCCGGCATCAAAACATGGAGGTTGGACTGTGACAGCTGGTCTAAGGTAAGACGCTCATGTCAATCATCTATCGTGGGAGCGGCCTCTGTGGGTGTGACGGCACACCGACAGGCATCTGAGAACGGCTCGATTTGAAAAAGGGGATATTATTTTTACAGATTAATTAAAAACCACTGCAAGGATTTTTATCATTATAGGGTAGATTTGTACATACACTGACAACACACATTAATGTTCAAATAACATGTAAAAGTGAACTTAGCATCCGATGACCCCTTTAACAGATATCTTGCAGACATACGTGTGCTATCTGGGAAGGTCATTTTTATCCCAAAAGCAGGGATGTACATGAATTTTCTGAAAATGTATTATTACTTACCCTGATAGCACACATACATGACGGAGACATCTATTTGACGTCTGCATTTACATCTGGAAGATGTTTGCTAATCTGCAATAGGACATTTCTTATCAGATGTCACATAGACGTCTGTTAGATATCTTTAAGATGTTTATGATTTAGAATGTATGTAAAACTGACATCTTACAGACGTCTGTCAGATGTTTGTACACAGCAGATGCTTTCCAGATCAAGTGATCTTTAACAGACATCTTGCAGACGTACGTGTGCTATGTGGGATATGTCTATAGGACATTTCCTATCAGATGTCAAATAGACATCTAATGGATGTCTTTAAGATGTTTATGATTTAGAATGGATGTAAAATTGACACCTTACAGATGTCTGTTAGATGTTTGTACACAGACGTACGTGTGCTATATCTGGGTGACTTTCAAATTCATACATTTAAATTTATATAGAGAGATCAATCTATCAACTCCTCTTCTGGGCTATTTAGGCATACTGCTAATTTTGCATACAACATTAGTACATAAATTAGGATTCAGTCCCCTTTCTTTGACTTTCCCTGTTTTTTAGGATGCAGGGTCATGCAAGTACACATTTAAACAGTGTGTCTGTGCGCACATATACTTGAGTGAGTGTTAAAGTGAGGTATTTATGTAAAAATAGCAGTAAATGTGGGTTATGTCCTGGGAGGGGTCCTTCTCGCAGACTGGATGGACAAGCTCTCAGCTGTCAGTCTGTTTTTCTTTGCTCTGAAGTTAACATTTCTGCAGGGAAGAACTGCTAGAAGCACCGTTTCCTCACATCTCCCACTCTCTCATAGGCATTATAAACAAACAACGCGAATGTGCCAGAAACCACTATACATTAAACACTCTAGACACCAGAACTGAGGTCAGGCATGGTAACGGACATCTATACAAGCCACACCCATCACACACCCCATATTCAGATAACCTGGCATCCATATGTGCAGTCCTAAAAGAAAGCGTAAAGTCTCAGGACTATCATTGCTCTTCTTTCAAGCAGTGTCTCTTTCTTTATGCCTTTCTTTTTTTGGCGAAGACATCTGTCTAAGACAAGGCTGGGCTTCGCTGGAGACCTGGCGCCTGTTCGCTTTCTCGGCAACCGTTGCCATGGAAAGGAGCCGAAATGGGGCAGATAAGAGTTGAATGAGAAAGCTGATGTTCCAGCGGGGTCCTCATGTGGGAGGGGTCTCTGGGACCACTCTCGTCACAAACGTCAAGCTCTTTTGATGCATGACAGGAACCGAAAACGGAAGAGAGATACGAGTGAAAAAGACAGAGAGAGAGTGGGAAGGGAGAGAGAGTCAGGCTATGGGAAAACAGCTGTGAAAGTGGAAAAAGTATGTTTCTGCTATGAGAGACAGAGTTGTGGGAAGAACAATCTCAAAGAATGGGAACCATCCAAAGAGACAGGACTGCTGGAAGAAAGGAAGAAGATGGAGAGTGTCAAGATGCTCTTACAAATCACTGCTCAAATAAAGAGTGAGAAGAAAAGCTTTTAATAAAGAGACATGAGACGGCAAGTTTTAGCAGGTCAAATCTCTCCTTCTTGGCTTCTTACAGTAATAAAATTGTCTTGATTCCAGTGAGAATCTGTCAGACATATCATCTGTCTGGCTTTGGAACTCAAAATTAACAGCCATGACTAAATACATCTCTAAACTTCAGACCAGAGTTTCAAATCACAGATTTTTTTTTTTATGAATTTGTTACCATATATCAGGGGTCACCAGATCTGGTCCTGGAGGGCCGGTGTCCCTACAGAGTTTAGCTCCAACCCTAATCAAACACACCTGAACCAGCTAATTAAGGTCTTACTAGGTAGACAGGCAGGTGTGTTGAGGAAAGTTGGAGGTAAACTCTGCAGGACACCAGCCCTCCAGGAACAAGTTTGGTGACCCCTGCCATATATCATAGACTAAAATATTTTCTTATAAAACAACTTGATAAAAACCATACAAATTCAAATAACAGATTGTTAAATAACATTAATTTTGTTTATACTTAATACTCATATTTAACTTAAAAATGCAAAAAAAAAAAAAATTGTGATAAGCAATTTGAAAATAAGACAAACATTGTATTGACTTCTATAGCCTTTACACAGATTTTAATGTCTGCCACAATAATGTAATATCCTTGAAATATCTTCTGGTGGTGGATTTTCCTTATAAATATTGATTATATGTGACCCTGGGCCACAAAACCAGTCATAAGGGTAAATTTTTCGAAACTGAGTTTTATACATCATCTGAATAAATAAGCTTTCCATTGATGTATGGTTTGTTAGGATAGGACAAAATTTGGCTGAGATACAACTGGAATCTGAGGGTGCAAAAATCTAAATATTGAGAAAATCACCTTTAAAGTTGTCCTTGTAAAGTTCTTAACAATGCATATTACTAATCCAAAATTAAGTTTTAATATATTTACAGTAGGAAATTTACAAAATATCTTCAAGGAACATGATCTTTACCTATTATACTAATGATTTTTGTAGGGATGCACCGATACTACTTTTTCCAGTACTCGCCCGATACCGATACTTTTATTTTTGGTACTTGCCGATTCCGAGTACCGATACCGATATTTTAAAATTTACCAGTAGATTTGTAAAATATAGGGTACAGAAACTAAAAGAATATGTATAATGTTAGTTGGTCAACTTCATTTATCAAATAGATACAGTCAAACCAAAATGTATTTAGAACACATTATCATAAACTGTGTCCTGCACCCACTAGTAAAAAAAAAATATCAAAAATTATCAAAAGATGGTGTATATCTGCTGTCTGAATAATTTTTGGGTTGACTATATATCCCTTAGTTATTTTTATTTTTACACTTAATTATGCCCATTAAAATGTGTTTTGTTACTTTCACTGTTTTTTTTTTTCTTGCTCTATGGTACATCATCTTCAATTTAATAGCATGAAACTGCTCCATTGCAGCGGCTCAGTACTGTAATCACGTGAACCACTCATTATGATTCTCCTAACTCTGATATTTTAAGAAATATAAGTCACGCTTTTTCATCTGAAATATGCTGCTATTTGGGCTATAATCCAAAGCGACTCAAATAATGGAGAAACACTCGTGAAGCAAGCAAAACATGCGCAAGTACAGTACTGCCTATCGCATTTCACACAGTCTGCTATAGTTTCACTTTCGCCGGACAGTCGTGTATGCTTCAGGTTGAAAAAAACGATGTTTATAGCGAATGCCCCTATATATTTTTTATATTTACGAATTTGTTTTAATCCAAAAGATGCATGTGCTAAATATGCGAACATCAATGAAGATCACGCAACAGTGCGCGCTCTCTCTCTCACTCCCTCTCTCTCTATACCGTTAAATAACTTGTGCATTGATTTACTTAAATTGTTTTTGACATATCTCACCGAACTACAAACTTTCCAGTGATGTCAAGGCGGGATATTAACTCGACAAGCCCGCACATCTTGGCCGCCGCGCGCTCAATCCAATCTGCGTGCTTTGCCTATCAGCTGACGCGCACCAGTTATACAAGCTTAATACTGAATGTTTAACATTATATTATTTGCATACATATACTTCGTAGACATCCTTAATCTCTAATGACTCCATTCTGCTGTCTGTTGTTTTGTTGTCGGTGTTTCTTTGCCTGTATACGCACTTGTCACATGATGTGGTATCGGCGTTTGGTATCGGGGCATTTTAACGAGTACCAGTACGAGTACAGGAGCTCGGTATCGGTGCATCCCTAATTTTTTGCATAAAAGAAAAATCGATAATTTTGACCCCCACAATTGTTGGCTATTGCTACAAATATACCTGTGCTACTTAAAGACTGGTTTTGTGGTCCAGAGTCACATATAAATATTAACTGTGAATAATTAGAATAAATAATCTGCTAATCATGTAATTAATTTAATAAACCATCTTAATCAATTGACCACCCAAAAAAATAACACTACATTTGAGCTAAATATAATGCTGATTTCATAGTCATGAAAAGTGTTGTGCGAATTGTGAACAGAGGAGAGAGGAATGAAGTATGGAGATAAGCAGACTGACACAGTTAAATAAAGTCAGAGGCTTCCACGCTGTCACAGATTCTGTTATTTTCATTATGTTCTATTAGTTTTGTTTTCATGGATTTTTGATTGGTTGTCTTTAGTCACGTTCTCCTTTATTCTGTTTTCCTGCCACTCTTTAGTTGTCATGGTAACTCATCTAATCAGCTCAGGTGTTAATCATTATTTCATTCATTCGGTTTTTACTTAAGTTCCTGTTTGCACATTCTTTGGTTGTCTGGTATTAATTGTGTTTTACCACACTGGTATGCCATTTTGAGTATTTTGGAGTTCTTTAATAAACCCCGTTTTAGTTTATCATCTTTGTCTTCATCTTTCGACTACCTGTGACACGCATCTCCCAGTGCCTTACACTTATCAGAGGGGGGTTATCATTCCTCCATCTTGCTACCTTTGTTCAGTGATATGGCTCTGTCAGGCACAGATTTCTCTTGGGCACAGGACTCAAATGGCAATATGAAATCTGCTGCTTGTTGACGGGGTTTCACCGTAACGGTGGCCGGAAAGGGACACTCACATACACACACACAGGTCTAAGAGAAACACATTCACATTAAAGCACATGAGTAAACAAAACCAAATCCTGGGGACTTTTTGTTGACAAATACATATAAACCACATGACTGAACTAAAGACTCGCAAAATAAGAATGACGTAAGCAGGGGTTTGTAAAAAGTCTCTAAAGGTCCATGCACACTCAATCCGAAATTTTTTGCATGTTAAAAAATAAATACAACCTCACACTGTCAATCACATTTACACACTGCCTTCGAAACGTTTGTCCATCATTTAAAAAAAATCAGATCTGGTTTAATTTTCTCTGTTTTTCACATCTGTAGCAAGCATTTTGAAAGGTGTTTTGACAATTCTGAGCCACTATGACATTCTGTGCATGACGAATTTTGACGAATACGAAGACTGACAAAGTCGCCAAAATTAAGGAAATGTGCTGTATAACCAGTCTGACATAAAACTTGATAAAATTTTAAATACTTTTCTTTTTACTCTTTCAATAAAAAATGTCAATAATAATGACAATACATTTCTACTTTATTTAATTAATTTATTCATAAACTAGAACATTTCTTTTCATCAAAGAATCCTGAAAAATAAAACATTTAATTTAAAATTTATAGCAATTTGCACAAAAATATTAAGCAGCATGACTAATTTTACCATTGATCAGCTTATTAGAATGATCTCTGAAAGATCATGTGACACTGAAGACTAAAGTAATGGCTGCTAATTTGGCATTGCATGTACAGGAATAAACTATATTTTAAAATATATTAAAATAGACAACATTTGTTTTAAATTGTAATAATATTTCACAATCTTACAGTTTATACTGTATTTTTAATCACATAAATGCAGGTTTGGTGAGCATAAGAGACTTAAAAAAACATTATAAACCCCACATTTTGACTTGTAGTGTATACCCTGTAAAAAGTAGGACAGGGTATAGAAATAGTCTTTCTGACCTGTTAGCACACATGACAATAGTTAGAATTCAGAGTAATATGAAATATGAAAGAGGAAAAAAGGAAATAAATATTGAAGAGGAGTCAGGTTTATGTCAGAGGGAGTCTAGCCGTGCTATCAGGTTTGTGACTGATGAAGAGGTTTGAGGGTGAGGTCAAAGGTCAACAGGAGTGGGGATTGGGACGAATGACTGATGGCGGGGTCGAGCGGGGCAGGGTGACAGAAGCGTCAAAACGTGAGGGAGAGATGGGAAAAGAGAAAGTGAGACAAATTAATCACTCTGATCTGACAAAGACAAAAGAGACCTCTTGAACAGTTTGTACAGAACGATAACACACACACACACACACACAAAATACACACACATACACACACCTCTGCCTCTCCCCCGACATCCATCTATCCATCCATCTATCTGTAGTTTTCAGTCGGGTGAAAGATGATTTCATATCCTGAAATGATGACTCTTTCTGATCTGCGGCCTGACGCAGTCTCAGCTCTCATTTGTATTGATCACAGAGTAAAATTACAATAAAACGCACTGAATAACACATCCTTATTTCAGCATTCTCTTTTCTCCTTCCTAAAACACACTTTACCTCTTATTACATTAACGCACACTCCGGATCTCTCAAACGCATACACACACACACACACACACACACACTGATTTACACTCATACGCTCAGATATGATATAAGCAGGAGGCCCCCAAGTGGACAGACAGCAGGAAGAGAGGAAAAAATAGAAACAGGAGCCATGGGAGCAAAAGAGAAGAGAACTGAGAAAGAGAAATGGAGAGAGGAAGAAAAGGATATGAGGGAGAAAATACTTTGGATTAGAACGGAAATAGATTTGCATTATCTATACACAGATAAAGCAGGACTTTATAGATTAGATCAACCAAAAAAAAAAAAAAAATACAATTATGTTGTTATTTACTAACAATCAAGTCACTCCAAACTACTATGACAGACATTTTTAAGAATATACCAGTCATTTTTGCAGGTACTGCAGGCTTTAAGTTTCAAAAAATTATGAACCTGGGAAACGGATCAGTACAGATCATTCAAAATCAAACTGATTTATTGAAAAGATCTGACTCAAAAAGAATAATACATTCATGAATCAGATATTTACGAAGTTCTGAACCTGATATGTGGGGGGAAAAAATAAAAGAAATTGTGGCCACAAATTAAGAATTTGTTCCCATGTCTCTAAATTTGTTTCTTTATTTTAGTTAAATTGTGGCCATGTTGTAGTAACTAGTTCCCTCATTTTGATTTTGTTAAATCATGGCTATTATTTAAAACAAAATGAAGGAACGAATTAATGACTTTCTAATGAACAAGACATCACGTTTTAAAAGACAAAAACACTGTTTATGGTGCTTGTTCCCCTGTCAGTCCTCATTCACTTTCATTTTAAAAACAGTTGCTAAAAAATAAAATAAAATAAAATAAAATAAAATAAAATAAAATAAAATAAAATGTTCTACAGAGGAAAATAAATTTAGATGGCCATCATCAGTGTTGGGGAGTAACTAGTTACATGTAATATTATTACGTAATTACAAAATAAATGTAACAGAAATCTGTTACAGTTACTAAGAAAAAAATTGTAATTACATTACAGTTACTTCTGAAAATGTTCACAATTACAAAAGGGGTTACATCTGAATATTCTCACACACAGACTTGCTCCAAAAGGAAACATGATGCATTAAGAGCCGGGGGTGAAAACTTTTAGAATTTGAAGATCGGGGGGGGGGGATAATATTTCAACAAAATAAAAATAAAAATTTGGACATTTTCATCTTCAAACATTTTCACCCCTGGCTCTTAATGCATCGTGTTTCCTTCTGTAGCATCAGTGAATGTTTGAAACTTTTTTAAATACGCAAAAGATGCTGGAAAACTGATGCTGAAAAAGATGCTGGAAAACTGAACAATCTGCAGGATTGTTTTTAAAAAATCAGAGGATTTTTTTAAAGAACAGTGCTCAGTTTAACTGTTCAGAACAAACAAGGGACTCATGAACAACCATCACAAAACAATAAAAACAGTCGTAGATCATCCAGGTAACAACACAGTATTAAGAACCAAAGTTCCCAAACTTTTGAAGGGGGTTATTGTAATAATTTCAGCATTTTTTTGTCTTATGGACTATATGTAAACATCTTTCATGTAAAATATCTTACTCAGGACAGTACTAAATAAAAAAATAACATGCATTTTGCATGATCTCTCTTATTTTGTTAAAATTATTTACATTTTGACAGATTCTGCAAGGGGTTCACAAACTTTTGCATGCCACTGTATGTTACTTTGTAAGATTAAAGGCACTGTTAGATTCCAGTGTTTCTTGTCATAGCTATGCAAAGACTATATCTTATCAGGATTTAAAATCTGCATAACCTCAGAACAATCTCAAAGTAAAACGAGGTACTAAAGTCCAATTTTCAATTTTTATAATCTTAATTCAAGTAATAAAAGATTCTGAAACTCTGACAGTAATGAGTGTTGAGTACTACTGTAAGGTTAACTCTGCCTGCTTTAAATGTTTGAAAATGATTAACAGTTTAGAAAAATGTAGAAGAAATATAAACATTTTAATTTAGTAATTAAAAAGTAGCCAAATGTAATTAGTTACATTACTTACAAGTAATTGAAATAGCTACACTACTTATTACATTTCAAAAAGGGTAACTTGTAATCTGTAACCTATTACATGTCCAGAGTAACCTTCCCAACAGCCATCATACACTACACAACTGAGGACTACCAAATTTAACAAATGAAAACAATACGCGTTTTAAAATCGGCTGAAAAGTCGAGTCTGCAACCATCTTATGGCTTTCTCCAGACTGTAAATCAGCTGAAAATTTGGGCAAAAACCATGCAGTGTATTCCAGCCTTTAAAGAACAAGGTAAGAAAAGACAGGAAGACAAAAAGCTTAAACTATACACATGTATGAGTATGCGTGTGCTGTACATGTGCGTCTCGTTAACTGTCAGGACATGATGGCCAGGAGGCTGTTGTCACATCTGAGAATGTGACAGAGGAGAAAAATGGCCTACAAGGGAGACGTGGAGCTATCCCACAAGACACTGGAGCACTCTGTATGCGCCGGTCTCCTGTATGCCCTAACTCCCAATCTCTCTCATTCCCTCTGTCTTGGCAAGTTATTTCATCATGAATAATCAAACACTGTTCCTTCCACCCCTCTTCTCTTTCTCTCTCCCCATACTTTCTTCTTGCTTTATTCATTCGCTAGAGGCTGGTCCATCTTGTGCTGCTCACCATAACTCCAGCTTGGTGGTTCTTAGACTCCAAAAGGTCATCCTTCATGCTTATGAAACTGATTACTAGAGGGAAGAAAGAGAGAAAATAGACAAACGAGGAGGAAAAAGAGTGTGTTTGTTCTGAACTCCTTCCTATTGCTATTTAACTCTGGCTCGCATCGACCAATAGGAAATCAATGCGTTGTGCTGGGCTCACCAATATAGCGGACAAGCTAAAGGAAAGCATAAATGCACATGCACACACACACACACACACACACACACATCTAAATGGACCCAGATAGATTATGTTTACATCCATAATACACAACACACACATGATTTCTCCCTCTAAAAACTACCTCCCTCCACACACCCTCTATTCTCATCATTTATGTATGTCTTTAGTATTCCTTCAAGTGCTTCTCTTTTTTCCGATGCTCTGCATCATGCAGATCCTCCTTCGCTCAATCAAACACAAACAAACCGGGATGTGACTGGGGATGTGGCACAAGCGCTGAATTCGAGCAAGATTGCTTCATTGTCTGCTCGCACAGTTCCCCTCCCCACGGACAACGGCGCTCCGCCGTTCGACCGAAGCCATTTACAATAAAAACAGACTGGGACAAATCCAATGAAATCCGACAAGCAAGTTTAGAGAGAGTGGAGAGTTAGAGAGGCAGGTTACAGGTTGATTTGATCGGAGCGCGCTATTGCTATTGTCAGCTCAGGCTTTAAACAACAAAACCAGATTGCCAGTTTGTGTGGTCGAGTTGATTAAAGGAAAACATGTGACATCTTTCAAATAGGGGGGAAAATGTAATCAGTTTTCAGCATAACTATATGGAGTCAATGAAAACAATAATGAAAAGGATCAATCTTTTAAAAATCTAGTTTAACACACGTTTGTGTTTATTGTGTTCAGTTTAAATTTATTGACTCTA
The DNA here is from genome assembly GCA_012976165.1 of Labeo catla. Taxonomy (NCBI): domain Eukaryota; kingdom Metazoa; phylum Chordata; class Actinopteri; order Cypriniformes; family Cyprinidae; genus Labeo; species Labeo catla. The sequence continues at coordinate 955,077 of VONZ01000222.1, forward strand.
TAATATATGTTTTCAAGGCAAAAATACAATTATTTGTACCTTTACAGAAATATTTCAAAAACGTTTTTATTATAATATTATATTATATTGTTTATTATTATATTATATTATTATCATATATCATTTATTATTATTTTTATATTGTACTTTTTTTTACCATTTTTAAGAAAAGTTCACATTTATCGACTCTAAAATTATACTTTTCAAGGTAAAAATATATGTATTTTTACCTTGAAAAGTATAATTTTAGAGTCGATAAATGTGAACCTTCAAGTGCTTCTCTTTTTTCCGATGCTCTGCATCATGCAGATCCTCCTTCGCTCAGTCAAACACAAACAAACCGGGATGTGACTGGGGATGTGGCACAAGCGCTGAATTCGAGCAAGATACATATATTTTTACCTTTACAAAAATATTTCAATAACGTACAACATTTTTTTATATTGTACTCTTATACAATTTAAGCAAAGTGTGCATTTATCGATTTAAAACTGTAATATTTTTTCAAGGTAAAAATTAATTTTTTTTTTACCTTTACAAAAATTTTTTATAATGCACATTATTTTTTATATTGTACTCTTATACCATTTTAAAGAAAAGATTACATTTATCGATTCTAAAAAAATATACATATTTATTTTTCAAGGTAAAAATACTATTATTTTTACCTTTACAAAAATATTTCATTGACATGCACTACTTTTTATACTGTACTTTTATACCAATTTTAAGAAAAAGTTTACATTTATTGTTTCTAAAATAAAATCAAATTTTCAGGGTAAAAAAATACAACTATTTTTACCTTTACAAAAACATTTCAATAACATACAATATTTTATATATTTGACTTTTTAAGTAAAGGTAAAAATAAAATTAGGTAAGGGTAAAAATGCAATTAATTTTATTTTACAAAAACATTTCAATAACATACAATATTTTATATATTTGACTTTTTAAGTAAAGGTAAAAATAAAATTAGGTAAGGGTAAAAATGCAATTAATTTTACTTCTACAAAAACATTTCAATAACATACAATATTTTATATATTTGACTTTTTAAGTAAAGGTAAAAATACAATTAGGTAAGGGTAAAAATGCAATTAATTTTACTTTTACAAAAATATTTCATACAAAAACATACAAAAATTTTATACTGTACTAATATACCATTTTTAAGAAAAATTTACTTTTAATGACTCTAAAATAAATTATATTTCAATAATGTACTATATTTTTATATTGTACTTTTAGGTAAAGGTAAAAATGCAATTAAGTAAAGGTAAAAATATAATTATTTTTACCTTTACAAAAATATTTCAATAACATACAATATTTTTTATACTGTACTTTTATACAATTTTTAAGAAAAATGTACATTTATTGACTCTAAAATACAATATATTTAAATTTTTCAATAATGCACAGTACTTTTATACTGTAATTTAATACCATTTTTAAGAAAAGTTTATATTTTTTGACTCTAAAATTAAATATATTTTTCAAGGTAAAATCTACAAAAAAAAAAATATATATATATATATATGTATGTATGTATTCTGTTCAAGTATTTAATTTTTAATGAGGATTTTGTTCTTCATTTCCAGAAGATAAAACCATTTTCATTATAAAACAGGCGTATAAGTATTATGAAATATTTTATATGTATTCTAGAATAAATAGATTTGTACATTAAAAAAAAACTAATTCAATTCTGTAATAACACAGAAGGTTGTAAAATAGTGTAAGATTTACTAGGGTTATACAACATACCGTAGAATCTGTTTTGTGTGTTGGTAAATTAAGTGTTGTGGTGATCCCAGCGCCAGCTCTATCTGTACTCGTTCTGGCTAGTGGGCGTCTCTTCACCCCTCTTTAGCCGTTGTGTGAGGATACGGCTCCATCTAGATCAGTCAACTGCAACACCTCCCAGCGCTACATGTTAATGTCCAGAGCGATCATGTCATGCCTGCAGACATCCTTGTAAAACAGCTGTGGGTGGCCAGCAGTTGTTTCGGCGAGTTCACAGGAGAGTAACCGCCCATCTACAGCCGAGTCATCTAAGCTTTCGTTGTCTTAGTACAGAGAACATGGTTGGTGAGGGACTTGGGGACTTGTCTTCCCATCGGCAAAACGCAATGGAGACAGTGCAGGTGGAATGTGTTTAGTTTGCTTGACATTTTCTGTTTATGTCCCACCGGGACATAGTGGGCGAAGGACGCAGGTGCGCTACGCTGCTGCCTTGATCTTGAGTGGCTACAACTTCATTTCTAGAAATTTAAACAAATCCACAACAGTATTAACTGATGACTCAAAGTGGCTTTTTTACACAATTAATTACTGCTAACAGATGTTTTTCTCAAATCTGCAGGCTCACTATCTCGACCACACAACGTGTCTATACAACACTGCCTCATTCAGGCGAAGCATCAACTATTTAAAAACATCAAAAAAGACCACCATATGAGCTCCTGATATTATCTTTTGAACCTGCATTATATCTTTTTCTCTTTAATTAACCAGGTTTTCTTAAAGGAATAGTTCACACAAAAAGGAGAACATTTGAAAAATTAATAAAGGCAAACTTTAGAGTTTCAAAAGTGATCATTTTAAGTGACTAAAAGCTAATTCACACTGACAGATGCTGACCAACAGCAACAGACACGGCATGAATCAGCAGTAAGAGACAGGAATTTAAGTTGTTTTTAGTCACAGACCACTGACATTATCCCAAGCTCTCTTTGAAAGAGCAGATATGTGGTATTTGTGAATGAATCATTCATTTAAACTTGGAACACGAAACTTGGATCTTTCAATGAATCAGCTGATTCACAAAACCAGTCTGAATGATTCAGTTATCAAGTTCAACTCGGTAGCTGCGTTTACATGGACCCTAATAATCTGATCGTGACAGGACTAGAAGCACAACCAAAATAAAAAAGTCTCATGGAACCACGTCAATCGAATTGAATTGGCCAGATCTGATTAAAATTTTGACCGGATTGTAAGGGGTGGTTTAGTCCTTGTGTAATCGGAGTGAGAGGACATGTAAACACTTGATCGGACTAAAAACCGAAACTGGAAAGTACTGCGCATATGCAGTGACGTAAAAAAAGCGTAATGACGTGTGACGCACAGAACGATCTGTCCTTCCAGGTGAATAAAGTGTCATAATGAGTTTCGGTCATTCGAAAATTCTGCTTTCACTCAGCGTCTGTGAAGTGGAGCAGCACAACGTCCCACTAGTCCTTCTTTAAGACTGTCACCAACAGATGACTGGTTTTGGGTGCGGGAATGGGCACTTTTACTGCTTTTTAAAGTAAGCAGCACAGTGCGCTTTTTAAAACAGCATGCAACAACAGCGGGAAACTTTGTATATTCATGCAGTGTGCACATGTCAAAAGAATAAATCCAATCAGAAGCTTGTGACACATAAATGTGTATATCAACATCCCAATCACTTTATTTAGCGTTCATGTAAACTCTACATTTGGATTCGTCAATGAGAATGAATTTATTCAGATGGAAGCATAAAGTGTCCATGTAAACATATCTATAGTCTCAACAATCTAGATTTACAGAAAATAACAGCTCACTTAAAAAATATTGCCATTTATGGATATGAAAAATCTTTCCATCTGCACAAGAGGTTTAGATTATTCAAATGCTCTTCATACTAACACTGCGTCTACACCAGACGCAGCAGTTGCCGCATCGCACCTCAACAACTCAAGTATACACTGGACACGACAAAACGACCATTAATAAAGCAATAAGCCTAAAGGGTTATAAGGGGTTCTTGCTTTTTATAAAATGGTTATTCCAAATACGTAGGTTTGAATGTGGCTTAACCAGTCAGAATCAAGGACTGGAACTATCTGTTCTATACAAATCATTTAAACTTTGTGCCAGTACGTCATAAATAGAACGAGGTCGGCACCAATAGCCTCGCAGTTAGTGAGTGTTGAGTCAGCTTAAAATAATTTGTTACCCTGCTGCCTTAAAATTTTAAGTTCAGTCAACTCTAAGTTTAGTCAACTTGAAATGTTAAGTTGTACTAAGCAACAACTTAGATATTTGTGTTTGCTAAACTTAAAAGCTGGGTAAGTAACCCAGCTGCCTTAAAATTTTAAGTTGAATCAACTTAAATATCTAAGTTGTCACTTAACATAACTTAACATTTCAAGTTAAATAACATTTTTTGGAGTTGACTGAACTTAAAATTTTAAGGAAACTAGGTAACAAATTATTTTAGGTTGACCCAACAAATTGTTTTTTTACAGTGAATGCTTTCCTATCTACTCTACGCTGTCCTGTCCAAATTAAGGCATAAAAAAGCCAAAAAATAAATAGAACGAGGCATCAGTTTACTGTGAGGGATTTGTCATGCTGTGCTGTGCTGCATCCAGTGTAGACAGCATTATTGATTGGTTCTATTGTATTTTGTTGCTCCGCGCCACTTGCGTGCTAGCATGGACACTGGTTTGAGCTGGTTTAAGCTGGTCCTTAGCTCCTCCTGCTCAGGACCTGCTCAAGACCAGCTTAGGACCAGCTCATGGCCAGCTAAGGACCAGCTTAAACCAGCACAAACCAGCATTCATGCTTCAAAACCTACCTAACCAGAATATGCTGGGTTTTTCAACAGGGTAGCTATTAGTATGCAGCAAATTAGGAGTTTATTGAGGTAAAGACATGATTAAAAGGATAGTTCACCCAGAAATTAAAATTCTGTCATTAATTACTCACCCTCATGTCATTCCAAACCCATAAATTTATGTTCATCTTCAGAACATAAATTAAGCTATTTTTGATTTAAAAAATAGGCATGCATTGTGTGGACAAAAAGTCTTCTCATAGCTTCATAATATTACGGTTGAACCACTGATGTCACATAGACTATTTTAATGATGTCCTTACTACCTTTCTTGGTCTTAAACATGTCAGTTGTGTTGCTGTCTATGCAGGGTCAGAGAGCTCTCAGATTTCATCAAAAATATAGGTTTTGCAGGTTTGGAACGACATGAGGGTGAGTAATTTTCATTTTTGGTTGAACTAACCCTTTAATGGTTTATTGATAGCAAGAATTGGACCTTAAAATAAAGTGTGGCTGAAAAAATATGAGATGAATAACAAGCTAACTTCAAGTAATTTGTTAGACCAAAATTCTTGCACAAAGCTATTATATGACTTCAGAATCTTAGCACACAAGTCCTCATTAACTGTAAGCAGCAACATTTGTTATTGTGTTTCACAGCAGAAAGTAAGTTACAAAGATTCAAAATAACATGAGGCTGCGCAAATGATACCAGAATTTTCATTTTTGGGGGAACTATTCCTGTAACCCTACAATTGTCTAAATGGTTTGTGGTCCTTAAAATAGCATGGCAAGGCTTGTGCCAGCACTGGTATAGAGAGGACACAGAAGCGGACACAAGGGTAAATTAAGATCCATTCCCTGGCCACACCAGCATGAATGGAAGTAGATAGGTGACATGTTCAGAGGTCGGCTTCCATTAGCCAGGCCTGCCGCTACAGATAGAGAGAGATCAGAGCAGCGAGGGACCAGGATCAAACTCATTCACCCAATGTCTCAAACACTTTATCCCGACACTCTGCAAGTGGACAGTAGTTTCTTAAAACCCTAACGCGCTGTTTTCTCGTAAGGTGGTATACAGAGCAATACGGATGCACACTTACACATGAGTCTCGCAAAGCCTGTCAAAAAACGTCTAGGTCATATTTCACCCTAAAATCATAAGAAAAAAAAACATAACTTGCAAGAAAATGAAGAATACATTTAGGAACATTAAGCTATTTTGCATTTTGACAATTTAAGTCAGCTAGGCATATTTTACCCTCTAGTTATCATTACCATAATGTGTCCTGACGTTTCAATGTTTCACTATGTTCATGTATAATTACGTTATCTTATAATTGTAATTTTTTTTTTCACATTATGGTATGGAGAATATACATATCAATAGACATTTCTTAAAGCGAAATATAATTTCCTATTTCCTTCTTTGATTGAGTGAAATATAACCTGAACATTTTCTTGATGGTCTCCCACACAAATAGAAAGCAGTGCACAACTGTTTTTAAGTCTTGAGGGTGTTTAGACTGTTGTTTAACATGAATTTGAATAACCCTGTCAATGTCAAACTCTTACATGAATACATCTTGCTCACATCATGCATATGCATATGCATTCATCGAGCCATATGAGCCTACCTGCTTAGCGCACACCCATACCGAGATGATTATTAATGTGCAGAGCCAAGGGTGAACTGCAAAGATTAAAAACACATAGAGACAGTAATGATGGGAAAGACAGATTGACGGAGATTGCAAGCAATCAGACATAAATTACAAGGCAATACCGCAGTATGATAAGCATCGTCTATTTTAATCAGCCTCAACTGACATCGATACCCACTGAGACCGGCCCAATCAGAGCGCGAAAGTTGTGAAAAGAGAAAAATATCAGAGAGTGTGTGTGTGAGTCCAGTAAAGTGGGGCTGTCACCCTCATCACATCACTGTCAAGGGTACTGTTCTGACCCCTTTTTCTCCCTCAAATCCACACGCACGAAAACCTTTCAGTGTAAGCAAGATTTTCCTGACACTACACTCACAGGGATTTTCACTGGCAGATCGCAAGAGAGCACCCCTCCTGACCCCCCTGGAGGGACACATCTCCAACTCTGTTTATACAAAGCCGTGACTGCCAGACGACAACAAATGATTATTCAGAATTCAGTGGATTCTCTGCCCGGAACATCTGGGCTTTAAATATGAGATGTGCATGTCTACAGATGTAAACAGTGGCGTAACTTCGTTTAAAAGTTACATAGAATTCATTTTTAATGTGATAGTTTCATTTTTACATGTAGCCTACTAAAATAAAATATGTTTTTAAGCCCGAGAATCATCAAAAATGCTGGTGGCTGGCAACTTTTTTCAAAAACGCTGACAGGGAAAGAGTTGGACAGCTTGTTCACATCTTTGTACAGACATCAGAAGAATCCCAGATTAAGGAACAAGTGGATAGTCTATTTTTAATGGCATCCCGGATCGCGTCGTACTAGATGTGACTGCAGCTGCATCACAAACTGTAAGTAAATAATTTCACGATGCTTTGTCTGGAAATTACTTTTTTATTTTGATTATGTTGTCAAAACACTCCCATGCAATAGCGAGAGGGCGTTGATACTGTTTCCTATGCAATGATATTAGCCAGTCATAACAGTTGCAGATTACTGACTGAAGTCTTAAAGGACCCGTCCCTTAAAACAGGTCATTTTAGAGAGAGGGTCAGAATGAGGGTTGAACATAATATTTTTTCCACATATTCATTTGTTTTTTGTGCAAAAAAATGTATTAACATTATAAGTAAACCTCAAGGAACATTAAAATATTTTTTTAAAAATCCACGTCATGACCGCTTTAAGCTCAATCAACACCACTTCTGGCATTCATTACACACACAAAAAAATATCCACATATTTCATTTTCAAATATTTCCACATGTTCATTTCTTTTCTTTTAAAAAAGCTAATATCTGTGTAAGGAACTTGAATTGGAAATAAATGGGGCCAATTTGTAAACATTAAAATATTCACTGTTTCAGTAATACAGCCACAAAACATAAACAAGAAGCATGTTAATAAGAATGTGATAAAAGTGCTTACTAACCTTTTCCAAAGACTATAGAATACCCAAGACATGTCACTCGTATAGTTTTGAATGGGGTAAAATGCAATGTTCATTATGGCCACGAAGCCCCACCTTCTTAATGAAAGAGCCAATCATTGATTAGTAAAGTCATAAGCCGATAGATGTCCCGGTTGCTATAGAAACAGTCAGCGTTCTGAGACATGTGCATGTGCACTGGCTGATGTCGCCTGAAAATAAGCTTTTTTTTAACGCTACTGGAGCATAAGGAACAATATTTATGAGGCAGTTCTTGTCAGATTTCATTGGTGATTTCAAATCTGTTATTTGATTGTAAGATTGGTGAACAGTTTTGGAGAATTTGATGTTTCCCCATTCAAAAAGATAGGAGCCGCACTTCCCGAGAGGCGTTTCAAAGATGGCTGCTGAGTGAAATGACCTGCCTTAAAGGGACTTTGCCTTTTCGTTGTAAAGTTATTTCCAATTTGAAAACTTTGTTGCTATGACAACACACCATATACCCTAAAATGACAATATTAATTATTGTTTACACAGCTTTACAGCACAAATGATGCAGATTTTAACAAATTAATATAAGTGCTGTTATAAAAATACGAGCTTCACATTTCTGCTTTTAAATCCTAAAAAAAACTGCTGTTTTTTGAGAAAACATTTTATAATTTCTCTCCATATAATGGACTTCTATGGTGTCCACGAGTTTGAACTTCCAAAATGCAGTTTAAATGCAGCTTCAAATGGCTCTAAACAATCCCTGCCGAGGAGTAAGAGTCTTATCTAGTGAAACGATTGGTAATTTTCTAAAAAAAAAAAACAAATAAATAAAATAAATAAATTTATATACTTTTTAACCTCAAATGCTCATTTTGTCTAGCTCTGCCATGCGCATGCATACTCTGTGTAATCTGGGTCAGTACAGTTAGGGTATGTCGAAAAACTCCCATCACATTTTCTCCTCCAACTTTAAAATCATCCTACATTGCTGCAGAATTACCGACCCAGTGTTTACAAAGTGAACGTGTAAAGAAGTTCAAATGCTTTACATATATATATACATATATATATAAATATATATATATATATTTTTTATGTCAAATGCTCGTCTTGTCTTGCTCTGCCTGAACTCAGATTTTTTCCGGGTCATGACAGTTAGGGTATGTCTAAAAACTCCCATCTCATGTTCTCCCTCAACTTTAAAATCGTACTACATCGCTGTTTTACATTTTCTTTTTGTAAAGGGCATTTGAACTTCTTTACACGTTCACTTTGTAAACACTGGGTCTGTACTTCTGCAGCAATGTAGGACGATTTTAAAGTTGGAGGAGAAAATAAGATGGGAGTTTTTTGACATAACCTAACTGTGTTGAACCAGAATTCACAGAGTACACACAGAGCTACACAAGATGAGCATTTGAGATTAAAAAGTATATAATATTCTTTTTATTATTTTTTTTGTAGAAAATGACCAATCGTTTCACTAGTTAAGACCATTATTCCTCGGCTCGGATCATTAGAGCTTTTTGAAGCTGTATTTTAACTGCATTTTGAAAGTTCAATCTCAAGGGCACCATTAAAGTCCACTACATGGAGAAAACAGACAGACATGAACATCTTGGATGACAATGGGGTAAGTAGATCTGTAAATTTTTGTTTTTGAAGTGAACTACTCCTATGAAGAAAAGGAGACAAGTCAAAATTATTGTGTTGTGATTACCTGTCACAGCACAAATGTTGTCATTTGAGCTTGTACAACACCCAGAATAGTCTTTCAAAGCACCCTTTTGAAGACCCTCCCTCCATCTCTCAGCCTACGCAGCGCGAAACACTGTCACATCCTGACAGTGTCAACAAGTCTCACTTCAGCTTGTGTTGGCCTGATATTGAGAAATATAATTATCACACTTCCCACTCTGGGCTACAAGCAGGAAGCAAATGAACTGTAGCATCATTCAGGAAATCACATCACCTCTCTGGCCAAATCACTAAACTGGCAAAATATAATGACACGGGCACCCCAAGATCTGTACTTCAATATAACCTTGTCACAAAGACAAGTCATTTTATACAGTTATTGCTAATTTATAGTCAACAGCTCATGTTGTGATCTTGTGATCTTCCTGACTGCTCTGTGCATTAACTTTTGCATTCACACCGAATGTGTTGTCATGCATGCTTTTTTTCTCAAAGATGTGTTTATGTGTAAGGAGGTGTTACATAGATTTACGGTGTTTTTCACATGCAGCAAAGCGAGAAAAAAATGTATCTCAGAATGTAGCATCCTATAGTTTTGCACCCATTTTGCCACCTTATTTAAATTTACAGAAGTATACATTAGAAGACAAGAGACTGTCATAATATTTTACATTTTGTCATACATTAAAAAGTAATATGGACTACCATGAATTTATGTTTTTCGTTTTTGCAGCTTGACTGTATGAGACCACCTTTTAGTTTTGTTAAAGACAAAAAAAAAAAAATATCAGCACAAACATTCCGCAAAACCTTTTACTTTCCAGTGATTTACGAAGGTCATATTGGTTTGGAACATCGTGAGGCTGAGTAAATGATGACAGAATATACATTTTCATAATTCCTTTCAAATGATTATGACTCGATCCACTTTCTAAACTTCATGTTGTATATGTAATGAACACATTAACAAAAGTTAACAATGTCACATATTATTTTAAAAACGTCTGTAAGATCTAATTAACATCTGAACCAATCTTTAAGTACCTGCAATTAGTCTCTATCATTCATGTACACAAACACATGTGTGTGCACTCATTGCGAACAAAGAGCCGTTTAAAGCACTATTCTTCTTATCTGTCCGTGGTATCAGTGGGGCGGTTCAGATCGCCGTCAGTCTCTGGAGACTCATTAGAGAAAGAGTCATCAGCAGAAAAATAACGGTGAACTGGCACAATCACAGCACGACACCCTGGGTAATATTTACAAGGCATCTGGAGTCATCCTCCACTCTACCGGATGAAAACGTGGAGTGAATCACAGGACGAGGGAGTGGGGAATAATTACAGGGTAATTTAAGATTTACATTCATCAACCACTTTAGAAATAGTACCACTGTAGTAACACAGAAACATTGCTTTTGTACTGTAGTAACACTGTTTTGTCTGTGACATTATGGATCATGGGACACAATATGTATTGTACTCAACACAATCTGTATTGTATAAAGCGCTATATAAATAAAGGGGACTTGACTTCATATCCCAAGAGCTCAAGGTTTGTTTGTTTAACATGGCCCTGTTAATGTGGAAGTTCACCCAAAATTGAAAAGTCATTAAAGGAGAAGTCCACAGATATTGTACTAACCCCCTTGCCATCCAAGATGTTCATGTCTTTCTTTCTTCAGTCGTAAAGAAATTAAGTTTTTTGAGGAAAACATTTCAGCATTTTTCTCCATATAATGGACTGATATGGTGCCCCGATTTTGAATTTCCAAAATGCAGTTTAAATGCAGCTTCAAACGATCCCAAATGCGGTTGTGAACGATCCCAGCCGAGGAAGAAGAGTCTTATCTAGCGAAACGATAGATAATTTTCATAAAAATAATACAATTTATATACTTTTTTAATGTCAAACGCTGGTCTTGTCTTGCTCTGCCTGAACTCAGTTTTTTTTTCGGTTCATGACAGTTTGGGTATGCCGAAAAACTCCCTTTTTTACCTTTTTTGTTAAGGGTGTTTGATCTTCTTTGCATGTTCACTTTGCAAAGACTGGGTCAGTACTTCTGCAGTGATGTAGGATGATCTTGAAATGATTTTTGAAGTTGAGGGAGAAATATGTTTTTCGACATACCCTAACTTTTTTTTTTATATTGAAAATAACTAATTGTTTTGCTAGATAAGACCCTTATTCCTCGGCTGGGACCGTTTACAACCGCATTTGGGATTGTTTGAAGCCGCATTTAAACTGCATTTTGGAAGCTCAAACTTGGGGCACCATAGAAGTCTATTACATGGAGAAAAATCCTGAAATGTTCTCAAAAAACAATTTCTTTACAACTGAAGAAAGAAAGACATGAACATCTTGGATGACAAGGGGGTGAGTACATTATATGTAATTTTTTATTCTGGAAGTGAACTTCTTTAATTACTCACCCCCATGTTCTTCCAAAGCTGTAAGACCTTCGTTTATATTCAGTACGCATATTAAGATATTTTTGATGAAATCTGAGAGCTTTCTGAACCTGCATAGGCAGAGTAGTATTCATAAAACTAGGTAAAAAGTATCCGGATAACCTACTATTTCCATCAATATTCTGAAGTACGCACCCAGTGGACATTTTACTATCCCTTTAGGCAATGCAGAGGATTTATAAACTGTAGTAAAGTCTTTTTATTGGAAGATACCAAGGTCCAGAGCTCTAGTAATTACTTAACTAATTATTTAATAAGCAATTACTTATTCAAAAGTACCTGCTTAGAGAGTATGTCATTTCGGGCAATGTGATTTTTCGAGGTATTATGACCCCAAACATTCCCCGTCTAATAAATAATCATTAAAATGATAAAAACATAGTCGTGACGTACACAGTTTCTATCTACAGCATCTCTCTCTCAGATATCTGTCTATCTTTTTCTTTAGCCCCACTTTGTTTAAGCGATCTCTCGCTGGTTCGCTTCTCACAGCGGGTTACATGAGGCCAGTGGAAGACAAATCTGTCGCCAACAGGATCTTGGGACCAGAGAGCAGGTGGCATAGACGGAGAGGAAGTCAAACAGAAAGTGAGAGAGGGGGAGGTACAATGAGAGATCGAGGGGAGAGTGGGTGATGAGGAGACGGAGAGAGAGAAAATGTAACCTAGCCACAACTTCTGGCTCCTCTGGGCTATGCACACACGCAAAGACACACTCAAGCGGTCTGAAATTTGACAGGAGCTCCAAGGCCTGGATAAAAAAAGTTTATCCCCAGTTCATGTCAGGCCACAAGGCTCACGGTGGAATGAGACAAAACAAAGGCAAAGTGCAGCTTAGCATCAACTGACTGAGGAAGATAGTATACTGCATGAATTAGTGATCTGTGTGTGACTGATTAACAAAGGCCCACATAATGCAGCGTAGCATAGCATAGCATCTTCCTCTTCCATATCCAACACAAAAGCTGAGCATAACCTCACACTGGAGAGGCTGCATTACCCTGAGGATGTGTCAGTGCTGTATCAAAGGATAGAGACAAGTGAGGGTGAAATAAAGTGTGAAAGGACACAGAACATTCATTCATTGTTTTGTTCCCAGTGTGACCTATGAAGTGTTTCGTCCAGTGAGACTTTGCCAATGTTTAGGAGCACACTACCATATAACTAGCACACACTGACCACCAGCCAAAAACACAAATCTGGTGTTAAAAATCTAACTTGGAACTAACTCAAGGGTTCTTCAACATTAGGTAGCTCTAAGTTAGATTTCTAGATATATTAACTAACCAAAAAAAAAATGTTGAAGAACCCATAAATCTAACATTGATTAATTTGATTGCTTTAAGTTACATTACATGGGTTCTTTAACATTAAGTTAGCTCCAAGGACCAGTCTTTCTAATCAGTCTTTCTCATTGTCTGGATAATCTAACAAGAACTCTAACTTGGAGCTAACTAACCAGTGTTAAAGAACCCTTGAAATCTAACTAACACACTATCTAACATTAAAAAAAAAAAACTTTAACATTAGTTGGTTAGTTAGCCTAACTGGAAAACTAAGTAATTTAGAAGTAGTATTTTTTTGTTTGTTTTGTTTTGTTTTGTTTTTTTGTTTTGTTTTGACTAGAAATCTAACTTGGAGCCAACTACCTGACAATTAAAAAAATCTAACGTGGAACTAGTTTAAAATCTAACTTAGAAACGACCTAACATTAAAAATAAATTGAGCTAAGGGTACGTTTACACTTCTTTAACATTTGTTAGCTCCAAGTTAGGTATACTAACTAACCAAGTTATGTTAAAGAAACCATGAAATTGAAATTAAAACAGTCTTAAATGGGTTCTTTAACATTGAGTGGTTTGTTAGTCTAACTAGAACTCTAGGGTGGAGTTAATTAACCAATGTTAAAGAACTCATAAAATCTAAATTGGTAGTAAAATACATTAAAGAACCTTGGTAACCAGCTAAACACCAATACATTTCAGGGGCAGTTTAACATTAGTTGGTTAGTCCAACTGGAAACTAAAGATGTAAAAGACTAATGTTAAAGAAACCAAGAAATCTAACAAAAAAACAAAAAAAACAAAACTCTAACTAAACATATTTTACACTGGTTATTTCATTGGTTTTCATTGGTAATTAGGGATGTCACAATACTCAACATAATATCGAACCGTTCGGTACGACATCCACAGTTCAATACGCGCTTGTGAATTGCGTTTTTTCGGTTTTGCATTTAAATAACTTCCTTGTTTTATTTCTCTCGAAATTTGCTGTATGTTTGCCTGTGATTTCACATGCTGAAATGAGGACACGTTTCCCCGCTTATATTTAGAAAAAGCAACACACGCAGAGCATCTTCCATTCTAATGACATGCAGTGATAAGCCTTTCTAAACCTGTTGTCCAACAAAGGTTATAAAAACAAAAGCTATAAAAAAAAACATTATAACTTGTTTTTAATTCACAACATCAGTCGAGTGTTTGAAATGGCTTCCTTGTGTGATCTGATGTGGATTCTTATCACAGACAATAGCAGACAATAAATTCTATACTCATTTTCAATGTAACCGTTAAATCGATTAGCAATGGCTTATGAAAATACACTAGATGGCTTAAAGAACACAGATAAACCATATATTATTGCAGACGAGTGTTTATTGTCCTTACATTTCGTCGTTCAAAACGTTTAACGTTATATCTTGTTTTTAATCAGTTACAGCAATAACAATGCTTTTATCCATATTAGAGAAACTGGAACGGAACGTCATCAGTGCTACTACTTTGATGCATTTGTGGGGGGGGTTTTGCACGAGGGCATTGGTTACTTTGCATTAGTTTTTTTTTTTTTCTAGAATGAATATTAGTAGTATTAGTAGTAGCTTTTTTTTAAGTCTAATCAGAAATCTAACTTGGAACTAACTGACAATAAAACAACATGAAATCTAACTTGGAACTAACAAACGATTTAACATTAAAGAAACTTGGAGCTAACTAAGGGTGTTCTTTAATATTAATTAGTTCGTTTTCATGGGTTCTTTAACATTCAGTGGTGTGCATTTTTTTCTTGATTAAAAAAAAAACATTACTTACACTATCAGGGGAAAAAAATTGAAATTATAATTTTATATTTTTACATTAACAATGTAATCAATATTCTATTTATTAAAGCCAAGTACGAATCAAGTTAAGCATTTTAAGCATTTTACATTTTACATTTATTCCAAAATAATAACTCAAAGCATTAACAATTTAAACAAATATATTTTATTTGTGAACTTCTGTTCAGCTATTCTTTTTATTAGTTAACTTTTAACTATTTTATAATTTTTCAGGTCATCAGTCATCAAAGCTCTGTAAATATTTGTCACAGACACAGAGATTTACTTTAAATTTCACCAAGCCGATTACTCAGACTCCCACAAACCAGGTTTTCATGCCATTTTAAGTCTTATTTTGACAAAGTGGTTATATCTAAATGTGTGAGTTGTTTACTTTTTTATTAGTGTTCCCATTAACGCCATTATATTGTTCACTTAGACTGATTCGCAAACGTAGAATGCAAACAAACATAAGAGGCGGGATTTATCGTATGAACCAATCACAGCTGATCATATTGCAGTGGAGGCACTGCTTCCTCTCACGTGACTTTCCCCCATTCATTCTCAATTACCCCCCACCAAACTCACTGCATGCATTAGGGGGTCTGTTAAAACTCAATGGGCTCAGAAGAGGCAAGAGAGACACGGACTCCTGCTGTAACTTTACCTGCTGGTGTCAGTGTTGGACGATGTTTCTTTAAAAAGAAACAAGTGATTTATACACTTTTAATGTTATATTTTGTAATATTGGTGCTGTTTTCTTTTTTTCTCATCTAATATTTTGAGGAGGCACTGCCTTCCTTGCCTCCTCGGAGGAAACGCCCCTGCTCTAATTCTTAAATTCACATTTTGTGCCTGTTCTCTCTCTCACTGAGCCTTCATTCATATGTTCAACTCATGTGTCACTAAATCAGTTTATGATATCACTTTCTCCAGCGAGCGACCTCTCTTTTTCATTTTACACACAGTCATTCTGCATTTATCCACCCACTCGGGCAACCACACACCCCCGCACACACTTTCTGTCTAAGTATATCCATAGCTGGCCTTTGGCTCTGTGTGTCTGCTATGCTACTTTGGGGAGCCCCAGTCCACTAACTCTGAATGTCAACAGGAGGAGATGAGCTTTAATATTTCATCATCCGTCCTCCCGCCTTTACTCCTGCCAGACATTCACAGAATAACATAAACTACATGGCGACAAAATGATTTGAGGCTTCACCTTATCTTTATGGAGGTAAACCACACCACAAGCACACATACACATATAAAAATTCCCCAAAGACACACACATTCAGCTCGTTTCCCTCTACACAATTTTAGAAACAAATTGAACTGCCGGTAGCAATACTGTTCCCCTCTATCCAACCACCCACCCAACACTATGCATACCGAGCAAATACAGTCCACTTTACAGCACTGCATTTACAGAGCAAGAGAAAGTGATAGAAAGGGAAAAACAGTACGGATTGATATAAATGATGTGTTGGGTGCAGTGGAGCCCTGGGCGGGTGGGGGCATTGGGATGAGGGTTCGATCAATGGCAATCAATGGTGGGAAGGCCAGACATTCATCTTAATTCCGACTAATTAGGACAGAAGCTCAAAGGCGGCGAGTGTGAGTGTGTTGTGTGAAAGGAGGAGGATGATAAAAATAAGCTTCTTGTTTACACTGAAGCTCTGATGGTGTAGTGGTTTAAGACCTGGTTTGGTAAAACAAAAGACGCATTTTAATCACTGGTGGACACAACACAGACCAGGCTGTTAATGAAGTCCACTCTCACCTTTCTGCCCTTGAGCAAAATGCATAGCCTGAGGCTGATCCACATGTACTATCCCAGTAATTAGTGTAAATTGCTTTGGATTAATAGCATCAAAGGCATAGTCTTGGGGGTGGACAATATGGGAAAATTCCACTACTGCCCCACTTACAGCTAGTATTAAAGGGCTAGTTTATAGGGATAATTTACTTACCCTCATGTCATCCAAGATGTTAATATCTTTCTTTCTTCAGTTGAAAAGAAACTATGTTTTTTTTTTTTTTTTTGAGGAAAACATACCAAGATTTTTCTCCATATAGTAGACTTCATTGGTGGCCAAAAGGCTGAAAGTTCAAATTGACTATATGCACGGAGCATTTTTTAGAACTTCCGCATAATAAGCCAGCTCGTAAACTTCCAGTGATGCTCATTTTATATGTGCTACATACAAGTGGAGACTCTCTTGCCTCGTTCTTATCAGAAACTAAGAAAAATAATAACTGCATAAATATTGATAGCGTTCAATTTCATGTTATTTAACAACATATAAAGAGCTTGGTAATCTCAAGAGAGTAGACACATAGTTGTACATTTAAATGCTGACAGCTAAACGAGCTGACAAGCTAACCTTAGGTAACTAACGATGCTTCGCTTTGATAATCAATAACTTTCCTTTATAGTCATGAACACATTTTTAAAATCTTGTAATATTTTAAAGCCTTTATTATTTTTCAACTCTACAGCTGTGCAGTAAAATTCACTTCAAAGATTCACTTTTCATTCATAAAGACGAGATGAAAAAAAAGTCTTTTCTTTTTAAGATGAAAATGATATGAAATTACCCTTATAACCAGAAGGTGGCAACAGGCTGCAGCTGCCATTTCAACCGCCTAGTTTTTTCAGTCCTGCTTTTCGTTTTATTATAAAATTACTGGTATAACAGATTTTAGTACTTTTACCCACTTAAGTATATTGTATAGCAAGTCAATAAAATGAATAAATAAATAAGCTCAGACACAAACAGACTATAAGGGTGAATATTAAAAATACTTATATATAGTTCAAATTAAATAAGTTAAATATTAATGGTATAAGAACTAAATAATGCATTTAATATGAATCAATATAAATTCTAAATAATTTATATTTAATTTAAGAACTACATCTTTTTAGTTTTATCTTGAACTGTAAAAGCTATTAAATAGCCTATATTCAACCAACACAAATTTGTTACTGCTGTAGTTTTCTTACTCTGAATTTAGTCTGAATCATTTAATGCACAGCTCTATTTTTGACATCGGCACTAGTTCTAAGTCCATCCATGACTTCACGCATCGCATAATCACGTTGGAAAAGTCACACAGGGTTAGTTCTTCATCTGTGTACTCCAGTTTAAAAAGGTAGGGTAAGGTGAAAAACTCCATCTCATTTCTCCTCCAGCTTCAAAATTGTCCGGCATCGTTGTTTTAACTTTTTTGTAAAGCCCGAGCCGAGTCCAACCCGAGCCCGTCTTTTTTCCCCTCTTCTCCCAAAATAGCTTATACTACTGTTCCAGCTATTAAAATGGTTCGGTTTTTATGTAATGGCAACGTGATTATATTTCGTTTCTTTTTTAGCGCAATCAGCATTTTTTCAGTGGAAACCATTGAAAATATTCTGTCCTTTTTGCTCATAAAAGTGAGAGTAATACACAATTCCGAACTATAAGGGTCTAATTTTATTTGTGTGCACTCACAATATCAACAAAACATTAACGGTGCTTTTATTTATAAAATAAAGAATAAAGAAAACAAACACGATGTCGTCTCAACAGGAGCGCTTCACAAAAACGAATAGACCAATTTTGAGGAGACGTCACAGTGACGTCACGTGTAGTTTCACGCGCATAGTGGTTGCAGAAAAACACTGGAAACAAGTGGAGGTAAACGGGTAAAATCCATGGAATAAGAGAAACAAAATATTTTTGTGCCTTTTGATGTCAAAATCAGAATGCAATTTTTTTTATAGAATACTGTAGTCAAAGATGCCTTGATGAAGCTAAAAGCAGACGTTTAAACGTACATAATATGGATGAAAACTGCTATGATTACTTTTCAAGCATAAATTTGATTTAAAAAATAGGTCTACATAATATTTACATATGTTGTTCATATGGGATGTACTGTATTAGCCCTATAGTTACAGCATGAAATATTATTTAAACCTTTTACTATTAATTTTTTTTTTTCTCACACAATTCTAACTTTTTTTCTCACAAACGCAAGTTTATATCTCCTAATTCGGACTTAACAAATTTAACAAAACTAGTTAGTTTGTAAATTCTGAGGGGGAGAAAAGCCAGAAGTGTGGGATATAAACTCTGAGCCGAGGGAAAAAGACAGAATGACGAGTTGTTTTTCCTCTAGAGTTGTGGGATATAATCTCGGAATTGCGAAAATAAAGTCAGAATTTTAAAATATAAAATCAAATTACCTTTTTTTACTCCTTTATTCTATGGCTCCACAGACAGCCACTTGAACCGCCCACAGAAAAAACGTCATCCCTGTTTCGGATCTGTAAGATTATCCCACTATCTAACGTCAATTTCGTTGAATAACAGTGCTTATCGCTGGGTGACAAGCACTTGTAATATGCGAATAACGTTTTGAAAGTTAAAATCTAATTAATATAATCCATACTCTTTTTAAATCTAAGTATTTTGTACCCTATCCGTGTAATTCTATAGCCCTAAAGGCGATCTCTCCCGGGTTTTCTGCAACCATGCTGCACGCGCATCCTGAATGTTTACAAACAGATAATTGGTCTATAGAAACTCAGCGAATACATACCTCACAGACATAATAAATATATCAAATATGCTTAAAACACTTATCATTTAAAGGTTCTTTCTTATTTTTATTGCATTTCATGTATTATACTATTAAACTTTTTAAATGTGAGTTTGTAAAAACTGCTCTTGAGTTCTTGTCGCATTTACACACGTTTGACCATCAGGCGTCACAAGCGTGTGGTGTTTCGAGCGCTTAGTGAATCATTTTGAGCAGCAACTGGTTCAATTGATGCGAAGCTTCGAAAAGACTCGTTTCTCCCAACACTGTGAGGTCACGCGGTGACGTATCGATCTGCTGTTGGTCACAAGGTTTCACGTGACACGAATTCGCAGGTCAGCATTGCATGCAGCGAAAGGCCAAACTTTTACACCTGTTTGCTTTTCTGAATGGAAGTCCATGAGGGGGGGAAAAGTGGCACCGACTGGGACAATCTCTTCTTCACCGCACACTATACTATGATTATGGAGAAGAGAAGAAAAACGCCCGATTCAACACTGCAAACGAGCGATTAAGCGATGTGGCTGCTACCATGAGTACACAAAGCGATCTGTAGTGAGTTACTAGAGCCTAGCAACTCACGGATTCGGATTCGCGGATTTGATGGAAAAAGAAGAGTCAGCCGCTCCTGTCTTGTGGTAAGTAAGAAACTGTAAACAACAACAACAACAACCGCAGCAAAAGTAGTGACGTTAATAGTGGTTGCAGCAATTTAATTGAGGTTTGACCAAATACTGACTTAACCTGAAGGCCTAAATTAGGTTTAAACACCGTAAATGACGCCGTTTGACCGTTTTCAAATAAAAAAATCTGGTAAAATGCAAAATAAAAAAGTAAATTTAAATAACACCCTTTAGGGGATAATGAGTGCCGCAACTGACGGCGCTTTCTGTCGTTTAAAACGCCGTAAATAAAACAGGGCAGGCCTGGGCAAACTTGATCCTGGAGGGCCGGTGTCCCTACAGAGTTTAGCTCCAACCCTGATAAAACTCACCTGTTTGTAGCTTTCTAGTAAACCTGAAGACACTGATTAGCTTGTTCAGGTGAGTTTTTCGGACCAAGTTTGCCCAGGCCTGGTTTAGGGGATAATGAGCGCCGCAACTGTTGGCGCTGTCTGTCGTTTAAAATGCCGTAAATAAGGCCCTTTGACAGTTTTCAAATAAAAAACTAGTAATATGGGGGGAAAATGTTACGCCGTTTAGGGGATAATAAGTGCCGCAACTGACTGTGCTTTCTGACGTTTAAAATGCCGTAAATAACGCCGTTTGACAATTTTCAAATAAAAAAAACCTAGTAAAATGCAAAATAAAAAAAATGCAGTAAGTTACGCCGTTTAGGGGATACTGAGTGCCGCAACTGACGGCGCTTTCTGACGTTTAAAACACAGTAAATAAGGCCGTTTGACAATTTTCAAATAAAAAAAAATCTAGTAATATGGAAAATAAATAAATTAATTTAAAAAAAACTATTTTATGTTACGCCATTTAGGGGATAATGAATGCAGCAACTGAGGGCGCTTTCTGTTGTTTAAAACTCCGTAAATAACACCGTTTAGGATAATGAGGGCCGAAACTGACGGCGTTTTCTGATGTTTAAAACACAGCAAATAACCCAGGTTGACGATTTTCAAATAAAGAAACCCAGTAAAATGCAAAAAAAAAAGTAAGTTACGCCGTTTAGGGGATGATGAGTGCCGGAACTGACGACGCTTTCTGACGTTTAAAACACAGTAAATAATGCCGTTTGACAATTTTGAAATAAAAAAAATCTAGTAATATGGAAAATAAACAAATGAAAAAAAAAAAAAAATGATGGATTTGCCTCTGTAGTTAACTTCTCATGGGATTGCTGTCTTGGATGGTGGTGGATAACGTTGGGTAGTGAGTGCTGTCCCATCACACCATATCTATGGGAATGAGCCAAGGCATCAGGTGGTGTGACTGTCTCACTCGCCCAACGTTCACCTGAAGCACTCTTACCATAGCGAGACGCTGCTCTAAATTCTCGCACTGTCAGTGAGAGATCAGTAGTGAGGCATCGCTCGGTGGGTGACGGATGGTGTCAAAGACAGCTTCTCGTGAGATTGTTGACTACAAAAATAATTTTGTAGTTTAGGGGATAATGAGCGCCACAACTGACGGCGTTTACTGCAGTTTGAAAAAACGTAAATAACGCAGTTTGACAATTGTCAAATAAAAAAGTAGTAATATGGAGAATAAAAAAAAAAAAAGATTTTCCTTTAGGCCGTTTAGGAGATAATGAGTGATGGCGCTTTCTGACGTTTAAAATGCTGTAAATAACATTGTTATTCATAGTAGTAAAATGCAAAAAGAAAAAAAAAAAAAAGAAGAAATGCCGTTTAAATGCAAAGTAATATGCAAATTAAATAAACTAATTTAAGTTGTGCCGTTTAGGGGATAATGAGTGCCGCAACTGACGCCGCTTTCTGTCGCTTAAAACGCCATAAATAACGCCGTTTAGGGCAGACCAAGTTTGCCCAGGTAATTTTAAACGTCAGAAAGTGCCATCAGTTTGTCTAGGTCTGGTTTAGGGGATAATGAGAGCCGCAATTGATGGCGCTTTCTGTCGTTTAAAATGCCGTAAATAACACCGTTTAGGGCAGACCTGGGCAAACTCGGTCCTGGAGGGCCGGTGTCCCTACAGAGTTGAGCTCCAACCCTGATAAAACTCACCTGTTTGTAGCTTTCTAGTAAACCTGAAGACACTGATTAGCTTGTTCAGGTGAGTTTTATCAGGGTTGGAGCTCAACTCTGCAGGGACACCGGCCCTCCAGGACCGAGTTTGCCCAGGTCTGGTTTAGGGCATAATCAGTGCCACAACTGACGACGTTTTCTGACGTTTAAAACACACACACACACAAAAAAAAAAAAAACACTGTTTGACAATTATCAAATAAAAAAACTAGTAAAATGCAAAAGAAAAAAAGATAAATAAATTAAATAAGTTACGGCATTTAAAAAAAATAAATAAAACTAGTAATATGCAAAATAAATAAATTTAAGTTACGCCGTTTAGTGGATAATGAGCGCCACATATGATGCTGTTTTCTGCAGTTTAACGCACCGTAAATAAGGCCATTTGACAATTTTCAAATAAAAAAACTAGTAATATGCAAAATAAATTAAAAAAAAATAATAATTTAAATTACACCATTTAGGGGATAATGAGTGTGGCAACTGACGGCACTTTCTGACGTTTACAACGCCGTAAATAACACCGTTTAGGGCAGACCGGGACAAACTCGGTCCTGGAGGGCCGGTGTCCCTGCAGAGTTGAGCTCCAACCCTGATAAAACTCATCTGTTTGTAGCTTTCTAGTAAACCTGAAGACACTGATTAGCTTGTTCAGGTGAGTTTTATCAGGGTTGGAGCTGAACTCTGTAGGGACACCGGCCCTCCAGGACCAAGTTTGCCCAGGTCTGCCCTAAACGGTGTTATTTACGGCATTTTAAACTTCAGAAAGTGCCATCAGTTTGTCCAGGTCTGGTTTAGGGGATAACGAGCGCCACAACCGACGGCACTTTCTGTAAACACCGTAAATAGTGCCTTTTGACAATTTTCAAATAAAGAAACTAGTAAAATGCAAAATAAAAAAAATAATTTGTTATGCTGTTTATTGGATAACAAGCGCCGCAACTGACAGCACTTTCTGTTGTTTAAAACACTGTAAATAGTGCTGTTTGACAATTTTCAAATAAAGAAACTAGTAAAATGCAAAATAATAAAAAAAAATGTAATAAATTTAAGTTATGTAGTTTAGGGCAGGCCTGGGCAAACTCGGTCCTGGAGGACTGGTGTCCCTACAGAGTTTAGCTCCAACCCTGATAAAACTCACCTGTTTGTAGCTTTCTAGTAAACCTGAAGACACTGATTAGCTTGTTCAGGTGAGTTTTATCAGGGTTGGAGCTCAACTCTGTAGGGACACCGGCCCACCAAGACCAAGTTTGGCCAGGTCTGGTTTAGGGGATAATCAGTGCCACAACTGACGTCGTTTTCTGACGTTTAAAACACAAAAAAAAACAAAAAAAAAAACACTGTTTGACAATTATCAAATGAAAAAAACTAGTAAAATGGAAAAGAAAAAAAGATAAATAAATTAAATAAGTTACGCCATTTAAAAAAAAAAAATAAAACTAGTAATATGCAAAATAAATAAATTTAAGTTACACCGTTTAGTGGATAATGAGCGCCGCATATGATGCTGTTTTCTGCAGTTTAAAGCACCGTAAATAAGGCCATTTGACAATTTTAAATAAAAAAGTAGTAATATGCAAAATAAATTAAAAAAAATAATAATTTAAATTACACCATTTAGGGGATAATGAGTGTGGCAACTGACGGCACTTTTTGACGTTTAAAACGCCGTAAATAACACCGTTTAGGGCAGACCGGGACAAACTCGGTCCTGGAGGGCAAGTGTCCCTGCAGAGTTGAGCTCCAACCCTGATAAAACTCACCTGTTTGTAGCTTTCTAGTAAACCTGAAGACACTGATTAGCTTGTTCAGGTGAGTTTTATCAGGGTTGGAGCTAAACACCGGCCCTCCAGGACCAAGTTTGGCCAGGTCTGTTACGCCATTTAAAAAAAAAATAAAACTAGTAATATGCAAAATAAATAAATTTAAGTTACGCCGTTTAGTGGATAATGAGCGCCGCATATGATGCTGTTTTCTGCAGTTTAAAGCACCGTAAATAAGGCCATTTGACAATTTTCAAACAAAGAAACTAGTAAAAAAAAAAGAAAAAAATTAAGAATAATTTTAAAAAAATAAATTTAAGTTACATAGTTTAGGGCAGGCCTGGGCAACTCGGTCCTGGAGGGTCGGTGTCTCTGCAGAGTTTAGCTCCAACCCTGATAAAACTCACCTGAACAAGCTAATCAGTGTCTTCAGGTTTACTAGAAAGCTACAAACAGATGAGTTTTATCAGGGTTGGAGCTCAACTCTGCAGGGACACCGGCCCTCCAGGACCGAGTTTGCCCAGGTTTGGTTTAGGGGATAATGAGTGCCACAACTGACGGCACTTACTGATGTTTAAAACTGTTACACTGTTTAAGGAATAATGAGCGCTGCCACTGACATTGCTTTCTGACATTTTAAACGCTGTAAATAACGCCCTTTGACGATTTTCAAATAAAAAAAAAACTAGTAAAATGGAAAAGGAAAAAAAGCAAAAGCAAAAACAAATTTAAGTTACGCCGTTTAGGGGATAATGAGTGCCACAACTGACTGCGTTTTCTGACGTTTAAAACACAGAAAATAACGCTGTTTGACAATTTTCAAATAAAAAAAAACTAGTTAAATGCAAAATAAAAAAAAATACAAAAATTAATGTTACACTGTTTAAGGGATAATGAGCGCCGCAACTGACGCTACTTTCTGTTATTTAAAATGCCGTAAATAACACCGTTTGACGATTTCCAAATTAAAAAACTAGTAAAATGGAAAATAAAAAAAATGAAGTTACGAAGTTTAGGGCAGACCTGGGCAAACTCGGTCCTGGAGGGCCGGTGTCCCTACAGAGTTTAGCTCCAACCCTGATAAAACTCACCTGAACAAGCTAATCAGTGTCTTCAGGTTTACTAGAAAGTTACAAACAGATGAGTTTTATCAGGGTTGGAGCTCAACTCTGTAGGGACACCGGCCCTCCAGGACCGAGTTTGTCCCGGTCTGGTTTAGGGGATAATGAGTGCCACAACTGACTGCGTTTTCTGCAGTTTAAACACGTAAATAAGCCCTTGACAATTTAAAAAAAAAAAAAAAAATATTAAAAGTACAAGACTAAAAATGCATATAAATTAAGCTGTTTAGGGGATAATGAGTGCCACAACTGACGGCGTTTTCTGACATTTTAAAATACCGTAAATAATGCCGTTTGATGATTTTCAAATAAAAAAAAATAGTAAAATGGAAAAGGAAAAAAAAATAAAAATAATTTAAGTTACGTAGTTAAGGGCAGACCTGGGCAAACTCGGTCCTGGAGGGCCGGTGTCCCTACAGAGTTTAGCTCCAACCCTGATAAAACTCACCTGAACAAGCTAATCAGTGTCTTCAGGTTTACTAGAAAGTTACAAACAGGTGAGTTTATCTGAGTTTAATGAGAAGTTGAATCAAGTTTACTTGAGACTAATTTCAAGGGAGATAATAGGTGCCACAACTGGCCAGGCACTTTCTGATGTTTAAAACACGAAAAATAGCATGGTTTAACAATTTAACTTCTAGTAAACTAAAAAATGTATATAAAATTACAGCTGTTTAGGGGATAATGAGTGCCACAACTGACTGCGTTTTCTGACGTTTAAAACACCGAAAATAACGCCGTTTAACAATTTTCAAATAAAAAAAACTAGTAAAATGCAAAGTAAAAAAAAAAATTAATATGTTACACTGTTTAAGGAATAATGAGCGCTGCTACTGACAGAGCTTTCTGACATTTTAAACGCTGTAAATAACGCCCTTTGACGATTTTCAAATAAAAAAAACTAGTAAAATGGAAAAGGAAAAAAAGCAAAAGCAAAAACAAATTTAAGTTACGCCGTTTA
>VONZ01000223.1:0-30000 GCA_012976165.1 Labeo catla
ACACATATAGAGAGAGAGAGCCAACTCAAACCTTTGTTAGTAAAATGATCACAGTTTAAAAAATAAAAAAATAAAAAGAGATCATTAGGCCATGTTTCCACTGTTTTTGACCATTCAATATGATACTTTTTTTTAAAAATTAAATTAAATGTATATAAAAAAAAATAAGAAATATAAATAATGCTATTGTAGTGTAAAATATAACAAAGTATTTTATAGAAAATATTTTGTGCAGCTGTCTAAATTGCACATTTCATTTTCAGTTGTTCAACCATCAATCTTATTTTGGTGTATTGCTGGCAAATAAATATGCTCTACCAGTATCAGAGTGAAAGTATATGTGTCGTACGTGGGGTAGTATCGTCAACACAACAAATTTAGCTTAAAACCATGGTTAACCATTATACATCCCAGTAAGGCATATGAATTTAGCTACAGTATCTTTGCTTTTAATTATATCTGTCTGCTCTGCTACCCTTTAAATGCAGACAATAACAAAAATCTTTCTCTAACATCCTCTTGAATACAGTTGCAACAGATGCTTAATTGTTAAAATGCAGACATATACTGTACACAGTCTTCCTTTTTTCCCCCCTGTAGCCTTAGGCAAAACCACTCTGTGATGTATATGTGGCATTGGTTTTTGTCTTTTAAGACATGAATCAAACTGGTGTTTGCCTAGCTGGAGAGTTGGCCTTGGGATATATGCTAACTGACATCTTTGTGTTTCTGTATGTGTGTGCGTCTCGGTGTCTGCCTACATTTACTTAACCAGGCCGTTTCCTCTCGCCTGTAGTCTGTGGCTCAGCACATCAAAGGATGTCTCTCTGCAGAGCCTGAGATAACAGCGTAGCATAAACCCTGCTGCTCTGCTAAGCTTTTCCAGAGTCTTTCCACTGCCCTCGGGCGCACCCACTACCTCTTTTGTCTGCCTGAAGCCTTGGGAAAGATGTGCGTGTGTGCGGTGCTGTTTGGCAGGCTGCGCACCCTAGGTAGAGTTTGTGTGGTGCTGGTGTTTGCCAATATTTCCTCCGTCTTATCCAGCGAGGGGCATGTGTGTGCGGGCACGTGTCTGTTTGTTTGCTGACCTGCCAATCCTCCGTTGTCCTCTCCGTCTGGATAGCTGCTGTTCATTCTGCTGTAAGCCAGACTGCTATGCTGTTTTTTGCACATGTATATACAGAAGATGTTTCTCAGCTTGCTGAGCTGCTGTCTTAAATGATGCACCTTTTAATGCCTAAAAATACTGCTGAGTGGGAATGTTGACTGTAGTGGTTTTATTTTACCTTTTATATTATTTTTAAATCGGGCTCAGCTGGAGTGCTAGAGGTAAAAACAGATACATGTCAACATTTATTAGTTTTGCACAAACATTAGATTTGCACATTTACTTAAGTTTAAATTCAGTTAAACAGATCTTTTATGTAACTTTACAGTAAGGTTCAATTTGTTAACTATTTAATGCAGAGCACAATACATTTGTTACAGTATTTATACATTTGTTAACATTAGTTAATACAACTGTTCATATTGTTAGTCCATGTTAGCTCAGGTCCATTTACTAACATTAATAGATAACTTTTCATTTCAATAATATATTAGTAAATATTCGAATCAACATTAAGATTAATAAATGCTTAGTATTTTAAATGAAGTGTTTTTCATTGTTTAACTAATGTAGTTAACTAATGTTAACAAGTGGAACCTTATTGTAAAGTGTACCCCAAGTTTGTGTGCATATGCATTTAAGATTTTTTTTTACTATTATGTAATTTTATAAATTAATAAATGGTTATAATCTTCAGTCCCAACTGAATCTGAACATTAACTGTTAATTTAATCAATGAGTCAATGAATTGTAACTTACAATTGTGACTTGTAAGTGTTCAATAGCATATAAACTTTCACAGACTGTAGTACATTTCCACAGTTATTAAAGAAATAGTTCACCCTAAAATGAATATTTCTCCATGACTTTCTTACCCTCAAGCCTTCCTAGATGTATATGACTTTCTTCTTTCAGACTTATACAGTTGGAGTTAAATGAAAAAATGTCCTGGCTCTTCCAAGCTTTATAATGGCAGTGAATGGCTGTTAAAATTGAGTCCTTGGCATTTTGATTTGCCTTTGCATTTAATTCGAAAAATTAGCTAGGGGTGTGCGATTGTGTTGTCTAATAATGATAATATAGTAACTGTTGTTTCAACGATATGCAATTTGACATCGAGTATCACAAAAACCAAACAAAAGCATTGAGAGTGCACGCATACACTAATGCTTTCACTGCGTGATTTAGTCTATTAAAAACCATGCTGAAAAAAATAGAAACCAGAGTCACATTTGTAAACATTTTACTAGTTATAATGGGAATTGTACTGGTTTTAATGGAAACTGTAAAGGTGTCTATTGGTCTCTACTGGTAATTGGTCGCCTTCTATTAGTGGCTTGTTAAAACCATTAAATCCTAAAGGAATATGTCCCAAAACACATTACAGGAAAATTAAGTTGATAGTTTGTAATGTTTGTAATGGTATTTGTAGTTAAAACCGTTAGAATTTTATTTTTTTTTTTATGTAGTTTATTTTTTTCAGCAGGGAATACATTAGAAATCCCCCAAAATTTAAAATAAGGGGACTTATGTCTTTTATATTTGTATCATCTGATAAAGATAATCACGCGAAGAGTGACTTTTTTTTCCAAATACTAGCATGCTTTCAAATATGATATTGATTTTGATGAACAGTTCAATAAACAAGAAGTTAATATTATGTAACTTACTTTTTAGACACAGCAGTTCTTGTTTTTCAACAACGAAAATGGGTCTAAACGAAACCACAGCTGCTTTGCATCTCTGAGCAACACACAACGGTGTTTCGTTACTGAATCAATCAGCTGTTTAAACGAATCAGATGAATGAATGACTCAGTGACTCATTTATGCAGTGATTTGCCGCAACCTACTGGTGATTTTAGGTTTTTATATATATATATATATATATATATATATATATATAAGTATATTTTCCCTTTTTTCCACAACTCATTTCAAATATCAGTGTTCAGCTTTAAAAAAAAAAAAAGTATCATTAAATTATGCATCAATAATTAAAATCATTAATTATGCATTTTGTAACTGCATTCTTGTCCTGCATTAAACACTGTGTAAATGCACCTAAAAGCCACTTCAGATGCAGATTTTGTGCTATGCATTGCGAAAACAAATTTTGTTGATACTGATTTCATTTGACTGGTAAAAGCCCTGTAGTGTCTCACTATTTGAATTTGATTACATTTAAGAATTTGACAGAAAAAGATCCACACGTTTAATTAGGTTAAAAAAAATTAGCCTTATAAAGGTAAAATGGTAGAAAGGTAGAAATCAATTTAAACTTATTAGAAAATGCATTTGTTACTCCAGCAAACTAACCACTGCACAGAATATGAGGAATATCAAAAGTCAGTTGTCCACGACAGTCCTAAACCTACCAAAGTACCAGCACAGTAACACACTCAGCAAAACATTGTCTAATTATTACTGACAAAATTCCACAAAATTTAGAGAGATCCTTTTTTGATATTATTGCACACCCCTATTTAATGCTGCTGTGTGTGTTTCTAATACAACAGCTGAGGGAGTGATGGCAAATGTGACATCTTTCTCTTTTCTTACCAACTTAATGTCTTATTATTTTTCATCTTTTGTAAAACTACAGAAATGCTGTTTTTCTTTTGGGATGCAAAATGGTAGTGCAAAAATGATATCTGTTGTAGTTTCCATTCACGTTACAGTGACTATGGCTCAACTACGACTATTTCTGTTTCTGAGAACCCTTGTCTTTGATATCTGGAGTTGTGAAATTATTGTACTACTGAGATTTTAGTGTTGTAACAACTTTTTCTAGGTAGTAAACTCAGACTTTGATACAGTGTCCCTTTCTCAGCACAGATTTTTGTCCAGTCTTTAGGTAAAAAGGACATTTCACTACTAGTGTTCTTTAAAAAGTGAATATAAGGGGCTTTTTGGCATGTTAATGGCTGAACTTCCCCCACACGCCTCTTTGTTCCTGGAGCCATTATGTTTTGCTGATCTTTTTCTCTCGAGAGCTCTGGCCAGTGTCTCATCCTTCAGTCCTGGCGGTCATTGTGAAGGGGAAACTCTGTTGCGGGGGTTTGTACGTGGCCTGGTACGAGACTCCTGTTCAGTTTGCTTTTAACAGCAGCACCTTTAAAGCATGTCTTACGGCTGCAGTTCTCCACTAGATGCCATTATTTTAAAACTGGCGATTTTCTTTTTATTGAACTGAAGATGTTGGAAGTGCATGCAGACAGAAATAATTGCTAAGCATGAAGTTTCACAATGCATTTAATGTCCGTAGTGCGCTGTTGATTCGAGGGAATTGGTATTCAGTGGGAAATGTTGGCTGGTGTTTTACCCATTGCAGTTTTATTGAATGGAAATATGTTAGGCTATGGTATTATTGTTGAAATATTTTCCACACCAACTTGACTGCACCAGCATAAAAGTTTCAGTAAGTAAAAAAAAATAAAATAATGGAGCTTAAATATTTATGTTGTCCGCCAAAAATGTGCACAATTGAACCAACGTCTTTTATTAGTGCAATAAATAATTTTTTTTAATACCACTTTCTTTTCATAGTGTACAAGCGTACTATATACTGAAAGCCTTCCCTTCATGTGTTACTATGAAGTTTTGTATCTCAAAACCCTTTCAGAAAAGAAACTTCTGATTTTGAACTCACTGATTTGTCCTCATTTTTCACCAAGCAGAATGAAAGATGCTGAATAAAGAAGAAAAATCATGATCCCACACCCCTTGTCCTCTGGACTGCTTTTATTTCTCACTGGATGAGAAAAATCTGGCACCTGTAAGCAAAACTATGGTTACCATGGCAACCAGGCCCCCAACAGTTGGTGTGGTTTTGATTTCCTGTGGGACTTCACAGCTTTGTAATCCACATGGGAATCTGTGGTACCTTTACCTTTCCAGTGTGTTTCTCCTGTGTAATCAGAAGTGAACTGCTGTTTTATTAGCACATCCACCGGTTCAAGGCATTCTTTGATGACACAACTTGTGTTGAATTCCCAATTGTTAAATACATAACTTTATTTTAAACTTGAGCCAATTACTTCAGGTTTCCAATTCAATTAAACCTTTAAAGTAGACGTTCAAGGTTGAGTTTGCTGCTTGATGTTATTTGATTTGCTGTGAAGTTATTCACTGACATTTAATATTTCCCTTTGTAGATATATTGAGCGGTCCAAGTTGTCATTTGAAGTGCTCCATGATATTACAATGATCTTGTTTAATTGGGATTTGATAGTCTGTTGTTTTAGGGAATTTCTGTGTGCTTCTCACTAGTTCAGAGACATTGAGCCATCAATGGAAAGCAGTAGATCAACAGTGAACGTTGACCTCCGATAAGTATTGGCAAAAGAACCAGCACAGTACTCTGTGTCCTCATACTCTTCTTTTACAGAATCGTTTTTAAAACTTTAAAACTGAATCATACATACAATTCATTGACCTGATGTTTGCTTCAGCTGACTATCTTTGAAACCTCTCAAAGGGATGAAAAAATGCTGTTCTTAAGGTTCTGTAGGCGTTGTTAAGCTGTTTTGTTAAAGGGGTCATGACATGACAAATCAAAATTGCCTTGATCTTTGGCATATAAGAGGTCTTTGTGCCAATAAATCAGCCTGCAAGTTTCATAGCTTAAAAGGTCCACCTCATTATAAACAAAGCATTTATTTAATCATTCTCCAAAAACAGCTTGTTTGGATCTGAGGTGGAAGATAACATCACTGAATGGTCATCTTATCGTTGCGTCAAAAGTAAATGGAAATTACAATCACTCCTGCTATCTTGTCTACACTGGATACAGTATACAGATGCATGTCCGGTTTCTAAAACGGTCCGCATGCTTATGTCGTTAATAGGACAAATGGAGTGAAACAACGTTAGCTTTGTGTTTGGTTGAAACTGCACTGCATATATATATATATATATATATATATATATATATATATATATATATATATATATATATATATATATATATATATATATATATATATATATAATATAAAATAAGTAAGTCAATTTGTAAATAAATTAAATTTAGGTCCAAGTCATGACCCCATTAACTTTAATTATACACAGCCACTAAATTAGTTATGTCAGCAATCTAGGGGAGCACGATTAACCTTTTGTTTTGTTGATCAGGCTTTCTCAGCTGGAAGGCTATAACCCTGCCAGTGTTTTTGGATATTTTAGCAATGTCATAATCGTTAACTTGAAAGATTCTAGCCAAAATAGACAAATGAACAGACTGAATAAACTATGAACAAAACTATGGTGAGGTAAAAGAAAATATGTCCCAGACTAGGTTGAATACGGTTTCCTGTGGAATGAGGGTGAACATGGTGATCATTAACTGTGTAGTACCTTAAACGATTGAAATGTGCAAGCTATGTATAAGCATATACATTTCAAAGTTTTGAACAATAAACTGTTGTATTTCCGATATAAAATTTTGGTCATAAAGCACCACCATAAATCACTCCTAGCATCTTTACTATAGAGCCTACCCAATACTTTTAGCTTCACCATCATAAATAATGCATGTTGATACTTACTGCTAGGTAACAAACTAAAATGTTCGGAGTAGACCTCTCAGACTTTTAAGAACTAAAAAAAAATCTCCGTTTCCAATTCTTGTGCTTTTGTTCTTGGGAGATGTGAGAGGAGGCCATCAACCCAGCTTGGGCACTGCTTTAATCCCAACAGGCCACTGTAATGCCTAAATCAGGGATGAAGAGACTTGATTGGGCTTGACCACAGGATGTGGAGAAACTCATGAGCGTCACAGTGAGACTCTCCAAACTGTCTGTTTACATTGCGGGTAAGAATTTAATTTAGCATTGGGTGTATGTCTACATCATCTCATTGTTTGCCATTGTATGGTTCCTTTGTTTCTGAGAAGATGGGTGGATGGTTTGGAAACACTTGATGCAACGATCTGCTGTTCTCTGGAGTAGACGGTGTGTGTGTGTGTGTGTGTGTGTGTGTGTGTGTGTGTGTGTATATAACCAGAATCTGCAGCATTAAGTAGATGAGAGTTTAGCTGAATGAATGTGAGTATTAGTTGTACATTAGACATCAGGTTAGTGTCTAGACCGCAGACAGTAGGGTTTGCAGTGTCTATTCCCACAGTTCTCTTTTCCCAATACGGACCACATTGGACAATGAGCACCAGTGTGTGTCCAGTGATCTGGGGAGGGTTCTCAAAAAGCTTCTCGTCTGGCCATTCTACCTTTCCTCAGAGCACTGAAAGAAACCCCTGTTCTCCTGTAGAGAGGGAAAGATTCAGAGGAGACTGTCTGACTTTGAAAGGTGCTTCGTCAGGAAACGAGTGTCTTAAGCAAAAATGTCTGTTCTGCTGTCCACTTCTAAAAGTTTTCTTTGTAGGCATTATGTCTCTTATTAGACAGATACACACAAGCACCATTGCTCATGTGTCAGCGCTTATGTAATAAACATTAGTGTATGTGTATAAATATCAAATTGTACTTTGATTTTTCAAAGGAATAGTTTTTTTTTTATTTTATTTTTTTTATTTTGGAATACATAATTTCGTTGGATGCAAGTTCAATGACAATAAATATTCTGATTCTGATTCTGATTCTGATTCTGACCAAAAATGAAAATTTTGTCATTAATTACTCGCTCTCGTACCGTTCCAAGCCCACAAAGACACAGCACATCCGGGTTCTATGTTAGAACGCCGGCTCCTGCGTCAGCAGTGGTGAAGACTGACACGCAAGAGAAGAAATTAGTGAATAAAGTTATCTTTGTTTTCTTTGCGCACCAAAAGTATTTTTGTAGCTTCGTAATATTAAGGTTGAGCCACTGTTGTCACATGGACTATTTTATCAATGTCCGTACGATCTTTCAACGTGTCAGTTGTTGCTGTCTGTGCAGGGTCAGAGAGCTCTCAGATTTCATTATAAATATCTTAGTATTCTGAAGATGAACGAAGGTCTTATGAATTTGGAACGACATGAGGGTGAGTAATTGATGACAGAATTTTTATTTTTGGGTGAGCTGTCACTTTAAGTATATAGAGCTAGAGTATGCATGCAGTACATCTGATGTAAATTTCAAAGTTAAAGTTCATTCAGTTTGTCCAAAAGGTGGCAAAACTGGTCGTAGTCTCACAGTCAAAAAAAGAATAAAAAGAAGCTGTGCAACAAACTCTTTAAGACTACATAACACTACAACAACATGTCCAACATGAGTCTATGTGAGGGTTTTAAAAGGACTCCCCAAACACAAAAACTGAGCGGTCAGTCATAGTGCAGAGACTGGGAAATGATGATACATCCTTGTGTGACATCCTCAGTTTCTTGACTGTCTGTGTTTGTGCATGCTATGAAAATAAGCATATTTAGAAGACTGCATGTCTGTTATATGCACACTTTAGTGGTAGATCTGGGCTTAAAGGATTACTCTACTTCCAGAATAAAAATTTCCTGATAATTTACTCACCTCCATGTCATCGAAGATGTTCATGTCTGTCTTCCTTCCTTTTTTTTTTTTTTTTTTTTTTTTTTTTAGTGGACTCAATGGTGCTCAACAGAGTAAAGGTTAAAAATGTAGTTTCAGTGCAGCTTCAAAAGGGTTCTAAACGATACCAACTGAGAAAATAACCAATTGTTTCACTAGGTAAGACCCTTATTCCTTGGCTGGGATCCTGTAGAGCCCTTTGAAGCTGCATTGAAACTGCATTTTTAACCTTCAGGCCGTTGAGCACTATTGAAGTCCACTATATGGAGAAAAATCCTGGTATGTTTTTCCTCAAACTTAATTTCTTTGCATTTGAAGAAAGACAGACATGAACATCTTGGATGACATGGGGATGAGTAAATTATCTGGAAATTTTTATTTTGGAAGTTGAGTAATCCTTTAACAGGTAATGACCTTTTAAGACAGCATCCTGACAGAAATGGAATCTAGAGAGTGACATGGCCAAGCAGAAACCTGGTCATGTTAACAGTTGTTGGCACGGCCTGCACAGTTAGCACTTCACACGAGATGGCTAATGCTGGCATCAAACTAGTGTATTTTTTTTTATTTTATTTTTTTTTGTAAAAACGTATTTTCATTCATAAGCTTCATCTACAAGGTTGTCAATAAAAATTAAACAAGACAGTCTGTCTCAGCGGGTGAATGTTAATTTTGCAACAACTGAGAACGTCCAAAAGTTTTGATTGTAGTAGCAGTTATTGAGGTGGGCTGTTTCTCACCTCCAATTTGTCCTGAAGAACTGAAAAGCTTTTGTTCTAGTTTAAACTGGTCTCAACTGTTTTTCAAATTCTGAAAAACATCTGAAAAAATTCTGAAAAAGAAATTAGTTTTCTTTTAGAAACTTGCTATTGTCAACTACTTGCTTTGCAGGGTAGCCAAAAATAAACATTTTACTCAATCAGTCAATAGTAACTTAAACTCTTAGGTAACTTTCTTCAAAATATCATCACTTGTGTTCCATAGATAAAAGAAAGTCATGCAGATTTGCAAAGAACTGAGGATGAATAAATGACCGTTTTAATTTTTTTGGGCAAACTATGCCTTCAAGTGACTTTTCACCTAATAGTCTTCTCTACAGTGTGCTGTTACATGCTGTAACTAAACTGTGTCAGTGGGTTAAACTTAAGAATCAGATCAGTCCAATTTGTGAATGAACCTTTTAGACTAGCTTTGTGAACTAAATCAAATGATTCATTAAAAACATCAGATTCAAAAGAGGTATTTTCATGAACTGGGCAATTCTACTTCTCTGATCTTGCAGGGTTGAACAATGTACAGTGAATAACTAGATTTGGGGTCAGTTTTCACTCACAAAACTCTCATATGATTACAAGAGAGCACAAGTCAAATTGAACCACTTTTATGATTCTTTCATGGTGCTTTCAGATCTTTTTCTGAAGTTAGAGATGGCTGCAAACCCTAATAATACATTTCTTAAAGAAAATCTGTTTGTCCTCCACTGAAGAACAAATGCTACAATGACATGAGTATGAGTAATGGCACAATTTTCATTTCTGGGTGAGCATTAATGTTCTTAAAACTGATATAGGGTCACTTTACGTCAGGTGTTGGGAGCAGACAGTGCAATTTCCCAGCACTCAACCTGGGAGTTGCTGAAGCTGTCTTCCATTTTACCATTCTTATTTATCTGAGCAAATTTCTGTGCGCACCCTCATCTTTCGCTCTCTTTGTGTGCTTATTGCTTCTTTCAGCCCAGCTCGCTCTCAAGATTCTTTAAACTCAGAAGACAGTGTCTTGAATTTCAGCCACTGAAATTGCTCTCCCCCACGCTGGTGGAAACGCAATATAGCATCACCCCCCCTCCCCTTTCACTCCCTCCGTCTCCACTTAGAATTTTGGGGGAATTGATGACTAGCTGTTGATGGATTTAAGGACAATGCAGGCTTTCCTATTTTGCGACTGGCTCTGAGCTGTACATTGGGACTACCTCTTTGTGCATGCTGCCAGTCATGGACACATTCAACCAGAATTTTTCATGGGCAGGAGTCTGAACTTTTTTTTTTTTCCCCTCAAGGCCATTTAATGGAGATTAAATGTGGAAAGTGATGTATTGCATGTTTGTGGTGAATTAGCAACACTACTCTTTGCCTTATTTATTAATTTATTCAAAAATACAGACTTGAATACACTTGAACAAGCATGGTTCTCAATTTTAGATTTTTTTGGGTGGCATTAAGTCAGAAATTCCCTGATATCAAACCAAAAAAAGAAGTATTTGACAAAATACTGGTTCCCTGCATGTCCCAATAATATTATATTATGCATGTCCCAATAATATTATTAAGGTCAAAATGTCTCTCAGAATATCAGATCATTTTACGTTTCATGACAAAAGTTGAGTTTCAGGTTGTAAAATTGAGGTGTGACTCTCTAAAAACTTGATATTATGTATTGGTAACGTGGAATATTTGTGTACTGGGATATTTTTAATTATTATTATTTTTAATTTAAGATTTACAACAAAAACATTAATATTGTACAACATTTTTACTATTTAAAATAACTGCTTTTTTACTTAAATATATTTTAAAATGTAATTCATTTTAATCAAAGCTAAATTTTCAGCATCATTACATCAGTGTCACAAGTTCCTTCAAAAATCATTGTAATATGCTGATTTTCTGATTTTTGTTAATATTTTAAACAGCTGAGTGCACCCCCCCCCCAGGATTCTTTGAATAGAAAGATGCAAAGATCAGCATTTATCTGAAATAAAAGGATATGTAACATTATACATTATACCATTCAAAATTAATTAATACTTTTATTTAGCAAGAATGCTTTCAATGGATCAAAATTTATGATAAAGACATTTCAGACATGTTACAAAAGATTTCTATTTCAGATATATGCTGTTTTTCTGAACTTTCTATTTATTAAAGAATTCTACTTAACTGTTTTCAACAATAATAACAATTAAGCAGCACAGAGTTGAAATCACAGGAATAAATTTCAAAATTGTAATTTTTTTTTTTTTTTTTTTTTTTAGATTCAATAAATGCAGGCTTGGTGAGCAAAAAAGACAAAACATGAAAAATCTTTAAAAAAAAAGAAAAAAAAAGAAAAAGTTTTACCAGTCAAAAACGTTTGACTGGTGGTATGTGTATATACACATAAATAACACAGTACAGAAATTATGTAAACGATGGATGTGATTAGTTGCGATTAATTGTTTGACAGCTCTGGTGTGTGCTCACATGCATTGAAGGTGTAAGGAAAATGTTTTTGCTTGACATCCTTAAATTTAAATTATTATCGTAGACAAGGATTCACAATAATAATATTTTTGCAATATCTATAGAAAGTTTTTTTTGGCCAATGAATTAAATATGAGTGCAGGGAAGCAGAAAGTGTTTTTTTTTTTTTTTAAACGTAACCGTACAAACGCATACAAAAGAACTTACAGTTTTTTCTCCTGGCTAGGTGTCCTATCACCCTGTCTTTTTTTTTTTTTGTTTGTTTTTTTTTCTCATGGAATCCAAAGAACCACTGCCAGACTAACTTTGTAAGGGTGCAACAAGTAGAGTTTGTTACTTTCATTAGTCCCTAAAATCATATTAAACCCTAAAATCATTAAGTTAACATGAATACAAATAGCAACGTGGAACAAAATGTGGACTGCATGTCATTAACCTGTGTGTTTGAAACATGGTATGTTTAGGTGTCAAGGTGTATTATATCTGTTGTTAAGTGCAGGCGTTTGCTATTGTGCACCTGGTTCCTGTTTGCCCACAGTCTGCTCAGGGAAAACAGACGGCGGAGTCTGTTTATTCATTTTCTCAGATCTAATGAAGACAAATGCCTTTTTGAGACTGCTGGCCCATCTGGATGGCGATCATCTCAGAGGAGGGAGATGATAAGATTAGATGGAGAATAGGAGACATGCTCTTTCTCTGCTCCCCATCTTCCCGAATTCAACCTTTTCCTCTCATTTCTGCCTGTTAGGTTTGCTTTACCTCTCTGATGTCTTTCCCTCAAAGGCCTGACAGAATGAATAAAAATGTCTCTTAGAGATGTGTGGGGCACTTACAATAACAGTACAGTGGTAAAAACATCTGAACCTCTCCCAGCCCTACAGCCATATGTTTACCAGACTTTTTTTTTTTTTTTTTTTTTTTACTCCCCCCTCAATGGGCTCTTTCTAGTCTGTCGTCTGGCTCGGGCTTGAAATAAGAGATGGTCCAATGGAAATGGTCCATGTTATCTGCTCAGTCTATTACTTAATGCACTTCTGTGGTCTGTTAACTCTGATCTCGAGGTAGATATTGCTTTGATAAACTCAACCAACCTTTTCTAGTAAGAGGCAGCTAATGAAATGTGATTGGTTAGATGTTGATGTCCTTTGAGGTCTGAGATTGGCTCTTGGATATACGGTTTCAGATGGGTTTTTCCCATTGTTGTTGTTGTCTTCAAAGGACATTTTCACAGTGATTGATTGGCACGAATAGTGTCCCTTTTTTAATTTTTAGGGAAAGCTTTGCTTTTGAAATAACTCAACTCATCTTGACTCTGTTCCGCGTTAAAGTAGTATCCTGCAAGCTGACGAGAAACAACTTTTTGTTTGAGATGTCAAAATATCAGACTGTGTTTTTGCTAAAACCTCACCTTCTTCTGGTCACTTGCAGATTAAGAGTCGTGGATGGACTCACGGAATCCAGTCAATAAAACGGAATTTACTGAATTAACGCGGAATGTCACGGAATTTGTCAAAGTTTGAATGAATTAATCAAAAGTAGGTCATTACACTTAAATCAAACCACAATACTAGTGTCTGTAAATATTACACTGCAAAATACCATTTAAATGTAAATCCTGCATGTTCTGCGTGTCTGTTTTAATGAATGGAGCAGATGAGCAGTTTTGTTTACTACACACACTAAAGCACGCTTGACACTTCCAGTGATTTCAGCATTTGACCGTTCTGTTTTAGGGAAACTAGCGTCATATTATATACACACAGAAATGTAAAGATAGGCACAGCAACCCGTCAAAATAAAAGTCTGGTTGAACTTGAAGGCATTGTGCCAGAAATATATTACTACTGTTACTACTACTAATAATACTACATTTCTTCCATGTTTTAATTTTAATAGTAAATCCTGCTTTTTTTGCCAAAAAGTTTGCTTAATTTTCAATAATTAAAAGATAAATGAAATGAATGTTTTATGCCTTCATTTGAAAACCAGAACATTTTAAATACACAACACAGAATTTATGAAGGTAAAAAAACTTTCATAAGGCTATTTTAAGAAATGAAATGTCCATTTTTAATTGGACATGCTAACACACAATCTGATAACAATAAAACATATGGTAAGGAAAAAATAAAACATTTCATAGGGCCCTAAACATGTCTTTATTAAACCTTTATTAAATTGATGTGGAATTGTATAAGTTTCATGATTTTAATTAATTAGACATGCTCTTTGATTAATAACATTTAATTTAACCGTTAAAGGAGTTGATAAAAATTAAAATGGAAAAAAGTGTAATCCAGAAAAATTTAAACAGGAAAAAAAACTGAAAAATAAAATGGATTTTATAGGGCCCTAGTTCCCATGGAAAATGGTAAGAAATTAACATTTGCGATTTTCAAGAAATGTAAAAGTGTTTTTTGTCTTTGTGTTTTGTGGTGGTGTCTCAATTGACCCTTCGCAGGGAGCTTGATTTGACAGGCAATCTGACCAAACAAAAAAAAAAGGTGTGTACTGTCATATTTCCGGTAAAAGATACCTTCTGATGTTCATTCATCTTTTTGTGCTGTAACTAGTAAAAAGGAAGAGATGATCACTTCATGTGCTGCTTGAAATGAGGAGCTACAGTGATCTGTCATGACAGATTAAAGAGCCACAAAATAGTTTTTATAGTTTGAATTGATGAGACCTTGTCTCATACCAAAAGTAACCTGCTCTGTCTTGTCTGTCAGCACATTGCCAGTTTCCTGTTCGCTCCACAGTGTATTTTTCATGAGAAAATGTGTAGTGTGAAAGCGCCATGGCTTGTTTTTTGCGAAGGGTTAATTCCAAATATTTCAACTCCCACTGATTCTCCAACTATGTGAACATTGATTTAGGCTTTTGATATAGTGCTTCTCAGTTCATTTATAAAAGGGGTCATCGGATATAAAACTCACTCTTACATGTTAGAACATAAATGTGTGGTGGCAGTGCATGTCCACAACCACCCTATCATGATACAAAAATTTTTTTTTAATCTTTATAAGTGATATCCCCTTTTTCAAATCGAGCCATTCTCAGTTTCTCGTCTGTGTGATGTCGCACCAACCAAGGCTGCTCCCACGATAATTGATTGACAAGGCCGTCTTGCCATAGACCCGCCCTGACTGAGCTGTAACAGTCCGACCGCCATTGTGTCGACTCCGGTGCAGGGGAAGACAAGAATGGCTCCAACTGAGCGATTGAGGTGTTTGTAAAAATGAACATAGCAGTCATTATTTACTCCCGACATCTGTCCTGCTGAAGGCGTAGAGGATTAACATTACCTTAGTTTCAGAAGAAAATGCGCCCGGCGATCTACATAAATGTGCCTGTTCACACGAATCATTCATGACCCAGCTTTACCTACAGCAGACCTGATTATAAGGGTTTTTTATGCATCTTTGCAAATCAGCTTTCTTAGTAATGTGCTAGTTAGCAATTTTCACAGCTAAATGCGGCTACAGTAAATGGAACAGCTCATCAAGCCACAGTAGAGAGGGGCGGGGTGAGCAGAGCTCATTAGCATTTAGAGTCAAATGCAACAGAATGGTTTGCTCTAAAAAGGGGTGATTTTGTAAAAAGGGTATCTTTTACACTACCACTGAGAAATTTTAACCAAAGTATGTTATAGACTTTTCATTAAGACCCTAAAGAATCATGTCAACTTGTGGGCATTTGATGACCCCTTTAATACTTGCAGCATGGAGTGATTCATGAGGAAAGACTGTTTCTATAGTTGATATACAGAGAGATGCTGTGGAGTATGTAGAATTATGTACATTGAATTATGATGGATTATATTATTAGTGTTTCACCACAAGGGAGAAGTTGTATCATCTTTGGAATTCCTCCCTCCCTCTTTTGTCTCTCTCACTTTGTTCCACATTTTTTTCTCTGTAACTGGAGTAGACGCTGGCTGGCCCAACCCGTTGCTATCTGAACCTGAACGCTCTGTAACCGGAGCCTAGCCGTGGATCTCTGCGGTGGGCCTCATGGTGGAGCTGTGCCATGGGCCACATTGCTTGATTTTATATCATTACACAGACTGTCAGGTTTAGCCTGCTCCTAATAAAAGCACCCCTACTGTGCTGATTTCAGATCAGGTACCCCACCCAATCCAAACTAACAGTCTTATGAGAAAAACATGTCCCTGCTGCCTTGAACCACAGCACCAACACCTCTGTGAAGAGCAGCCGGACGGGCGGAGGAAACGAGAGCACATTCCTGCTATGATTTATGAATGCTGTTCTCCTCCTGATTCACTTCCAGGTACAGACGTGCCAACACTCCTCCTGGGCTTCTGATCTGAGAACAAGTGACACCTTGTCAGACAGATGGTATTGTGTGATTTTTAAAATTATTGCAAAGGAATTTGCTTTTCTTTTTTTGTTTCATGTCTCACAGTATGATATTTGGCCTTTCCTTCTGTACTTAAAAACACTAGTGCTTATAAGTGCAATTTGTCTTAGTCCACCCTTTGCCTTAGTTTTAAACTAAATTTGGTTGTGTAGGTGTTTTGATTTCGTGTTTCAGAGAAAGATGTGTGTTTTTTTTTTTTTTTTTTTTTTTTTTCTATCTGTGTACCTCTACAGTTAAGTTAGTTTGCTTTACTTTTTATTTCTATAGAAGATCTGTGTGGTCTCCAGATGTTGCTTTTAAGTCTTGGCTCACTGTCTCAAAACCCACTGTTGTAATTCAACATACCTGCATTTAATAACAGTTTATGATTCTTGTGTTAGTTATACAGTTGCTAACCATAGCCATTTATAACATTAAATCAGACTTAATTTTCAATTAATATGAAATTCCTGCTAAACTAAATCTTTTAAAGTTAACTTGTTGGGTTAGTTCAAAAATTAAAATTTTTAAATAAGTAATATGTATAATATATTGGTAGTGTATGGTTTAACTAAATCAACACAAGCTGTCTGTAAGCAAAACGTGTCACACACAGATGAAGTCAAAAGTTTACATATAAGATATTGCAGAATATACAAAATATTAATTATTTTGCAAAAAGTCATAGTTCATGAGTCCCTTGTTTGTCCTGAACAGTTAAACTGCCCACTGTTTTCTGAAAATTCCTTCAGGTCCCACAAATTCTTTGGTTTTCAACATTTTTGTGTTTTGAACCCTTTCCAAAAATAAGGACAACTGAGGGACTCATATGCAACTATTACTGAAGGTTCAAATGCTCACTGATGCTCCAGAAGGAAACACAATGCATTAAGAGTTGAAGGTGAAAACTATATATATATATCTCCCCTGGCTCTTAATGTTATATATGTTAACCTTCCTAGGTCTAATGCTAAAATATAATGTTATTTTGCTCTCTTAATCAGATTTAATAAAGTCATAACTATTTTTAAACTGAAGCTTGCCAAGCTACTCATAATTAGCTTCTCTAACCCTTAATGTGGATTATCGGGTCTTAGTGGATCAAATTCTCAACTATCCAAGCCAAGACTTGACACCCTTTTTATTACTTTACGCATCCATGTATGTCCTGAGTATCCGCTTGATTCAGGAGCCAAGAGATCTGCCCAA
The DNA here is from genome assembly GCA_012976165.1 of Labeo catla. Classification (NCBI taxonomy): domain Eukaryota; kingdom Metazoa; phylum Chordata; class Actinopteri; order Cypriniformes; family Cyprinidae; genus Labeo; species Labeo catla. The sequence continues at coordinate 17,394 of VONZ01000223.1, forward strand.
ACCCTCCCCGTCCCCTTTACTGGGGACTGTGAGAACATGTCCGATGAAGAAACACTAGGCTACAAATTTCACACCCTTACAGGAACTGTTATCTCAACCCTTTTCCCATCCCTCTGATGTACTGGCACTTCTTGCTAAGGGTTTGTTTGAGTGAAAGGTAAATGTGAACTAAACTGAGTTGGATATACTGCATGTGAAACTGATATTGAGGCAGTTGAATTTAGACATAACAAAGGTTTCCGTGAATTTGACTTTTTGTGAACCCGTTTTCTTAAGAACTCTTGCATATTTCCATAACTTTCCCAACCAACATTTACACTTGAACTTGTTGAGTCTTGAAGTTGATTCCTTACACATGCTTTGAGACCCAGATCCTGCCATCTGCACATCTGGATTACTTTAGGTTTTTGGTAGAGAGAGGTGTAAATTCTTCTCTGGAGAGAAACATGGTATCAAATGTACTTGACCCAGACACTTAAGTGTAGCTTTCTCATTGAGAAACCCAACTGGGGTGGCAAGGTTGTGATTGTTTGTGTAGCAATTAATGCTGCTCTTGCACATCTAGACTACTTGGGCTGGGAATATTCCTAGTAGACCTGTATGTTTCAGGGAAATTCATTCTCGGGTTTCTTTTGGGAGACCTACTCATTAAATGTCGAAAAGCATGCTTGGGTTGTTGACGTGTCATGGCGTTTTCACTGTCCCACAAGATAAAAATAAATATAATTCATGTTGTTGTTATTTAAAATGCAGTAAATGGTGAAACGTTTCTTTTATAACAGCAGGTCCATGTAGGACAGTGTTATTCGAATTATTACATTTTTGAGCCAAATCTCAAAATTGTCCTATGGTGTGACAGTGGCTTATCAATGACCTATTGTGTATCTCAAGCATGGTTCGATAAATATCTTATAAATTAAAGAGAAAAGCATAAAAATATTAATTAATACCAATGGCATAATTGTACAAGTGTCTATTTTAGTAAATGGCAATCCTTTTTTTTTTTTTTTTTTTTTTTTTTTTTTTAAATCCATATTTCAGCATAGGATACTTTTGTCACTAAAACCATGTCCTCTGGTGGACACCATATCACATGATTTTTTTTTTTTTTTTTTTTAAATCAGCCAATTCCAAAGAAAACTTTGTTGAATGCACATGGTCAATGTTTGCCCCAGAATTTTTCAAATATTTAACTTTTTTGGAACCAACATAAGTGTTACGTTTTGTTGTCCTTTGGTGCAACACATATATATAAATTCTTTTTTTAAACTGTATGTTAAACTATACAATTGTGGAAAATTATGCAAATGTGTCTTGCTAATCGCTAATGACAGATTAGCTCGGAATAGCAAGGTCATTAATTGACACAAACGGCTAAAACACCAGAAGACAAGGTCTCTTAAAGAGGCGTTTTAAGTAATTAATTAAGATTTGTTTTATTTTATTTATTTATTTTTTTATTTTTTTATCATTTTCAGTGTTCTTAAATGTAATAATTACTTTAGGTAAACTATTTTCTGATGTTTTTGCAGAAACCTTTTACTGTTATAAACTGTCATGAAAATAAGTGTAACGTGATGCTTTGTTTCTGAGACAGGAAGAACTGAGAGAGAGAAATTAGTGAAAGAGAAAGGACATGGAAATATAGAGAGAAACTTAACTCGGATGCACCAGAATGGAGGTGATCCTAAGAGAGCGATGTAGAAAGTAAATTAGTTTATAGTTTTTAAAAAATTCATTCACATCTTAAGGCTAGAAGAGTTTCAGTAGAGTTTCAGATTGATGAAGAGACTGAATTTTGTTGATGATAAACTGTCAACAATATCAACATGTTTTGTTTTGGAAAAAAAATGTTGATATTGTTTGTATTAAAATTCAGCTTGCTTCTTTGACATGTTAAAAATTAAATAGAAATTGCTTCAATAACTACCATTTCTTTACTACCATTACCAATGTCCTATGGTGTGACACAAAAGAACCGCAGATTTATTTTTATCTCAAGATATCTTAAAACAGTTGAGTATTGCAGTAGGGGTGATACAATCATCACTCGTCATAAAATGGTATAATTTTCAGAAGTTTTGAACAGATGAAAGTTTGTCTTGTTGTCAGAGTTTGTCTTAAATGTCCAAGTCATGGGAAAAAATAATTCAGAATTTCATATTGAATAAATAACACTGACAGTAAGTGTCTAACAGTGATAAATCTCTCTTATGCTATTTGTTTTGCCCTTAATTTTTGCCATGTCATATCATGGGACAAATTTGTGGTACAGTTCAGTAAAAATGTAAAAAAAAAAAAAAACAATAAAAGACTTGACGAAGTTAGTGACCCTTTGTTTTCTCAAAGATCAGACTTCACATTACATAAATAAATAAATGAAATATTTTTTTATTTATATTTTATTTATAGTGTGGTTTACCTGGAATAGAAATGATTGTTTTGGTGTTGGAGGTGCAGATTTTTCTTTATTTATATATTTATTTTTTTAACTCTGTTCATCATGCATGACAAAGTTTATATTTTTAATGTTATCCCAAAATTTCACTTACACCTCCATTCCCTCATTTTAAAAAAAAAAAAAAAAAATTTATATATTGTTTCTTATTTAGCTTTTTAATTTCATTTAACTTAAATTTTTATTTCTTTAGGATTTGTTTTTTTATTTATTTAATGGCTATACTCTAGTTACTATACAGTAGCAGTGCAATCTTTGTATAGAATGTGATTTTTATGCATTTTTGGGGTCATGTATTAATTAAAAATTGGTGGGGAAGAGACCAGTTATAGTGGAGTTAGCAGGTACATTGATTTGTTCGCCATTTTCATTTTATGGTCCATGAGATTGAAAATGCAGAACATAATTTTTGCATTTTTATTCATTCGACTTGAGTCTAAGAGCTGTCTTCTGTGTTCAGGGTGAGATGTTTGACATCTTAAATTAGCCTTTTGTAATCCTATTTGTTCCTCCAGGTGTACCTCGTGTACCAGGATTTCAGAGTTCTTGCTGAGGCACCTCAACAGATAATCTCTCAGTGGTGTGGATGGCCATAGTTCCTCAGTTTACAGCAATGCTATCATGCTAAACAGCTGTCTGTTAGTGTATTAATTAGCTGCTTTCAAAGAACATGACCCTCCTTTGCCCTTTGTCTCCGAGTGTGCATGGAACACATTACATCACTGGCCCAAGATTAGACGGGTACCGAGCCACCACTGGGGTTTCTGTTTGCTCTTTGATTTTGTTGGCAAAAGCCTCTCTGTATGTATGAACGTGACAGTGTTTCAGCCAAATCGAAATTTGTTGTCACAGCAGGTGTCAGTTGTCGGGGTTTTGAATGCTAGCAGGCATTACATATTTATTTTGCACACTTGGCCTTACTCGTTTATTTTGCTGCGCGTTTTGCTGCGGATTTGATTGTGTTTGCGTGTATCTTGTCCAAAGATGAATCAGATAAACCAGAAATGTGTAAGAAACTGGGTCAGTTTTGATTATATGTAGACTTTATTTAGCCATAAGATCAGTTTAGAATCAACAATGCTTCTTTTTTTGTCGCTTAAATCTTGGTCAACATCATCATGTTTGTTCTTGTGTGTTTTAGCTTGTGTTCTTGATCATAGGAATCAGTAGTAGATCTCTAGCTTTGCTTTGACTATCATGTTCAGGAGTTTGAATAGATTTTGATTGTATTTATTTAATCTCTCTGCAGAGTCCCAGAACTATTGTCACATGTCAGAACTTTGTACGTGTCTTATGAACAGCCAGAATCTTTTACAGAATGGGATTTGAAGTGTAAACGGGATTAAACTGGGGTTTAAACTGTAAATTTGGCATGTGTCTTTTTAATTTTTATTTACTTTATTAGGGATGCACCGAATGTTCGGCAACCGAAATTATTTGCCAGAAAATAGCGATCAAAGATCTTTCGGTGTTCGGCCGAATAAGTGGAAAAGACAGAATAAATTATACCGAGCAATGACGTGACGCAATTAAACAGAGGCGCACACTAATGCAGCAAACATGTCGGCGATGTGGAAGCATTTAAAACTGTCAGAGAAAGAAAATCATTACAAGCACCGACAGCGAGAGACTGCTTAGTACTGCATTGCATGTCTACGATGAGAAGTAGTGGTGGTTGTTGCTGGTTATTGTATGATGACTGAAATTGCAAAATGGCCTTAAATCATTAGTAAATGAACTACAGAAGGTTATGTTTTCGAATACACGCACAAATTGTTTGTATTCTGACAATGCTGCACAAGCTTGTTAGCCAGGGTTCAAAGTCCAAAGCGTGAGGAAAAACTGTGCTAAAACAGTGTGATGAGAATCATTCATAAATCTGTTGCTGTCAACAAAAAGTCCTGAGGTTTTGAGGGTTTCCGCCAAATATGTCAACATTCATAAATGTCAGTATTCTAATTTTACTGTTGTTCTGTAAAATCAAAAAAAGTAAGACAAAAATAACAATAATTGCAGCAGCTCTATTAATACATTTATTGTATTGGGATCTGTAATATTTTTTTTTTAACGTTTTAAAAGAAATCTGTTCTGCTCAGCAAGGCTTCGTTTATTTGTACATTTAAAAAATTACATGCCTGATTCAAGAAGGGAGTTTTAAAAATAACCAAAGAATCTTATTTTACTTCGTTTTTTTTTTTTTTTTTTACTTAGTAATTTTAAGTTAAATTGTGCTTCGTTGGTAGGCGATAATGTATGCTAGAATGTTAAAAATGTGTCAAGTAAATAATTTTTTAATTGTTTTGTAATAAATTAAAATACATGGGGGGGAAAAAACATGAAAAACTTTGTTCGGTCGAAAACGTTGTTTCAGCTTCAGCCAAGAATTTTTGTTTTGGTGCATCCCTGTACTTCATTGCTATTTTGTATGACCATAAATTTTTTTTTTTTGTTTTTTTTTAAATCTCTTTTTCCCTCCCTATTTATGGCTCCATTTCACACACCTTGGAATGTTTCCTACATTTTAGTGTTTTATAAACACTTGCAGTTCAATGGAATTAGAGCCATGTAAAAATAATTTAAGAGTTTTTCTTGTGAAACACAAATTAGACTAAAAAATCTCAAAATTGGCAGGCTTGGGATCTCATGTGGTGGGCATAACGGCGACTCCAAGTAAAGAGGAAAAACCCATGGCAGCTGTACTGCACTCATACTAAAACCAGACTGTTATCCAGGGGTTGTTCTTTTGTCTGTGTCTTATCTAATATTCATCACTCTTGCCTAATGCCGTTTCAGCCTCCTGGGAAATTGCTGTAGTTTCAATATGAGGCACCTCTTTTTTTTTTTCCTTCTTTTTTTTTTTTTTTTTTTTTAAAACTAGGTGTGTGTAAATGGTCGCGTTATCTAGTCTTGCAGTGATAGGTGTGTTTTGTTTTGGTTTTGGTCCTCTACTATCTTTGTCGTGTATTAAGCTAGCAGGAAGTTGCATGTCCTCATATTACCTCTGGGATCACAGTGAAAGAAGTTGGAATTCGGGTATGAAAACATTTCTTGTGGTGTAAGTTACAATGAATGGTGTGTGTATAAGCTTGTTTCCTCTCGGTGGCCCCTGTTCTCTATGGTTACGCCTACTGTGTTGAACAGCATCATGGAGTGCATTTCAGGTCATATTTTTTGTCTGTGCATTATTTGGATGTATTATTTGATGCTGGTCTTTCAGTGATGATTACTAAAGTACCACAGGGATGACATTTTTCATTTTTGTAGGCTAAAACCCAAAAATGAGTTGGTTTTAACATCCACTGCCGTTGTTGAATGAGTTTTTGAATAAATTCCTGAACCGAGGTCTGTGATTTAACAGTCTCAAGATATTTGCTCTTTTCATTCAATGTCATAAAATACATCATGATTTTGTTTGTTTTTCTTTTTAAACTTGTCTTGAAAAAGGCAGTTGCTCCAAGGCTGTAAAAAAACAAAGCTTTTTATAATCGTGCTCTTTCAGACTATTCACACTTTCAGGAAAATGTTTTACGATAAAGACTGAAAGAGATGTTGGAAATTTGCTTAGGGTGATATGGAAGTCATGCGATCATAATGCAGTTTGTTTAGCCATGTTCATCTTTAATTCTTGCAATTGTATTTAGGTTTCAAAATTCATAAAAGTTGTTCATTCATGAAGGTTAGCAAAAAAGTGTAATCAACAATTTTCTTCAATAATCCAAAAGCCAGTGCAAAAATCCTGTGTTCCTGTCAGGGTGATGCTAACTTCAAGGTTACCCTACAAAAGCGCTCTAAATTAACGCTGTCAAAATGCAGCACGCTAAATTAGTTCAGTTCAGCAGTTTTGTTTAATATTATGCTAATGAGCAGCCACAGCAGTGCTCACGATCAGTCTCGTGAGATAGTATTGGCAAGATGATGAAATAACGGAGCGCAATTTTTCACTATATAATTTGTCTGATTACATGGATGTAAGAAGTGGTTCATGGAAAATGCTAACAGAAATGGTCAGCATTCTTAAGTTTCTTCCATGTGTTCACAATCATTCAACTCTTCCCACACGAAATATATGAGGCTCTGCTGTAATTTATGCAAACACTTTCTAGCCGAATGTTAAAGTTGCAATCCAATGGAAGTAGCAACAAACGTTTGCTTCCATATTGTGATGAGTGAAACAGATAATCAAGAAAAAATGCAGAGCAGAGACTTGATTCTGTCCATCAGTTGTTGGTTTGGATGAAGGGAGATGTAAATGTGGGCTTGCAGTCAATTGTAAGAAGGGTTGAGGTTTAAGCAGACTGAATGATTGGAGAAGTCTGGCATACATCACCAGATTATTTCAAGTCCTTCACAATAAGATTAATAAAATGCATTTAGAAAATAGATGATTTTCCATTTCATGAAGACTTCAATTCTGGCAATGAAAATGTGCACTAGAAATGAGGTTTCTTAATATTCTGCAACATTTTGAATTAAATTATGAGGTTTGTGTGTCAGTCCTTCATAACAACAAGAGGAAGTGAGAGTTTTTAATACCTTTTTTCTTTATTCACAGAAGTCAGAGGTGGAGAACCACATTTGACGGACTCTCAGCTGCCAGGCGTGTGAATCGTAAGTAACTACATAATGTACAGATTTTATCTTCTGTTACTAAAGAAAAATCTGGTTTCAGGTCTTCACTGCCATTCTTTTTTTTAATCAGAAATACAGTAAAACAGTAATATATTTAAATTACTCCAGCCATTACTTTATTCTTCAGTGTCAAATTTCAAGTTCTTTAGAAGTTATTCTTGTATGTTATTTGGTTCTTAACAAACATTTCTTATCAGTGTCAAAACTCGACTGATATCGGAATCGGCCGATAATGGATTTAAATGTAAATATCGGCATCTGCCCGATATGAAAAATTATGCCAATATGTCTTTCCGATAAGAGGAATAACTCGTGTGCGCTAGCGATTAGATCATGTACGCAGTGTGGCTCATTCTTGAAGCAAAGTTTTGCCTGAATGATGATTAGATTTATTATTTTGGATTTCTGCATTTAATCTGAGAATGCACGCATAGAATGAACTAATGCCTGTTTGGTAAAAAGTTGCAATGCCGTAGGGGGGGCTGTTGGCCTACGTCTGAAAAAATGAAAGTAAAATACACAAATAACCTTTAGACTGTGTTTCTGATTAAACAAAGCAGTAACTGATGTCATAAAATCATGAGTATGTTTTGATTTTTAAAGGTCAGAAGCTATAGCTTACATAAATGAGATATGATAGATATGATAGATATAATAGATAGTCAAAGCTTTAACGTACTGTCATTGTAAAAACTTAACTTAATTATTGTTTATTTAATTCTAACAAATAAGTTCTAAGTAAACATAAGTTAATAAGTTCTTAGTAAAAACTAACCAAAATGTAAAATAATTTGCTTATTTCCGCACAAGAGAGACTTGGTGTTGGTTTGAAAACAAAAGGAAATATATCGACATCACCTTTTGGCCAAAATGAATTGAAAAATATCGGATATCGGCAAAAATCCAATATCATGCATTCCTACTAAATATTTTTATGGAAAAATGTTATGGATTTTTTCAGGATTCTTTGAACAGAAGAGTACAGTGTATTTACAATAATTTTTGTAACATTATGCTTGTCTTCACTGCCACCTTTGAATTTAATGGATCCTTGCTAAATAAAAGTATTAATTCCTTTCCAAATTGACTCCAAAATTTGAACAGTAATGTATATCCATAAGATTCTTCCACTTTTGTGTTTATGGTGTACTAGACATGCTGTTGTTTCAATTTTTGCTTATGCTTTGGTTTTGAGATTGTGGGCAATTTGGTGGCAGTTAGCAAATGTTGGTGGAAATTGATTCATCCCAGTGACTTGAAACTTTTTAGTTAGTTTTCCAAGATTTGTTCAGATTCAATACTGATTGACATCTGATTGGAATTTAGATTTTTTTTTGCTTTATTTGTTTTAATTATTGTCTTTATTTGTCATGAATTAATCTAAGTGTTGGTTTTAGATCTTTGCGTTAAATTTGCATTGAGATACTGCATTTTGAAGCTTCAGATGCTGCACCTTCACAGTTACTACAAACGCTTTTGATGAGACGAGCAGTCCATTCAGAGCACTTAGAGCCATTTGTTGTCTTCTCCCGGATGTGATGGCTGCACCATTCACAGGATGAAAGACAGGAGGAAGAAAATAAAGGTGGAGAGACCCACCCAGCCACCCATTGTCCTTGGTGTTGAAGCAAGGAAGTGAACTTTCACACTTCCCCTCAATGTCGGTCACAAGACCCACTGTGTGCAGCCCAGATACACGAAAGAGGGGGTTTTGTGAGACAGGCAGCTTCATGTTCAAGGGTCCATGTTTGTTTTTGTGTCTCTGCATTTGCTTGGGGGAGTTGTGTGCTTGGCTGGTCGTGCAGCTGGTTAATAATGTATGTCTCGTCACGCTTTTGTGAATTAAAGGTAAACTGATATGGTGCAGAGGGGGGCAGCTCTTTCATTGATGAATTTTTAAAGAGCCGCACTGCTAGAGGCCACTGGGCTGTTTATAATACCTTGCTTTAAAAAGATGCGCTGAGTGCACGGTAAATCGTAAGAGAAACGACAGGGGTAGAAAGAGGCTGACGGGCCCGTAATATGAAATGTTATATATCAGTGATGAATTATACATAAACTCTGAATGCTGTATGAGCTGCACAGTATTATTTGATAAGTGTGTGTTTTTTATATATAAATCTGCAGGCAGCACAAACAGACTAAAGAGTGTGAATCTCAGAGGGATTCCAGCATATAGTATAGAATAATCCAGTGCGTAAAGGCCACGTAAAATCCTGATTGACCCTGTTTGCTTTCTCAATAAAAACTGCTGGTTTTAGTGTTTATCAGTGCACATTATTCTAAATGTATAACAAAACAGTTCCCCTAGTCGGCAGTCAAGTAAACATCATAAACTGAAATTTCTGTAGCAAATCAAATCTGCATAATAACCCTGCCACACTAACATTATTTTACTCTGCATATTGTTGTATTCAGAAATGCATCACATTTTGAAGGTGAAGTGCACGTGTTAATAGTTTCATGTCATCCTCACCATAAACTGCATAGTATATGTGAAAAACACAAAGTGAATCATACTGTTTAATATGAGGCATGTTAATATTTGTATTCTCATACACGTCATATATTCTTAACTGTGTTAATTATGTTTACTTAGAAATATGTGCGTTTGCATACATTTGCTGATGTATAAAACATATATTGAATATATATATATATATATATATATATATTTTTTTAATTTATTTATATATATATATATATATATATATATATATATATATATATGTATGTGTGTGTGTGTATGTGTGTGTGTGTGTGTGTGTGTTCTGGTATATATTATATTTGTTCAATTAGGTTCAAAAATAAAATGCTCACTAAGTGCCAAATGTGGAGTAATTTGCTGGTGACTATGCAGTTAAGTGGTGTAAACAAAAAATGGTATAATCCATCTTTCAAAGAAAGATCTTTTCAGTTAAGGCTAGAATATGCTATGCGTTTTTTTTTTTTTTTCTCCATTTGTAGTCTGAAGTAGTTGATGCTAGTTGCTGAAATTCGGAGCCAGTCTGCAGATTTTATTTGGCAGATTTCATAGAAAATCATAGAGAATCTATCCAGTCAGAGGATATCAAACATGTTTGATGTTTTTTACCTATTTTAGAACCATTTTACTGCTTATTCGCCTACTTGGACTATTCCCTAAAAGCATGTATGTAGCAGAATATGAGGCAAACTTTGGGACGTTGCACTTTGTTGCAACCACAACTGTTTCTGAGGAACTACATTGTTTGGTGGAAGGAAACTGTTTTTTATTAGTATCATTACACTTTATTTGCTCTTTTATTTTGTAAAACCTTACTATGTATATGGAATAACCATTTTATAAAAACAATAAGCCCCATGAAGCCATGGTTTACAGTGAATTTATAACAGCTTAGGAGGTTTAGGCACTCTACTTCCTGTTGTGCCTATCAATGCCCCTTAGCTGTTATAAATTCACTGTAAACCACAGCTTCTTGGGGCTTATTGCTTTATTAGCACGTATTATGCAAACTGGGACACAGCACTATTGTTTTCATTTGTAACGTGACTCCTAGCAACAAGGAGTTTGTTGTGATCAGAATGACTGTAAAGTCCCCATGAAATCAAAATGTGTTTTTTTTGGCTTTTAGCATGTTAGTCTCAAAGTTATTATTAAGCTAGTGTGCTTCTAAACAATGACAAAATTCACTTTTACAAGATATAAACATTCAAAACTTAGTCTCTAACTTCCGCCAATATAGATCAACAATTTTGATGACATCACCCTGCTCTTCAGCTTCTCATCAAACTTTATCCAATTAAATGCTCTCTAGAATCCAAACCATCCTGCCTCCTACGCTATAAATAGATGCTGAAGCTTTGGCTGAAATTGGTCACTTGTTCACAGAGTTTGTATTTTCTGTATAGTCAATGACATGTAGTGCACTATATAGGGGATAGGGAACGATTTAGAGTGTAAATATGCATTCCGTTGGGGCGAATAAAGTCTGGTTTCGCTTTGCGTCACACAAACCGCCACAGCGCACATGGTCTGCTGTGTTCACGATAGCACATAGCGCATTGTATGCGAGAGTCGACACAGACCACAAAATGTATCGGACACATTGGAATTCTACACAGAATGCTATTTTATGTCGATAATGCGATATGGGTGAGATTGTAGCTGTCATATGCTGTCAAATGCGGCTTTACCCAGCTCAACAGCTCTGGTCCAAGCTGTGATATAAACCAAACGCTACTGGCTATTTTAAAAAAATGGAGTGGGACTGCTGTATATGTCCCGCCCTGTGTTCCTGTTTCAGTTGAAATTACGTCAACACACAGAATAACGCTGCGTGTTTCAAAGCACTTCAGTGGACCTTTAAGGTCTGGTAGTGTGTAATTCTGAGTCATGTAGGCCATGTACACACTGCAGCTAAATTCGGTTGTCAGTTCCCCTTTACTCCTTTAATCGCGTTCTGTACACACATAATTCACTAAAATAAGGAAGTGACAACCGCATTCGACAACCAAGTTAACTCCCAAAATATACTGACAACCGCATTTACAGAAATTCTACGCAGTGTGTATGAAACTGAACTGAACAAGCTAATGACGCATTTAAATGCGCATCAGATATTTGTCTTTGTCTGTACAGTATGCGAGATGCAAGAAAATAGCAGTGAAAGACTTAACATTACCACATTTTGATAGGGGCTAGTTGTGCTCACGAGCCCTGTGGTAAAGTGTCAGTGTTGCCAGATCTTCATAGAAAAAAAACAACAAACAAGGACAATCACAAAAAACAAAACACCCAAATGCATTGTTTGATAACACCAGAAAAACATATCTCCTATCCACAACAGACCACTTTATTAACTCCATAAAGTGCCTGGCTTTATGAGCTAAGACCAAACAACATGCCTAAAAGCGCCTGTAAACATGAGAACATGGCAACACTAAAAGATAGCGCTCTCTGAAGCAGCCTCCAGAGCATAAACAAAACACAGCACGTCGATCAGTGGTAGTTTAGTTAAAATTGACAGACAAAAAATGGCAGATACCAAAGGGCTAAATTCTTATTAACTCCCGCAAGATGCCGAAATGTTGCCATGGTTAGAAATGCGGGAGTGACTATTCGGTGCACACATGGAACGGTAATTTACGGGACTCACTACCGCATTTAAATGTGGTTGTCACTCCTGAAACTTGCAGAGTGTACGTGGCCATAGTGTATAATGGCCAGTTTTCCTCTGTGACAATTTACAAAGTCAGCATTTTAAAATCTGTTCATATTTTAAAAGATGAGTAGTGTATTCCAGCCTTTACACAACTCCCTACAATGACCCAAATCTCCATCATGCAAGTGTGACTGTCAAACCTAGAACCTCTCCACCGGTGTTTCCCTTTCCTTTGGTCTGTTCTTCTATTCATTCCTCTTTAATAATTCAGGCATTCTCTGTGTGGTTCACAGGAGAGGCCACTGCCGGCAGCCATTTAGTCTGCACGACTCCATCGTCCTGCAGTCCAACTGTCCATTTTTAATCAGCCCTGAGC